>PYAF01001751.1:80954-141927 GCA_007407185.1 Glycine tomentella | reverse complement strand
AAAGAAAGGAGATGCGTTTGCAAAAAAAAAATTAAGAAAATAAAGAAACAAAGACGGTTGTTTCCAAAACCGCCTTCGTAAGTAGACAAACAAAGACGGTTTTCAGAATAACCGTCTTCTTAACTTATTCTTTTTAATTAAAAAAATTAAAAAAATATGGAAACAAAGACGGTTCTCCAGAAAACCGTCTTTGTATGGTCACCTACAAATACGATTTTGGTAGAAACCGTCTTCTTATCCTTTCTTTTAAATTAAAAAAAATAAAATGAAGCAAAACAAAGACGGTTTTGGTGAAAACCGTCTTTGAATGGTGGCTTACAAAGACGGTTTTAGGACAACCGTCTTCTTATCCTTTCTTTTAAATTAAAAAAAATTAAAATGAAGCAAAACAAAGACGGTTTTGGTAAAAACCATCTTTGAATGGTGGCCTACAAAGACGGTTTTCTAATGACCGTCTTCTTATCCTTATTCACAAAAAAAAAAATGCAGAGAAACAAAGACGGTTACTGAAAAACTGTCTTTGAAACTACACAAACAAAGACGGTTTTTGCGAGAACCGTCTTTGTATCTATTTAAAAAAAATTAAAAAAAAAGTTAAAAAAATTTACAAAGACGGTTTTCAGAACCGTCGTCGAAAGTGCCAACTTACAACGACACCCGCAACAAAGACGGTTTGAGAACCGTCGTCATTTGGGTTCTAGAACCGTCGTCGTTTCCCCCGCCTGAAGTAGTGTATGCAGATGATCCTGATCCGTTTTAGCAAACGATGCAACAGCCAAAACATGGCCCTACATCATCTCTGAAAGCTATATATGGCTGTTAACGTGGCATTGCAATTAGCCTTCACACAATTATCGAAGGGAGGCTTTGAAGCTCCATCGTTTGACTGCTATTATTGGATTGTTAATTGTTAACAGCCCCTTGTTTATGATATTATGGTTAGCTACATCTATAGGCTGCTTGTTTCAACTTTTGTGCCAATTTGCCAAATAGCCCAAGCCAAGACAAAGAGGGCTTAGGTATTGGTAAGCAGTAGGGGAACAACAGATTCTTTCATGTTTTTATTATTATTATTATTATTATTATTATTATTATTATTATTTGTTTTACAAAAAAAAATTCATATTATTTCATTTGATATACTCAAATACAAAATTGGAGATACATGATGATAGATTTGGAGACTAAGAAAAAATGGAATCGTCCTATCAATAACATAGGCAACATCATTCATTTATGTTGTATAATATAAAGAAGGATATATTTGAAAGATTTACATCAATCAATTTTGAGCATATCATTTATATAAACTGACATTATATTTTTAATTCAAAATTTTAAGGTTTTAAATTTATAAGTTTTTTTATATATAATATTTATCATTCTCATTCTTATTTAATGTAAAAATTCATTTCATACTTGTAATCTAACAACTTGCCTCTTAGCATAATCAATATGATAGATTTGAAGAAAAATAAAATTTGTAAATACATGGGAGTTTTTGTTTTAGCTAGGAATATAAAATAAATAGTTAAATGAACGTTAGTTTATTAGTGGGACAGGACGCGCACATGATAAAGACTCGTATCCATTAGTACCCATACTTGGAAATTAATTAAACTAGGCATTAACTCGCGGGTTATGTGTGGTTATATAATCATAGTATAATTTAGAGAAATAAAAATAAATAAACAAAAGAATCAAGAAATTATAAAATAAAATTCATAAAATAAATAGTAAGTTTAGGGTTAAGAACATTTACAAAAATTGATATCAGTTTTTGTCAATGTTCCTAAATATTATCATCATTAGTAACATATATCTTAAAGAGGATATAACAAATTGTGAGCTGAGAGGAGTATGCCACATAGACAAAAATTCTCATGTGAAAGATTTTATAATTTCTAGAAATCTAAAAATGAGAACGCCACAATCACAATTCAAAATTGATATATTATAAATAGATAAATATATAATTGCATATTACCTCTCCTTTATAAGTTCTCTTATTTTTAAATATGAAACATCTTATTCACAAGCATATAATGCTAGATTACAGATAATAAAAAATATAATGCTAGATCTTCAAGTTTTGGTAAGAAAATAAATGCCTTACATGTTTTTTATAATTGATATTTTAATCAAATTTAATCTTTTAATAATTACAAATTAATAATCATTAATATATATATATATATATATATATATATAACTGCTAATTGAATACAATTTTAAATTATCATTTACTAATGGTATACAATTAGTGCCAATTACACATGATAATATGACACAACTTTCATGTTCTACCATGATAAAATTATTATTTTTTATTCTTAGGAATTGATTACGTTATTAAGTAATTTACAACACTCACCCACCCAACTGAATCAATTGAGTTGTACCCCTTTAATAATTTTGATTGTATTTTTGGTACTAAAATATTTAACCTTTATTTGGTTAGAAAGTAAACTATAATTATATATATATATATATATAGGCTTTATGTTATAGAGTAAATAATTAGTATGGTGTATTTAGTTATCTTTAGTTAGTTAAACGTAAAAATTGAAATAACGAAAAAACTTATCTTAACCCTTGAAAAAGAAAATAAATAGAAAACACAAGTGATGCAAGAAGAGAAGAAAATAAAATTAAGAAACAAAAAAAAGGAGAGAAGAGAGATTCAACAAATAACTAGTGATTAGCAGGGGTGGACTCAGGTATGAGAGGGGGCAAATCACACAAAATAAAATTCATCTAGTAATTATATATTTTATCAATTTTCATATAAAATATTTATAATTTGAATTTCCAATATGTTAAATATTTATATTAATATATTAAAAACACAAAATATCTTTCTTGTATGTCGTGAAAATAAATTTAAAAAAACTAATAATTGAGATTATATTAATTTTTCAATAATTTTATTTTCAATGTGTACTAAAACATTAAGTATCATATTTGAAAATCTCTTTCTTTCATGTGATGTTGGTGCTTTCAGCCTCATTTCTACAATGATTGTTATTGCGTGTGTTTATAATTTGAAAAGTATAAGAATTTCCAATCAATCTAATAACACCTGTTTGTATGAGATATAGAAAATAAAAACTCTTCCCAATTGCAAGAAATAGAGTTTAACGATTATATATTAACAAAGAAATATAAATTAATTATATAATAACTGAAATTTGATGAAATATAATATTTAGATAAAATTTGTTTAAAAAGATAAAATCACTATTGATTTTATAATTTAAAAAAGTTAGGAGATAAACTTGATCATATAATAATTAAAATTTGATAAAATATAATATTGAGATAATATTTCATAAAAAAATAAGATTATTATTAATTTTGTAATCTAAAAATAAGTTAAGAGATAAAAACTAATTGTATAATAACAATATAATTTTTAGTTTCAAAGGTCTAAATAAGTTGGTTGAATATAACGTGTGAGTTATGTAAATTCTTTAGTATCATATTCCGATTATTATAAATAAAAAAATTAGATTTTTTTACTGAATAAAAATTATATTTTTATAATAAATAAATAAATCTTTTTTTTAATTGGAAAAAAAAATAAGTGGAAGCCAAGGCCCCCCTTCCCCATAACATAGTCCGCCCCTGGTGATGAGGATAAAAAAATATATATTATAGAAAGTAATATATGAGTGATGTAAGAAAGAAAAAAAAATATATATTTAGAAACACGAGTGATTCTATGAAAATTATGTTGAAATGTAAAATAATTATGGGACATCCATGTTCCATCCACCTGGGGCATCTTGAATATTTTGGGACATTTTCTCCTTTACTAAACATGCTTCTACAGTCATACACAATTACTTTTAAAATATTTGTAAATGAATGAAATATAAGAAACTTTATGTAAAAATAACAGTAGAATAAAATACCAATATCTCATTCTACAGAAATTTGCTATGACATTAGTAGTATAAAGAAGGGTGATTCGAGAATGAATCAGGTTGCTATTAGTTTACCAACGCATAACAATAGACTTTTCTATTTACAGACCTAGTGTCTAGAGTCCAACCATACTAACGTTGCCTTATCAGGTATTTGTCCACGGGCATGTACCATAATACTACAATCGCATAGTTGTATGCTTCGAATTTGCAATATACTACTTGATCTACATAGTTAATGCCGATAGAATAAAATTGTTCCACGATAACAAGAAGACATGTCAATTGCCACATTATTGAATATCTCATCATTATACCATACCAATTGCCCACACCTGATCTTGCATTTTGAGTCTGTACCACCGGACATTATCTTGGTACCTGTACCCTGTTTCTTCTCAAGCCATAAAACATGAAAATTAAGAAGATAGAATTGGAATGGTAGAAGTATCAATTATTTGTCTGCCAATGCCAAGGATGGAAATGGTCTTATGAACAATATAATAATGTTGGTATTATTATTGAAAGATTTTAATATTGTTTCAAAAACTGATTAAAAGCATGTTTCAAACTTTCAGTGAAAAACATTAGTTACTCATGACATAAAGACAGTATAACAAATTGTGAAATGAGAGAAGCTTGCCACATAAGCAAAAAGGTTGACATGGAAGAATTTTTGAGTTCTAAAATTCTCAGTTGGCGATGTTACATTCCACAGCTCGGCCTTTATAGATTATAAATACATATCAAGTAAATTACTTTAATTTATTTTTAAATTGTTTATGTTTAGTATAAACATATGTTACAATTTTTTTTATATAAATATATGTTTTTAAAATATTTCTTTTTGTTTTTACTTTTTATTTAAAATTTCTATTTTAAAAAATATTTAAGGATATTCATAAATATCCGTGGATATATATAATTTTTTCGGACACCCATTTAATGGATGCTTGCATAAGTAGGGGTAGGTGTGATAGAAATACTACCCATACCCTTCAGCGCCATTGAGATCCGTACATATTATTAGCCATTTTCCCCTTCCACAAGCATTTTGAAGTTTAAACTGAAACACCCAGGTAGTATAGTTCTTGTCATTAAAGCAAACACAAAAATTCTTTATCATCATGAAACTAGAACTTAGAAAACTATTGGGGAACCCACAAATCATGGGAGATAATAAATTTGTGCCTTTTAGTGCAAGTTACTATATGTCCTAGTTAGGCAATTTTGATAGAGTTTGGAGCCCTATTATCACCATTCACCATCATGAATTTCATCCACAAATTATTCAATGAATGTTACAAATCTAGCTCCCTCAACAACACTATACCTAACTTTTCAAATGCATTGCATTGCGTACATGTAGAAACATTTATTTGATATATATGTACTGAAGCTGTATATTTGAACTTGTTAGCATCATTGTCTGTACAAATCTAATCTCTTCTGCTGTTTCGCTTCTCAAAAGAAAATTCTGATGAACTAAAAATTGATGTCATGTTTAGTGCTAATAAGCAATTCTGTTGTTGAATGAGGCACCAGAACTTGCATTTGGGTATCATCTGTTCCTGGATGGTAGCTTGTGGAAGCTTCACCATCCACATCACATTGTTCATTTTCATAGTTGGATATCCTTGGAGAAGTTTGTGCACTCTCACTTCTTCCAGCAAGGTGTCTGTGCAGCAGGTGAATAGGAGACATGCCAAATGTTGGGGTTGATGATCTGCTTGAGAATGGTGTGGCATTGTTACCCTCCGAATGCTTGAGGTGTTTGACATGCTTTTTGGAAGTATGGTGCCATTTCTCCAATGCTGCTGCTACTTTATCATTGAAAATGATGGGTTTCATGGTTGAACCCATCTGTAATGTGAACCAAAAGATAATGAAATTAGTGGCTGATTATGTGTGGTATGGTAATGGAAAAATGCTAAATCAGATTATTTTTGTTTGACTAGAGCATAAAGAGGCAAAGTCAGATAGCTTCATAGAACTTGTATGACAACCCTGGAAATTAAAATTGCCAATTCATCATCAGTAACACACCATTTGATTTTCTCATCTGCTTGATTTGTGTTGTCCCCTGATTCTTTTTCAAATCAAATATAAAACAAAAATATTTGTCCTATCCAGTACCATTGTTTTGACAAATCAAATGGACCCTTAATCACTTACTGTCGTCTAATCTCCAAAAAATGGTTGTAAATGTGTTTGTATTTTTTTTTCAGTAACAGAGTCTTACCCCATTGTAAGTCTAATGATAGTATCTATAGTTGTTTTTAGGAAGCAAGAGTTTATGGAGAATTCACACTGAAACAGAAAAATTTGGGAAAAGATAGAAAAACTTACTGATCACTTTCTTCTTGTAGCTAAACATTACTAATTGCATAAAATCAACATGGAAGTGTCTTGTTTTCCTTAAACTTTGTACAACTCTTCTTCAGTGTTGTGCTAATCAACAATATGAACCAGTAAAGCACAATTTTATGAAAAACTGATCAAGATGGATAGACTTACTGTACTCCATGCAAAATGTGCTAATTGAAAGGCATTCTGCATCATAATAGAAGCAAAACACAATTATTTTTTGAGAAACTATAGTGCTTAATATGACAACTTTAGGAAAAGAAATAGTCAAATTACCTGAAAGAGAACAAGATGAATGATGAAGAGAAGGAAGCATGGACGGTTGAACCAGAACAGGTCATCTCCTGGCTCAACCACAGGTGCACCCTTGAATACTTCCCCTCTGTCTTGAATCCCCAGTCCCATCTTTGTTATGACCATTTGTAGCTTAGCACCCACTAGTAAGTTTGCCTTTTAAATTTACTCAGTTATTTGAGCTCTATAATAAGGAAATGTAACTAGCAAAAAAATAAGAAAAAAGAAATAACAGAATGAGTAGTAGTCTGTGCTTTCAATTAATGGGATGAATGGAAGCCAATAATAAGAATACCACCCTGTCAACATAGAACCAAAAGGTTAAACTACAAGTAGTAGGATAAACTAGAACTTCAAAATTTCTATCTTTCTGCTCAAATAAGCTGCTTGAGATTGCTGGTTCATAAATGTAAGAGCGTGACAAGAAGTAGGAGAATGTCTGTTACACTAAGTGAAACAGCATTGTCTGTTAAAATGTCTAGTGATACCGAAACAATAATTTCGTTGTTTGAATTGAATTATATAAAAATCATCGTAATTGACATAATTAATGATCAATATTTACTATTATATTGCATTATTTAGAAAATGTTCGACTAAAACCACATAAACACCAATCAAGCGTGACTAACATGTCATATTCAAATCAGATTGAAAACTTGAATATGGCTTACCACTAGTATTAGTCAGCAGGCATAGCACTGCAAAGAACCATATGATTGGGCTGCAAAGTTACAAAAACGTTGAGCTTAATTTGATATTTAAGTTAAGGAAGAATGATAGCAATACTCGGTATGAGTCCAACTATTTTTTGAATGAGACCCACCACATAGGAAAAGAGGACACACATATATAGTGAGAGATCCACATGAATTTGGTTCAGACAGAATATGTGGGAAAGAGTTTTAAAACAATGTATTACTAACATTTACCGTAATATGGATACTGTAAGCTATCCTTACTAGCTAGTAGCTACAAATATTTCTACAAAAAGGTACAAACACACTAGAAAGGAATTATATATGCTCTGTTGTTGATATATATGGACAATGTAATCTTTGCTTTAAATATCAAATCACAGAAATTAATGTAAAAGTTTCCAACTTGCCTTGTCAGCACATTTGTCATATCCTTTTGGGTTTCAAATATTTGAGGAGTTTCCTACCATTGGTATCAGTTATCACTGTCAGATTTTTCATCAGATTCACTTAAGGCCTTTGGGTTGGAGCAAGCATTCTGTGATATGCAGATCTTAGAAAGTGGACCTTGGAACAGAACTAGGAGCATGGATATGAATCCTAGCATCATAAGCTCTGAACAGAACAAAGCAATATTGGTTAATATTCGACTCCTAACACAAACTTCAAAATTGGCAAAAGTGATGAGAATTCATGATATGATAGAATGATACCTCCTTTGACCTTTTCCAACGATTCATAAAGAGCACTTCTGTGTTTCTTTTTGAACCACTGCACCTGAAGCAGCAAAAGTTATAAGGCCGATATTAATTAGAAGCATTAGGGAAAGAATCTATAACATTCATATGAGAACTCTACTTTATGGTAATCATCAGCATTTGTGAATTGTTTCTTTTGATTGAGCAAAATAAACCTTCCTAGCTTACATAATTACCTTTCCAATGATTGTAATAGTAAGCAGCACTAAACATACAACTGCAAACGCCCAGGTTGGTGTGTCCTCCAGCGAACGTTCATAAATTGTCTTCGGCCATTTGTTTTTTTCAATTGTGGGAAGAATCAAAATATGGTATAAGCAGAGATTCACAATCAAAATATGGTACAGTTAATGACGAAGGACCAAATTTATATTTTTTTTGTAGACTTTTATTTAACAAATTTTGGTAATTTGGTAGTATGGAAAAAATAAGTGTGTGAATGAGTACGGAAGATTTGGGATATATACGAGGTGGACGAAAACAAAATACAACATAATCAATGAGTACAACACGGCGAAAAAATCTAAATAACACTGTTTTAGTAAAAAATTATCAATTTCGAACTATTTTGAAACATATTACAAATCTGGGACAGGGAGACACGTCCAAATTAGGCGTGACATCCCCTGAGTCAAGTCTAAATTGGACGTGACTAAATCCGTCTCTAAATCGGACGTTAATTCGGTCGCTAACAATTTTTGTGACGGACTATTATGATATTTTTATATTTGCAACCACATTATTCCGCCGCAAAAACTGTTAGTAACTGAAAAAAAGACGAAAATTGGCGTGTTTTAATTTTTGACGTAAAATATCATTTAATATTATTTATTGTTATTTTTATCTAATTTTAAAGTATTTTTAAACCGATCTTTATCATAGATATGATCTTTTTTACTTTTTTAATATTGTTTTATTTAGTATTTTTTTAATTTTATATGATTTTATTTAATATATTCTAGATTTTTGGTATATCTAATTTTTAATATATTTTTTTATTTAATATAATTTCTAAATTTTTATATGATTTTGTTTAATATTTTTTGGATTTTTATATAACTAATATTTAATATAATATTTTATTTAATAAAAAATTTCAATTTTATTTTGGAATTTGAAAAAATTGAAAATTTTTATTGTTTTAAATTGTAAATAATTTTTTTAATATAGAAAGCATTTTAAAATATAATTTTTTCCTCCTATTTTTAAAATATAGACTTTGGTCTGGCTCGATCATTTTTGAGATATCAAGTTGAGGCAAACACAAATCGGGTGGTTGGATTGAATATAATTACTTTCTATATAATTATGATTTAGTTTATTTAATTAAGTTTACTACGGTCATGGTTATATCCACCATGACCCTTATCAAAATCCTAGCATTGAAGTTTGAGATGTTGTGAAATGGCGAGAACTCTCATGATTGACCATGGCCTTTTGGTTGACTCCGACCGTGGTCAACATACTATGACCTTTATCAAGTGAAATTAGCATAAGATCTTCATGAAATTGTGTGTTTTCCAACTTTTTCATTTGATTGAGCCATTGTATTTCTACAAGGTAAAAACTAATGTCCAAATGTGACTTCTGCCAATAAAATATATGAAATAGCACAAATATTCACATAAAATATCACTCAAATTATGATTTATCAATTCACATAAATGAAAACAATCTATTTAGCATAAGAATCTGTGTTCAATTTTCATCGTATACAAAATTTCTTTAAACCAACGATAGTCACACACAATGAACAGAATTAATCTTTGACTTAATAGGTTTGGAAACACCTGTAATCTTTAACCACGACCAAAAATAAGTTAATGTATTATAAAATCTCTCTCTCTATATATATATATATAGATTTCACTATTCTTGTAATAGTTGAGGAAATTCATATTTTCAGATTAATAAGAAATACAGTTTTCTTTCTCTCAAAATTTTATCATTTAACAACAATGTCATACCATGATTGGTGACTTGAGTTGGGCATGTTCAACTTAAGTTTATATAATCTTAATTAATGAAATTTTGGTTTTATATATATATATATATATATATTTATATATATATATATATATAAATCCATCTTACATACTGTCATTAATTAGCGACTCGACGTTGTTAAAAAGTTGGGATTGGAGTGCAAATTATTTTATTCTAAACAGTTGCATTTTTAATGTACTTTTTTTTTAACTCAGGTATTTATTGGCCAAGAACTAAGGACTAATCTGAGTATTCATATTTTTTTTTTTTATAGATTTATAAGATAGGAGTTGAAAAATTAAATAAAAGAAAAAATTATAAATTAAAATAAAGTGGGAAAGCACAGATTTGGTATAATCTTTTGACATAAAGCTAAATGATTTGTACAAAAGCAAGATGACGGTAGAAACAAAGGCCTTGAATTCTTCTATGACCATTCACTGAGATCTAAACCAGTAAATTGTCCCCTCTTTTGATTACCCAAGAACACAAAGTGATGGGTGCATGAGCTCAAAAAAGCTCCTCCTTCTTGTTATACCACCATCTCCAACTGCGAGAAAAAGCAGAGACCAAAAGCATTAGTTTATTGTCAGTCAAAAGATCCGGGAATCTTCGTGTATGGGTTTCACATGTAGAAGCTGGAACATTTGTCATTCACATTTCCAACAAAGAAAATAATTAAAGGTTCTACTAACCTCTTTTTTTTTTTTTTTTTTCCTATGCAAAGCTTCAACTAAATCTATGTGCGAAAAGTAATAACTTAGATAATACAAAATCATTGGAGATGGTCCATTTACTTTAAACTATTTTGAAATCTTTTGACCATCCATATTTTTTTTAGGAATACTAGCAAAACATTTTCAAACAATCTCTTGTAATCCTATTCATCAAAATTCATCTGAATTTCACTAATTTGGAACAAAAGTTAGATATAGTCTTATAACTGTTTTGGTCTTATTGTCTAATTAGAATTAGAATTTTACTTTTGATGTAAATCCTTATTATGCGGCAAATTTCTAAGGTGAAATACTGAAATTCTAATTCTAATTAGAGAATAACGTAACAGCTTAAGGATTTGTATTTAAGTTTTTTTTTTTTAATAACTAAGTCCATCAGATGAAAAATGAGACTCACTATTTCACGAGACTCGTGTGAAGTTTACCCAACAAGAAAAAAAAAAGTTAAAAAAAGAAGAGAAATATTAACAACATCCATTATTAGCTGATTTATTTTGTACATAAAATTAAAATTTATTAAAATTATAAAATTACGAGCGAAGTTCATTAAACATGTGAAATCCATCAATTTTTTACTCCATTGATTTACAACTAATAATAAAAAAAAAGTGTCTTAATGAAAGAATGTATTAAAAAGTGAGTTGATATTAGTTTTTTAAAGCTAAATAAAGTGTCATGTTTCAAATTAATCAACATTGAAAACAAAATGTTAGACTCACCAATAGTAATCCCATCTGGGTTTAACTTTGGTCATGCGATTTACTCCATGAGGATAATCAGTTTGAGCTCTTCTGGCATTCCTGAAAGCGCAACAGGCAATGGAATATATGCCTATGAGGAACACAAGCACGACAACGTTAAGAACAGAGATGTTGTGCCATCCCCTTCTAATGTTTTCGAGCACACCAGCCTTGCAAGACTCGCAGTCGTAGCAAAGCAGACTGGGGGCGTTGTTCCAACGGTAGCAATCCGGATCTTGGGTCACTACCACTGTTTCCTCGTTGTAACTGCACGCTGTCGGTGGCTTACAACATCCAGACTGCATGCATTATTAACCCATCATTAATTACTATTAGCTTTCATTATTAGAATAAAACAATATTATATAAAGTGCTACTTATATAAATTTCAGAATATGTGAAATTTGGAATCACTTCCTGCAAAAAAAAAATCTATGTCAGTCACTCTAAAATTTTAATATGTTACTGCTTATCCAGTGTGTTAACTCTGTTAATGAATCTACTCATCTGACAGACACAGTTGAACACATATTCTGTTTGCAGCATTTTTTAATTGTTTATTTATGGTAATGCATGTTAAAATACTGAATGAACATATTAGATGAATAGTATCAGTTAAAATTTTATAAGGACTGAAATGGGACGAAAAAATTTGGAGGGACCAATTTCAAATTTTACATATTTTTAGAGGAGTTGAAAACATACTTTACCCTGATTTAATGTGAGATGATATAACTCGTATTTGAATCATAGATACAAATTTGCTTAGTACCTGTATGGGAGACATGTCCCTCTGCACGTAATCAAGAGGAGTCCAAAAGGCAAGCTTTGCACAAGTGTTAGACCCCAAAATGCAGCTCCTAATGGTGCTCCAGTACTGAGGATCCTTAATCCTATTCCTCAGCCATGGCGAATAACGGTCGAGACGATACTCTTTGTAAGCCCTACCAGGCACTTCCACTCCCCCACCCTGTTCCGTCACAACAAAGCCAAAAACGGAAAACCCTAAGAGGGCAGCTATAATGAACACCATGATCACCAAGTACACCCACAATGCCCATGCCACATGAAAACATGCCCCTATGAAACCCGCTAGCGAAATCACAAGCACAACAAAGCCTATCACCAAAAGTGGGGTTTGGAAGAAATTTTCACATGTTGTGGTGCTCCTTGCCATCCATAGACCCGCACCTATGATGGGTATTGATGCCAAGAGCGTGAAAAAGTTCAAGAATCCTATCACCGTGTTGCTGAAACGCTGCATATCTCACACCCTCTTTTCTCAATCTCTCTCTCTTTCTCCCTATTGTTTTGGTTCCAATGCTTGTGATTTTTCTTATTTTAACAGGATGATGGTAGCATTTGTTTTGATTTGTTTATGTCACTATACATAAAGCTTCGAGAATTTCAACATTCTTATCTCCTTTTCTACATGCATGCTTTCCAGTGTTAGGAGATTCCGTAACTTAATATTTTTTTTTTCTTGGGATAACGACTGTGGAATTGTACTTCCCATTCTTAGCTATTAAGCTACTCTGAGAGTGGCGAGAATATATCCAAAATAAAAGAGTATCTACTGTGAAGAAATTAATAAATGGGAAAAGCAACTTTCTGATCAATGGTAAAGTGATAGCTCATTGTCTTGTAAATCATGTATATACACTTGTATTTAATATGCGGCTTCGGCTTATCATGAATTTAATCTAGTTAACATGCATGTCAACCCGACCTAATAAAGAAAACAAAGAGATTTAACCAAGTTAAATCGAATTAAAAAAGATAGTGTTACACTACAACATTTTTATTAAAAAAAAAAAAAATCTAATTCAATTTAAAAAGAAAACTCAATTATTCTATATATATTTCAGTGATAAATAATAGGGTATTCATATTTATCCGTACGTAACTGATGTAATAAGACAATTTGTCGGGGAATCAATTCCTTTAATTTGCATTTAAAAAAGGCAAGAAAAGAATTTTGGAACAACTAAAGGCCATTTGCGTAATATATCAGTGATGCTTTAGAGACATAGACCAAAACCATATGGGTCCAGTATTGTGTTATATTCTTAGACGAGTATAGCGAAGATAATATTTTTTTAATAAATATTTATAAATAAAGAAACATATATAACAGGAATTAACTATATATTTTAATTTTTTTCATTTTTTTCTATATAAATTAATATGTATAAAGTGATTTTAATGTATAAAGAAATTTTATTTTTTAAACTTTTTATCTTATAAGAATTTGTTAAATAAATTTATCTAAATAGAATGATATATGAATCAATGACGCCGACCCTTTTTTCATCCTCTCTAACACACATGCATGTACTGGGTCTTTTTCAGCTCCCCAAGGATATATGTTTTAGAAAAAAGGTTCCAACTCCCGCCAAGTTATTATTCGTCAATGACAAGAACTGGATTCTCATTACGTATATTTTGATCAATTGATAGAATGATCAACCAATTACAAAAGAGATGATATAGTGGGCCTCAACTCACCCACCTCAAGCTTCTTACAAACAGATAAGGTTGACACTTTATCCCAAAATTTGATAACGTAAATGTAATGCTTGCTACTTATTAACATCTTTTGGGAGATTACCAGGACATAATTGGGAGACTGTACATCGTATATCAAATTACGCACTACGGATCATCTCTTTGGTTAACAAATAAAGACAATCCTGCTCTAAAGAAAACTCCAAATCTTGGTTTGTCGCATAAAAGAAAAATTACCTACAGCCTACAGAATAAAGAAAAAGGATAAAAGAAAAAAAAATAAAGTGAAAGATTTAGTCTAACCCAATTATAAGGGTTAATTAAATTTTTTGTTCATGTGGTGTTTTGAGTTTATTTGTTATCAAAAAAGAGTTAAATAAATATTTATTCCTCAGTTTTTTTTTATCTAAATTTGAAGTTATTTTTTTAGTTTTTAAAATTTATATAATATTGTTTTTAGTTCCTCTTCACGAAGTCAAACAAAAAATAAAGAAATTTGTTATTTGTGACGCGTCAAA
Organism: Glycine tomentella; assembly: GCA_007407185.1. NCBI lineage: Eukaryota > Viridiplantae > Streptophyta > Magnoliopsida > Fabales > Fabaceae > Glycine > Glycine tomentella. The sequence continues at coordinate 127,392 of PYAF01001751.1, read as the reverse complement.
ATTTGATTTTCTTTTCTAAATTTAAAAGTATGAATTATTATTGGGACTTAAATTTTTTTATTCATTTGATTATGATGTTTTTAAACCAACAAAAATTATACTTTAAAATAGAAAATTATTTTTTGACCGTCAAAAGTCATCACAAATTTTGAATCCCTTATTTTTTATTTTTTACACATGTGGAGAGGAACTAAAAAAACTATTATATTAATTTTAGGGACTAAAAAAACTTTAAATTTGAAGGACAAAAAATGAATGATGCAATTTTAAGGAATTAAAACACATATATAAGTATAAAAAATAATATCTTTTGTCTTTTTATTTATTTGTCGTCAACCATCTTCTTTAAATTTGTTCGTATTGCTTATTTTTTTATTTGTGAGAATTGAAAATAATATCAAAAAATTTACAATAATTCACACATTAAATTATATTCTCTTTTACTTCTTATTACTTATCTATGTGAGATGATTAATCGTTGTTTTGAATAATCTTCTATTAAATGCTTAGCGAACAACTAAAAGGTGAAACTAATAGTTGATTTCGTAGCCAAAAGATTGACAAATTTTCCTATTTAACCAAATAAAAAATCCAAAATTTCCCCAACTAGCTACCTTTATTCTTTATTTATCTAATTAGCCATTTTTACTGTTTAAGGTGTGAATTCAGTATTGGCAAAATCAATGCACACCCGAATTCTGACTTCTTTTTTTTTTTAACTAATGTATTTTTGTTAAATTAAAAAATGAAATTAATTTATATTTTTTGAATGCATTATTATTTTTTAAATATGTTTTTTAAGTAAAATATTTAATAATTAAAATTAATAAAAAATATTATATTTGAAAGTGCTTTTAAATAATAAAATTTAGGATAAATAGTTAAATTTATTTTTGAAAGTATGAAACATTGATAAATTGTTCTCAATGTAAAATAAAAATTTAGTTCTTAAATGTACAAAAAGTACGACAATATAATTCTTCTGACTTTAAATTTGTAAGATCATTTTATTATTAAATTGTAATTTTTAATGATTAAATTGACAATAAGTTATACTTTTCGATGACCAATTTGATATTAAGTTATAAAATTTAGAAATCAATTTGCTATTAAATTGTCTACAAGACTAATTTCTTATATTTTTTTTTCACATTCAAGACTTAAATTTTTATTTTTCATCTTTGAAAGACCATATTGTCATTGTCTCACTCTTTCAAGGACAAACTTCGTCATTTATCATAAATTTATTTAAAAAATGAAATTATTAAAAAACTGGTTATTTTGTTTTAATTAAATATATAAAAAATAATAGAAATAGAATTTTCTTTTCCCTTTGTAAATAATTTTATTATAAATTTTGTTTTAAATTTTTAATAACAGAAATAGAATAGTAATAGTTAGTATAAATTTCATTTTAAATTTAGGTTAATTATATTTTTTATTTTTTTGTTAGGATCCACCATTACAAGTGTTCTTCAATCTACTAGGTTAAAAGTTAACCTCGCTCAAGATACGTGGTTATCGCTGGCTAAAGAAAATTTTAAACACAATAATAATTAAACACGGATTTTGTCATTAAATAAATTATTATCACTCATATAAACACAATAAAATCTTACATCAATGTGTTAATCATTTAGATTAATCATATTTTTAAATTTACTAAAATATAAATTAATTTTATTTTTTAATTTAACAAAAATACATTAGTTACAAAAAAGAAAAAAAAAACAGGGTCAGAATTCGGGTTTGGACACCCGAATTCCTTACCTGTTTTAAAAAAATAACGGAAGGAGGGGTGTGTGAATTTGGTTTTGCTAGTTGGACAAATTAGATTTTTTATTTGGCTAAATAGGAAAATTTGTCAAAAAGACATAAGCTTTGAATCACAAGAGTAAGTTTATTCCTTCAAGGACCAAATGAATTAACATATAATACGTAAATAATTTAATTCAATATAATTACCATGAGAGTATAGGACAATTAAATTAGAGAGAGAAAATATAGTGTATCTTAGATTCATAGTTTTAAAAATCAGTTCGGTGATGGACTTGGTCATAACATTGGATTACTGAATAAGTGGTCCAACCGATATGTCATTAATTGATCATAATGATCTGGTCTATAATAAAAAAATATAAAAAATCATACCTATTTTAAAATTTTTCTCTTGTTGTATTGAAATTCAAAAGTCTTACAAAACGCATATAAAATATAAAGAACACAAGTTAAAAAATGATTATTAATGATTATGTATTAATGGTTTAAAATAGTTTTACATTGTTATCTAATCATAAATTATCATTTGAGTTATTTTAAAAATCAACAAATTTATAATACATAATAGATTGTAATTGAATAATTGTATAAATTTTTTTATATTATTAGTGTATAATATTTTTCTCTTATTTTTAATGAAAGATATAAGAAAAAAACAGTTTATTCCCATCAATTACACCAATTTGTAACTTTCTTTCTAGATAATTAAGGTGACTTTTTTTTTTCAAGAAAATTAAGGTGATTTTTTTTATTTTAAAAAATTAACTACCAAATGATTCGCTCATGTTATTCGAAAACATACAGTAATATAATTATTATTATATATCAAGTTTTATATATTAACAAAATTATTCGGTCATTTATTCCTTTTTTTTCCCAGAAAAAAGAAAAAGTGGAACCGTTGTCCTTGCCATTTTTTTTTTACGTCAACAGTACAGAGAGTGTCCCAGAGGGGAATTGGTTGGACAGTGAATTCTCCCGTAGTGGAAACAAGACAACATTTGTTTTTGGACCCAATTTCTTGTTTGACAAACTCTACCAAGCCTCCTCCATTGAGGTAACTACATGGTACAACATTGTCTCATAGTATATATACTAGCCAGAATAATACATGCAAAAAAGTGACATGCTCTAATTCATCATAACTTGAAGTTTCAAGTCTTTCACAAATAAAAATAAGGATTGGTTTGCAAGATATAGAATTACCCAAGACTTTGTTAAGGCCAGGGTCTCTCTTTGTTGAAGACTTGTCCAAGCAGAAAAACTTCTCCAAACAGGGATTTGGGTCAGTTCCCCTGGCTTTTATTATTTGCAATGAAGACCTTGGAATTCCTTTGAATTTCCAGCTTTGGATGATTAATTCAAAATATTGGGATCAATGACGTTCTAGAGATCAAAGGCGCAGATCATATGACTATGATCAGCACACCACAAGAACTATGCGAATTGTCTCCTGCAAATAGCTACTAAATATTCATGAATTCATGAAGCAGACTTTATTTGTTGTGTATGAAATTGGCTTGTGTGTTCAAATAAGATCTCGCTTGAAACCACGAGACACATCAATATATAAAGTGATGAGCTATGAGCCTCTTCATAATTAAATTTTATTTTAAGCTGTATTTTTTTATTCATGATAGTGAAAAAAATTAAATTTATCAACTAAATGTAAGTTCTGTTCTTATTAAATAAATATATATTCACCAAAAACTCATTATTGAGAGTGGATTAAGTAGTTAATTAATTCCGTTCGAGAATTCACCAAAACAATAATTTAACCATTAAAAAGTATGCATGAAATTTATATACTTTTTAAAAAAAATTATATAATAAATCCTCAAATTAAAGCATACTCATAATTTAATTTTATACAATTTCAATAATTTTGGTAGTTGTACATTCTACATCGTCCAACGGAATGGATTCTCTTCCTGAGATTGTGATGTTCTTCCTCTACTCTCCTAGGCACTGTGGATCATTTGTCAGGATTGATATGAATTAACTTAGGACCGTCTTTTGAAAACGGATAAAGCATAGTAAGAAAAACTTAACCATAATCACGATCTGTTTGTAAAATCACAGTATCGTTCTTAACCCAAAAATAAAGAAAAAACTCTCAATAAAAAAAAAACTCAATTTGATTAAGTTACAAATTTTCTTTAGAAATTAAATTCGTAGCTACTAACAATAATATCTCACTAAATATCCCACTAGTCATTTAGTTTCCAAAAGATTTTACTTCTCATACGAAAATTGTTTGAAATAAAAATAGATTTTGTAAAATATGTATGAATTATTTAAATATTTTTTTATCGATAAGAATTCAACATAATACCAAAAAATTTACAACACTAGCATATCCTATATATTCAACCAAATGATCTAGATAGCTTAGTATACAAATTATTATCATTATATATTTATTCTCAACAATTAAAAAATAGTATAATGTTTAAAATTTAATTGGATGTTATAATTTTATCTTAAAAAATACAATTATCTTAAAATCATAATTATTTAATAACTAATTTTAATTAGCGGCATTATTAACTTTCATTAAAGAGAGCAATTAAATAAGTGCTATTATCAATAGTAAATGCAGTAGTCAATAGGCCTTAAAAATATTAGCCAGATAGGTGCACTTGTGCAGGCATGCAACATCATGGTTCATGCCATGTCCAAGCCTTTTTAGCAGATATTTTAATATATTAATTAATATGGATAAGCTAAACGGAATTTTATTTTATATTTTTTTGGTAATTAAAGTAATTTTATTTTATATCTTAATGGATAACATTCGTGATGTTTTAATATGCTGAATATTGAATTGAAACAATGAAAAATTTGGAACACAGGCACAGTTAATCTTTCTGTTAATAGATTTTTTTTTTTACCGCATGTTAATAGAAATTATTAAAAATTATGGAGTTAGCTTTTTCTATTCTAATAAATATGTAAATAATTTGGAAGCCTATGAAGTTAGCATTTCTGTTCTAATATATATGTAAATAATCTGGGGGCCTAAGGCACATGCATTATTGGCCTTGCATGTTACACACCCTGAATAGAAATAATTTATATATATTTTAATGCAACACAAAGATTCCTGTCTCGATTTTTCAGAAATTCTATTAAGTTCACACTATAATTTTCACTTATATAATTCATTGCATTTAACTAAAGTTGTTTAATCAAAATTTAAAAGAATTAATTTCTGAATTTTATAAGCTGAAATATATATAAGTGTGCGTTTAAATTAATTTATTTAAGATTAAAATATATTCATTTAATTTATTTTTTAAAATCGTTATGGAATACTTATTACTCCAATATATTAGAATTTCAGTCGCAAGTTTCAAAATCATGACCTAGCTAGAGCTTTCCGTATTGTATTCCAAATCTACATCATTTCTTAGGTGACAAAAAGTCAAAAATATATATATAGTTTGACTATTCAGGGGCAATAATTCAACTTTTTGCAACAAGAAGCCAAACCCGACATATATCATTTTCAATGTCTATAATATATGGCGAGAAAGAATACAAAGTCATCACTACAATCCTCAAAAGAAAACTTGATGGATTCAGAAAATTGGATAGATAGGCAACATATATTATATATGTTCTGATGCATGGAGCATGCCATGGAGCATGGTGTTGGTATAAGCTCAAGCCACGCTTGGAATCTGCAGGCCACAAGGTTACAGTGCTCGAACTTGCAGCTTCTGGCATCAACAGGGAGAAAATTGAAGATGTTGATACTTTCTCACAGTACACTGAGCATTTGTTGCAACTAATGGCCACAATTCCCCAAAATGAGAAGGTAATTCTAGTTGGTCACAGCCTTGAGGGACTCAACATAGCACTGCCATGGACAAGTTCCCAGAAAAGGTTGCAGTTGGTGTTTTCTTAACTGCTGTAATTCCGGACAATGAACACAAGCCATCCTATATCTTGGATAAGGTTTGCTTCTTTGCCTCTTCTTGTTCCTACTCCATTTTTTTTTTCTTTTCTTAATATACTTCTTACTCCATTCCATAGGGCTGAATATAATCTAGGCCGAAATACATCTAACTTGTTTAAAAAACTTATCAAAATCTGAGTCTAATCTATTATTTGTTATATGTTTTATTTTTAAGTCTAATCTTATCTATTTAAAAATTTAACTTGATCTATTAGCTTATTTAAATGCCCATTTCATATTAAATCTTTTAAATAAGTCTAACCTTCTTTTATATTAGACAATAAATTCATAAAACATTAAAAAAAACTCCATATGAATCAAGTTATTATAATCAATAAAAATCAAAATTGTAGTTCCTCACATCATGAGACAAAGATAAAATTAGAGGAACTAAATTTTATAAGGTGAAGTCTATAATATATCATTATGTAAACATGGACTTATAATGAAGAATATATTCATAATTTAGTTTTTATTAGACAAAATCTATACTAAAAACGAGGATAATTAAATTTAACGAAAACTTGTAACCAAACCCGACTTACATCATATAGCTATTATTATTAATATAATTTAGTTTTCAAAGGCGCGGATCATATGGCAATGCTTAGCAAGTCACAAGAACTATGCGATTCGCTCCTCCATATATCTACTAAATACACATGAATTCATGAAGCGGAGCTTTATTCGTTATGTTTGAAATTGACTTGTGCTCGAATTATAAGATCTCGTTTGATACCACGAGATGGATCAATAAAGTGATAATTTGCAACCACGAGACACACATGAAGTTGTATTCTTAGTATGTCAGTGAATAAATAAAACTTTTCAAATAAGTATAGGTTTATTTGTTATTAAACAGAAGTTCTATTACTCATTTGATTCCTATATATACGTACAATGTTTACATTTTATTTTTTACACCTAGAAGTTACTTATTTTAGTTTCTACACATATATTATTTAGTATTTTTTAATCCATTTTAGTCTCCACATATTTTAGACCAACAGAAACTGAAACAAAATAAAAGTTGTACGGAAGACTAAACTGAGTAATTTTTAGGTGTAAAGACTAAATATGAAAATTGTGCTTTATATAGGTATAGGGAATAAATAAGTAACTAAATCATAAATAAATTATGTTCTCAACATTATGTGTAAGTTATTATAAGTTTTTTAATATACGAGTTTTAATCATATGAATAAAAAAAAATCATTATCAAGTAGATTTAGTAGTAATTAAGTGTGGAGGACGAATTCACACAACATTAATTTAATCATTATAATACTTTCTTATGTTCCAGCTAATAAGGGATCGGAGTTAGTTAGGAGTCAGTTTTCAATTCTTAGGCGGATTCCCTTATGATTCTAATAGCTCTCTCCTTTAATTAAATAGCCACACATGTGTAACTATACAACAAATGATGATAACATTTTCATTCACTACTTGTTCCAAATTACGTTTATCTTTTTCTCTTTTCTCTAATGGATGCAAAATTCAAAAGACGGTATCAGAGCTCCATCTAGGAGCTCTACCGCACGACTCTTCCTTCGCAAAAATATCGAGAAACAATATATAGCAATAGTTGTTCAACCACAATATCAATAAGACAGAAAATGCCTCATCCCTTTTCCCTTATATACTCATGGAGCATTCCTTCTCCCTGTTCTCCACCGTGCCAAGCATCAAGGAAGCATTATTATAATGTCATTCTTCATCATAATCAATAAAAGGTGCACCAAGTTCGATAAACTGGTGCCATTAAGAGTATGGCATCCAATCTTTCATGATGTCACATTTGAAAGCTCTGTCTTGGACATGGTTAAGTTTAAGTATAGAGGACCACCTACAGTAGAAGTTTCTTATGCTTTCTGATATAATTATATTTATTGTCCATTTGACTGTATTCAAACTCCTAGTTAAGATACGGCGTGTCTCCTATATATAGATAGAATCCGTCTTATGTTGAGCCTTAATTGGACCACATAATGATCATGTGTTTGGAAAATAATACTTGAAATTGAACAATCAAAATGCCAAGTAATTAATACCTAGTGGAAAAAGAAACATTGAGAGAAAAAGAGAAATATTTATAATTATTATCATGTGATAAAAAAGAAAAAGAAAAATAAATAATATATGTTAGTTAGGTATTTTTTAAAAAAATAATAGGTATTCAAATATCATTGCCATAACCTTCATCTTATCCTACAGTCTGGCCTCTCAGTACCGCTTATATATTTTATGTAATATTTGTTGAAGAAAATCCAATCCCACCACTCGATCTGCTTTGTTTATTGTTTACCTACGCAACCACTACATGATTACTTAATTAAGGCATCGATAAACTATTATATTTGCAAAAGTGAAAGCTAATATTATCCGATTATTTAATTATTTCTCAATAAAAAATGTTAAAAGCAACAATAATTTCTTAAACAAAAGCACGTTTTGTTTTGTCAGACAGCATAGTTGCACCATCAACCGTTTAAAAGCATCGATAGTTGCATCCTGTACCCTCTTTGTCATTTTGCATTAGTCTTTTCTTAATTGCAATAATTGTTTGGTTTCGAATAGAAAATCATTGCCAAAAACTTTTCTTGGATATCTTCATTGTCAAATAATAAAAAGTACTTAGCAGAGTTTTAAAATCCTTTTTTTTTTTTATTTTTACTTTTTACTTTTTTTTCTAATTTTTGTTTTTTTATTTATTTTGAATTAAAAATTGATCTTTTCATTTGTTGTTGAATATTTTTTTGACAATAATTATATTTTTTATTGAATTAAATCAATTTAAAAGTGGTAACAATTACAATTGAGTTGTAGGTGAAATTGTGATATTAAATTATTTTTTAAAATTATGATTGGAAACTTTAGATTGATTTTTTATATTTTATAATCTATATTGATGTGATATGATTATGTTTCATTTTAGTATGAATATTGATATATGTTGTCATTGATGTCTTTAATGTTTAATGTTAAAGATAATAATCATTTATTATCTTGTGTTTTTTATATTTTATTTATATTTTTAAGATTTTAAATTCCTATCACTAATCCAATTGAGGTTTTTTAAACTGCTAAGCAGTTAGCGGAATAATTTTTTTATGTAATTGTTAGTTTTTTTTATAAGATTATTAGCTAGAGATTGGAACAGTACAAATTTAGAGGACGGGCAGGAGTTCTAGTTTTCTTACTTTTTATGTAAATACATATATATTTTTAAGTTATTAATACAAAATTGTATAAAATTTAATATGTTGTTATTATAGTATTGATTAAGGTTAGTTAGTATAAAATTATGTAAATTTAATTATATTTATTATTACTGTAATGATTAAAATGATAATTGATGTACAATTATATTATATAAAATTAATTGTGTGTTTATTTTTATAATGATAATAATTAAGATTACTATTATTTAAAATAAAAATATTTTTAATTTCATGTGTAAAAAGTAATAAATATTTTAAAATATATTATTTATTAGAAGTTAGACATTTACAATTATAAAAGAATATTTTTATGTTAAAATTTTCAAAACATTTAAAAAGTGTTGTCAAATATAAATAAATTTTATTAATATATTTTTGTGCATTTTACTAAATATTGTGTATAAATCACTAAAACCATAGCATATGGCAGCCAAAAATTTTAGCGACATAGATTATATACAATATATGATAAAATATCGTGAAAACATATTAGTAATATTTATTCAATTTTGACAATATTTTTTAATTATTATAATAAAATTAATAATATTTTTAATAAATTTTACGAAAAAATATTATTAAAAATTACAATGGTTGTAGTGAACTTATATGAAGAAAAGGAGAAAGTAGACAAAGGTAAAGAAAATGGTCATTCTTGAAATGGTGTGCATTTTTTTTTCCTTATGAATAGCAGAAACATACACACACATAAGTCAAGGAGTCAATATTTTATTTTACCTTTAACAATAAAATTTCAACTAAAAGTAAATTATATTAAGTTATTTTTTCATTATATTTATTTTTCAATGAAATTTGCATGTAAAATTAATATAAGTATTAAATTGAAACATCAGATGCTAACAAGAATCTCATTTAATTCTATCTAGTTCTCACTGTATTTTTCAACCCATTTAATTAAACTTGATTGATCAAAATTTATAAGATGTCATTTGTGAATTATGTAATTAAGCTAAAATATATATAAGTGTGGATGGATTAATTTATTTTAAGATAACATATTATCTACTTAATAATTTTAGAGTTTAATGTTTATACACTTAATTTACATTATCATTCAATCACAAATTATCGTTTGAATTAATTTAAGATGATTATTTTAAAAATGAATAAACTTATTATACATAGTAAATTGTGATTGGATGACGATAAATTATTTTACATTATGACAAAAGAATCCAAATAATACAATTTTAATAAAAAAAATTATCAATTTGGGACTGTTTGTAAACTAATTACCAATCTGGGATAGTGGGTCACGCCCAAAATTGGGCATGACCAGCACTCCCAAATCCAGGCGTGATCAGGGGGGGTCACGTCAAATTTTGGGTGCGTTCCACCACAGGGTGACACGTATCATGCACAGATGAAGCTATTTGCCCAGGGCTTCTCCTCTCAATTTCGAGCGTTTTAACACAAACTACGCTTCAATCGGACATTCCAATCAAAAGTTATGACCGTCCGAAATTTATATACGCATCGCTCCATCTGTGCATAACATGTGTCACCCTGTGGTGGAACGCGCCCAAAATTGGACGTGACCCCCCTTGGTCCCAAATTTGGACGTGACCCACTGCCCCAGATTGATAATTAGTTTACAAACAATCTCAAGTTGATAATTTTTTATTAAAATTGTATTATTTGGGTTCTTTTACCTTTACATTATTAGTATATAACTTTTTTTCTGAATGGAAATTTTATTACAAATAGTTATGAAATAATTAATAGTGTATTTGAATTTCAGTATAAAGTTTCTAAACCAAGATTTGTTAAAATTATGCGAAATACCTTTTCCCTAAATTAGAGCTTCCAAATTGTAATCTAAACCTGAATCATATCTTATATGTGGGAAAAAAATCCAAACATGTAGTTTGAGTATTCAAAGCCAATAATTCGGCTATTAATTTCTAGACAAAAAAGAAACCCGACCCATTTCAGTGTCTATATAGCTAGAAGAGGTACAAAGTAGTAATCACTACAACCCTAAGAAGAAATCATGATGAGTTCAGAAAATTGTACAGATAGGAAGCCGAAGCACTATGTTCTGGTGCATGGGGCAAGCTATGGAGCTTGGCTTTGGTATAAGCTGAAGCCACGCTTGGAATCTGCAGGGCACAAGGTCACAGTGCTGGACCTTGCAGCTTCTGGAACCAACATGAAGAAAATTGAAGATGTTGACACTTTCTCACAGTACACTGAGCCTCTGTTGCAGCTAATGGCCACAATTCCCCCAAGTAAGAAGGTAGTTCTAGTTGGTCACAGTCTTGGGGGGCTCAACATAGCACTTGCAATGGAAAAGTTCCCAGAAAAGGTTGCAGTTGGTGTTTTCGTAACAGCTATAATGCCAGACATTGAACACAAGCCATCCTATGTCTTGGAAAAGGTTTGCTTCTCAGCCTCATCTTTAGTGTACTTCTTAAAAAATTCCTCTATTTTTTTCACCCGACGCAAGATGCAATGTTATAAAAAAAAAATACATATATATAAAAACTGATCAGTATATAATAAACTGCTATAATTAAGACTTACGAGTATCAATAAATTTTAACTGGCATTCTGATCATGCGTTATATATTAAACTCAAAAGTTATTATTAGCGTCCGCGAATTTCAATTTTTGATCCATGCTGAACACGAATGATTTTTGAAAGCCTCGCAAGGACCGGCTTCCGGTGACATTTCCTTTATGAGTAGTGGCTCCAACCGAGGCGGCGGTTTGCTTCACCACGCAGGTGGGGCTTGGAGCCGCATGGTGAGATTTGTTCATGACAAGTAAACCGTACACTCGTCCATGCCAACCAAATCAGATACTAAAGCTATTCTCCATTAAATATTTCACCTAATTTCTAAATTTTTTAGTAACGAAAAATTCATTTGGTTACTCCACAAGTAAAATTTTTAGTAACTTTTAATAGTTTCTTGATATTTTTTTAAACTTTAACATTTTCTAAAGTTAATTTCTAATTTTTCATATTTTTAATCCTCAATGTATTTATCAATTTCTTTTTTATTTTTTTATAGATAAATCATAATATTTTTTACTCATTTATAAGTTTGTCTTGATTTTTCTTCAACGTGCATACCCCAATTTCTTTCACAACATTCACACTAACTATTTTTTTTTTCAAATAATAGTATTTTTAATTTTTTTATTCCCCATATAATACTTTGATAAATTCTCTTTATAATATTTTGATTATAAAATTCTCCAATAAGGATGAGTAAAGAAAATAAAAAAAATAAAAAAGAAATATAGGAGTTGATTATTTTATTTCTTATATTATATTTTGGATATTTTTATATTACATTCTTAATTTAATGATTATATTATTTATTTTATTTAATATTATAAATGAAGATATAAATAATGATAGATGATAGATTTATTTTATTTTTTATTATATATATATTATGTTATAATATTTATTTTAATCATTGTATCACTTATAATATTTAATTTATTATTTCAATACTATATTTTAATTTATCTATTATTTTTTGAATAATTTTATATTAGATTATTCAATACACTTGCATAACCCAAAATGATGTCAATCAATATAGACAACAGGCCTAGATAATAATTATCTAAGTGTCATCATATTATTTTAACTGAAATAAAATAAAAGCTACAATTGAATTGTAAAATATATATCTAACTTCATCCAATATAATTCTTTAGCCGCCATTTATATTTGAGACTGTATTTCGAGCTCCCTAAGTTCATCCTAACATTCATTGGCAAGCCCACATCGAACCTTTTCCTCAAGGTTATGAGACAAATGCAGTAAAAAGAAATAGACATGGGAGCATCTGTTAAAAAAAATCTAAAGGCTGGGATTGCATCTTGTGGGAAACAACTGGCTTGACTATAGGACGATGGGAAAATGGGACAATGTTTTAGTGGGGGGATTTGGGTGGTGTACTTTGTTTTGAAACGAATTGGATGACTGGGAAAAATGGGTGAGATTGAATAAGAGTATTTTCTAATAAGAGATATCTAATTAGATTTTTTAAGTAATTTTTTATAATTTCTTAATATTTTTTGTGATTTTTACAGTGTTATATCACTTTTAAAAAATTCATCAAATATTTTGTTCTAATACATAAAATAAAAAAATATCAAAAAAATTCATAATTTATATTTTTTAATAAAACTTAATATTTTTCAGTTTTCATAAATATAAATTAATGAGATACATATAAATCTTCTTTTTCACATGACTCTTTTTTGTTGCTCCAATGCATCATACTATTTTTTTTTCTTTTAAAAAGCCTACACACATCCAGCCATTCCTCTTCTCCATTATCCAGAACTAGAAGCTTCCAAACCACACGCTTTCCTCTTCTCTGCCCTCTCTTCAGTCACGAACATGCAACCCTTTCCTCTCTTCACTCACAAAAATGCTTCCCCTTCTGTGCTCTCTGCTCTCTCCCTTCTCCACTAAAGAAACGCGTCCCTCTTCTCCACCCACACCCACTCCAAAAGCTTCAAGAAGGCAAAGAATAGGAAGAAGAAGAAAAACAGCCGTTGTCGCTCCTCTCTTCTTGAGGTCAGTGTTGGTTTGATTGTTGTTGCAACTGTTCATCTTCCTCTTTTGATTCATCAATTTGATGTGCATGTGGTTGGGAATAACGGATATAGGGGGTTTCACGCCAAACTAATGTTAATTGGGAAGAAACGGTTCCTTATATAAGGAATCCAAGCTCCACGAAAGAAACAGGTTCCGCCACGTCACTGTGCTCCAACGCGAGAGAAATCCCAAGAACGGGTGCTTAGGCTAAGTAATCCCGTAAGCATCTCCCATTGGAGATGCTCTAAAGATTCTTTATTTGGGTAAGGTTAAATAGTTAAGAGCATCTCCAATGGGAGAAATCCAATTGGGTTTCTTAACCAATTTTTTGTGGCCTCCGCAGTACTTTTTGTGGTCCCCACAGTTCCATGTCACTCTTAAGGAACTCACTAAATATTTTGCTCCAATACAAGAAATCATAAGGAACTCAAAAAAATTCACATATATATTTTTTTTAATAAAACTTAACATTTTTTTAATTTTCATAAATATAAATTAAAATAAATAAAAAGAAATGTGTAACAATATAAAATAAAATTTTACATAATAATAAATAATTAAACACAATAATATCAAAATTTTAAAACATATTTCCATATTTAAAAAAAAATGAGCCAAAATGAGTAAAGTAAGAATTAAAGGGGGTGCAAGAAGCAAAAAATTGGATTGTGACAATTTGAAGAAGTCACGATTAGATTTATGAAAAATGGAAGTGCAGAGGTAAATAAAAAAAGTGGAAGTGTTTTACATCTCCAAGTTACAAATTATGGTTTCAATCTAGAAGCTTCTTTGTTTTTTATCCCTTCATAAACCTTTCCCTCTTTCTCTCTTTCCCTCTTTCTCTCCACAGGCAGACCTCCCTCTTTCTCTCTTTCCCTCTTCAATGCGTCACGGTCCTTGTTGTTCTCTCGCCGTCGCTGTCCTTGCATGGTCCAACGCCGTCGTCGCCGCCCTTGTTGTCGCTGTCGTCGTCTTCCTCGAGCAAGGAGGTATGTTGTAGGTAGTTATTTTCCCTCTTTATTTTCGTGTGGTTGTTGAGTTTTTTAATATTATTTTATTGTGTAGGGAGCGGTGCTTATATAAGAAATTGTTTCTCCTTCTTCAAGCTTCGGTTCCGTCACGTAGGATTGATCCAACATTGTTTTTTTTTTTTCAAGATATGGGTTCTTCCCGTTAAGGGACTCTCCAAGCTCCTGCGTTGGAGATGCTCTAACATCCAATATATAGAGTTTTTTTTTTGTTCTTGGATTTTGAATTACGATGTATAATTATTATTGACTTAAAATAATTTTACAAATAGAAAATTAAAAACTCTTTGATTTCACCTATTTCAGTATGTGATTTAAAAATTGTTTCAACACAAAATAAGAAGCAATCTCTCCAATGCATAAATGGTTGGGAATTCACATTTTGATCATCTTTGGTAAAATTAAGTCCCCCATAAAGACTTTCATAAACAACTCTACCATAACTTTTAACCGATGACCCCAATTTAATTTAATAGTACATCGGGCCTATTTGGATGTTAACTTCTCTAGAAGCACTTCTAGAAGAGAAAAGTAAGGAGAAAAAAATTAAATGAGTTTTTCCATAAGTAAAAATAAGCTCTTCATTAGCTAATTTGTAGATGTCATCTCATTTTTTAGAAAAGCTACATTGGTGAGTTTCTACAAATTAACTAATGGAGAGTTTATTTTTACTTATGGAGAAGCTCATCTCATCTTTTTGCTCTTATTTTCTTCTTCTAGAAGTACTTCTAGAGAAACTTACCCAAACAGACCCATCATCGAATTCTACAACAATAAAAATCTATACTAATTATATGACAGTTTTAAAAAAGCAGACTTCTATATATATATATATATAAAGAATCAGAACACTTTCTGGAAGAAAAAAAAGGATATTTTACAACATTGAAAGGTGAACATTGCTCTATGGAAGACAGAAAAATATTTTACAACATTGAAAACTTTTTCATTAACGTATTTTTATGTGGAAGTCAAAAAGTTTTTTTTAACAAATACAAACGATAGAATAATTTCAATTAACATTCAATGAATATTTTTAAATACAAAAAAAAATAATATATAATCTAATATAGTAAAATATTAATTTAAGATATTTACATTATATATAGTGTTTTTAAAAATAGGTCATTATTATTCATATGTGAACGTAATATAATCTTATATTATTATTCCAATTCTATTGGTTAGGATGAAGTTAAATATTTATATTATAATTTTTATTTTAAATAATGAGAGGTTGATACAGATAATATCCACAAAAAAACAAGGTAAAAAAATTACAATTATAACCATTTTTTCCTTCAACAGCTCCTTGAGAGTACCCTAGCGACGAATTTGTTGGACAGTGAATTCTCCAAGAGTGGAAACAAAACCATAGTTGTTTTTGGTCCCAAATTCATGTCCAATAAACTCTATCAAGCCTCCACCATTGAGGTAATTACATATTACAACCTGTTTACCAAAAAAAAAATATTACAACCTTCTTGTCCATATATTGCTTGCCGAAAAAGTGACATGCTTTTTTTTTTTCTTCTCCTACGTACATAAAAATAAGGATTGGATTTTGCAGGATATAGAATTAGCCAAGACTTTAATAAGGCCAGGGTCCCTTTTTATTGAAGACTTGTCCCAACAAAAAAACTTTTCCATACAGGGATATGGGTCAGTTCCTCTTGCTTTTATCGTTTCCACTGAGGACCAGGAAATTCCATTGAATTTTCAGCATTGGATGATTCAAAATGCTGGAATCAATGTCGAAGTTCTAGAGATCAAAGGCGCAGACCATATGCTTATGATTAGCAAGCCACAAGAACTATGTGATTCTCTCCTCCAAATAGCTACTAAATATGCATGAATCATGAGAATTCATTTGAAACCACGAGATGCTTACAAGTAAAATAATATTCTGTTGCAACCACGAGTCAGATATGAAGTTGTATTCTTCATATGTCAGTGAAAAAAATGAATGTTGTCAGAGTTAATAAGGATTCTTCTATTTCTAGTACTGATGGAAAAGGCTTCGTGTGGTGGAGTTATAATTAAGGGATGGTAATTCTCATTTTTGGGTTGGCTTTTCTGCTAAGATTGGTATATGTTCCATAATATGCATGCTGAATTGATTCAAAAATGATGTCCTACAACCCATCCTTGCTAATTGCTATAGTTTGGTGAGAGATATTCTTCGCTTGTGGCTCGGTCAAGAATTAAATTTTTTTCAACCATAATTATGATCTTATGCATAATGTTGATGTTAGAATTTTTTTTTTTTTCCATTTTCGGCCATATTTTATTTCTTTGTATTTGTTAGCTGATTCCGCTCTTTTAATAATGATCCTTAGTTTGGGTTTTGGCCCTTTTGCTCACCCCAAAAAAAAAAACAACTACTAGTGCTCTTTGCGAAGAGTTTACCAAGTCTATATACTGAGAGTTTGAAATGTTTATTATGGAGAGTTCACTTTCTTCTCAGAACTTCAAATTATAAAATTTAATTTAAAATGTTTTCAATATTAATATCTCTTATTAAAATTTTGTATATAGCTAAATTATATATAAATACTAACATATTTAATTATAAAGGTAATATTTATAAAAAGACGCATTATTATAAATTAGAATGAAGTAAAATAAAGAATAGAAAAGCAAAGCAAAGTTGACGAAATAAAGAATACAGAGGCAAATTAAGTTGGCAAGATAAAGAAGTTTGGTAATGGAAAATGTATGGACAGGCCGTGGCAACTGCAAGGCCATCTAGGCAGTTGTTTTAAGTCTCCAAATTATCTAAGGCCTAAAAAATGTTATACTTTTTAAAATTTATTTATTTGGATTTTTATATAATATTAAAGAAAGATTTCAAGCTCCGTCATTAATATTGAAGATCTGGATTTATTTTTAAAAATAAAGATATTGTAAGAAGTATAGACAAAAGAAATTTATATTTTACTAAAACTATTAATTATTTCATAAAAAATTCAAATATATACATTGTATTTTAAAGTGTTATTGATAATACTTGTAATTTTTGTTATTATTGAAAGTGATTTTGTAAAATTAAAACTACTCAATTTTTCTTTGATATTAAAGATGTTAAAAAGATAAATTAAATGTTTTTTTGTTTTATATATTATTGATAGTAAAAGTTTAGAAATATTTAATTATAAGCTGAGTTTATTGCATATCAACGCTTTGTTGTATCAGATTGCTGATTCAGATGAGTTCAGAGACAAAAAATGACAACATTCCATAAGGTAGCTGCTATACTTACACATGAAGATACAACAAAATATAACTTCCAAATAAGTAGAGATCAAAAGATGCGTAGTTACAAAACTAAGAAAGGAGTTTCATTATCTCCTATCTTAATTATAACTATGCTCTGGTACAACAGATTGATATTGTATCTGAAACATTATAGGTCATAGTTCTTTATTGCTAGCTATATGCATGGTGCAACAAAACAGTAATGATGGCACATATGCCACGAGTGGTTTGACAGCATATCAAAGTTTGATTAGAAATGTTCCAGTAGTATGCTTTATGTGCCTTAGTAGGGATGAAGGTGGTTTGAACTATTGCAGCTAATACAAAAGAAAATGGATGGCAGTAGAGTTGAAGACACCGATATTGCAGCCTGAAACGTTGGAACTAAAAATATCAATTGCAAGCAAAAACAAAGATTATAGAAGTGTATATTATGAATGATAAAAGGCAGAGTAGTAATGAGAAGTATGATAGAAGGTCTTGTTATAACTGTCTAGTAGGTTCAAGTTTATATGATCTTATGAGTACCAGAAGTGGTTTCTGAGTATTACCAGAAGACTCACAATATAAGTAATGTGACGGCCTTGTTATATCTGAATTTGTATTTAAAAAAAGAAGATGCGCTCCTCATCTATAACAAGGCTGTTTAATTAAAGTGGCTAGATAAAAGACAGAGCACATTATTTTACAGTAGTGAAATTTTGGTAATTTGAAAGGAGTGTTCTGAGTAGATGTACAATATAATCATAGCAACATGGGGAGGAGAGAGACAAAAAAAAAAAAATGCATTAGCAGAATACTGTTAACCAAATGAAGTTGCTTAAAAAAGGCGTCAAATATATCTGTGTGTGAAGAAAGTAGTAATACAAATTAAAGAAAAAGAGGATCAGAAACTCAAACGTGAGCCCTCCACATCGCTTAAAACAACAAATAAATAAATAAGGGAGTAATATTAAAACTCCAGCAGGTAGACAGAGGTGAAATTGTCAATATAGGAAAACTTTTCGCGTGATAGCCTATACATAGGCAAGATTGTTGTATATACAAACATTCAAAACGATAAAGTATAAACATATATAACAAAAGACATTGGCAGCTATCTTAGAAGCTGAGGCTGTATTGAAAGAAAACGTTATTCAATTTGTTTCTATATATCTGCAACACTGCAGTATAAAATGATTCAAAAGTATAAAGATAAAGGACAAAAGTATAAAAGATAAAATGATTGATCATAATTTATGAAAGAAACATATATGTTGCTCCTTTTTTTTACTGTGTGGATAGTAAAGAAAGTGTGTTAATAAGAATTTGTCTCTGCTTGGTGTATGTTGACAGTATAAGAGGATTGAATTTGTGTAGCATATGGTCAAGGATGTAAGACTATTACCTTTGTAGGAAAATTGAGGTTCCAAAATGCTAGAATGACCCATTTTCTCTATTCAACAACCTGCTTTTTACACATTAATCTGAACTTGGTAAGTGCATAAGATGAAATTGTAATAGAATAATGTTTTAATGAGAAAGGAATTGAGTTAAATTTACAGTAACTGATTTTGTGCAATCATACCTTAACATAATAGTTCTAGTTCCAAAAAAAGTCAATTGATTATGTTATGTGAAGCAAATCTGAATCAGTAGAAGGAATTTAGTTAAGTGTAAAGTAAGACTACACCAAGTAACAACACCACAAACAAAACAGATTCACCACCAACAGAATAACATAGCACATTGACTTACAATGAACAGTTAAAAACACAGAAAACTGTTACCTTGTTGTCCATAAAGACCATTTCAATTAATGGCTTTGGGGATCTCGGCATGGTCCAAATATTTGTTATTCTCACAGCAAATTTCCAAGTCTCTCTTGAGTCATCAATCTTCGCAATAGTGTTCAATCTACGGGCCATTCTTCGTTTTTTAGGGTGAAAAGAAAAGAAAAAAGACAGCTATAAGTTTCATAAATTTTGAAGCATGAAAAACAAAAACCCAAGGACGAACCAAGCCATGCAGAAAGGCAAACATGATAGAGACGAAATGATGACCAAAAACGAAAAACCCATCTATAGTCTTCATGCATTTTGAACCATGGGAAAAAAAAATAACACAATGACCAACCAAAACAGGCAAAAACGCAGCAATTACAAACATGCAAACATAGAAAGCTTTACAAAAAGATATCAAAAACACAGAAATGTTGCAGGGGAGGAGGGTATTGTCCTGCTCTTCGTTTGTGGTGATGTTGGAGGTTATGTGTAGTTGGTGTGGTTGACATTGGGTCTTTAAAGTTTCATTGTGTGTGGAGTCAGGGTTGGTGTTGTTCTTTGAGTTTTGTTGCAGGGGTCTAGTTTCCCAAAGTTTTGTCCAGGTTTATGGTCAAATAGGTTAGGTGCAGAGGAGTTTTGATGGATAATATGGTTCTCATTTTAACGCTCAGCAACATGTGTTCCTGGTTGTGAATCAATAACAGATACCAAGTGAACAAATTAGAGAGGTGAAGACAACAAACCTTATGGATGAGTTGCAGCCGAAGTCTGAAATTTCGTTGTGTTCTAACCACCACACGATCCAAATGTGAACCGGAAGAAAAGAGAAGAGAAGAAGAAACAAAGGAGGCAAATGCTTATGAGAAAAAAAAAAAAAAAAAAAAAGCGGAAATGAGAGTGTGGAGGAGTAGGAAAGAGAGTGAAGGAAATGAGGATTCTATTTCAAAATTTCAGATTTTGATGTGATATTGCCAGAAAATGAGTATGGGAATAGCAGACCGCAATTGATTTGGGCAGCAAAAGATCACGTCGGTGATCAGAGAAAAGTGTTTTTTTTTTTTTTTTGTATGTTTCCTATGTGTTACACAGAGTCTATAGAATCCGTGAGAGAAGATTTTCCTTTTACAAATGGCCAAAAAAAATTAGTTGCATTTTTTATTTTATTCAAGCCAAAAAGGTGAATTTTTAAGGCGAGGAATGGAGTGATAAGAAGATGATATGGGTTCAGCTGGTTTTTGTTTTAATAAAAGATAATAAATTAGTAATTTTTTAATCGGTTATAAAATAAAATAAAATTTGATAAATTATATTAAATTAGTCTTTAAATATATTTGTCTAAGACCTTAAAATGTTTAGACACGGTCATGTGCATTAACCAAAAATTGGAGATGTGTGGCATCATAGATCATCAAGACTGCCCTCTCTTTACAACTTTTTTTATATTTGTTTTTTTATGTTCACTTATATATTTGTTAAAGAAAGCCAATCCCACACACTGCCGTGTGTAATAGTATGGTTCATATACGTACGCAACCACACGAAAATAGTAATAGGATCAAATTAAATCAAATTAAGGAAATCATGTAGTGCATGTTGGGAATGAATTTATACTGGACACGGGACCTTAATATGTGATATCTGTCCGAATCTGTCTCATTTTTAATGAGAAAAAATTAAATTTATTGGATTTAAATTTTCTTTGATAACAAAAAATGAAAATAAGTATAAAATTGCTAATATTCGCCTCACACTTACAGTACTCACATCTTATATTCAAAATACATTTTAAGAAAAGTACACACGCAAAAGTTACAAGAAGTAGATTTTTTACGATTGTGGATCCTTTTAAAACACGAGCGTAATCAATAAAGATATGCTTAGTGATTATTTAATTAAGGAATTAATAAACTATTTTTTTTTTAAAAAGGAGGAATTGATAAACTATTAGTATTTGCAAAAGTAAAACATGTTTTTCTGTCACACTGAAAGGCACATCGACCATTTAAAACAAGGACCGTCTTCTTAATTTGTCATCCTGCGTCTGCAGTCTCTTCTTCTTAATTACAATAATTGTTTGATTTCAATGCCAACGCGGACTTTGCTGGATATTTTCATCGTCAAATAAAACAAGTACGAAGTACTAAGCAGTACGTGGTGGAGCTTCTTGTATGAAAGAATATGAATAGAGTACTGCATGTAGAGTAAAAGGAGGGCATCACAGTGAATCTAATATAAAGACCTTTCATATGGACTTGATCGGAAAAAGCAATCAACAAAGAAAAATTAAAAGATATTTTTGTCTCGCTAGTCTTCAATTAAACTTATTTTCTAGACAACGTTAATTAAACAAGTGTCTCCTTATCATATTTATTTAAAGCTTCACACAATCATTTTATTTAATAATTTTATGAAGTGATTATATATTAGTGCTTCTAAAACATATAAGAAAAATAAGCGCTTACTCAAATTAGAGCTTTCAAAATTGTAATCAGGAAGTGTATTACATCTTAGGTGAAAAACAAAACCAAACATGTAGTTTGACTTTTTCAAAGCCAATAATTGAACTTTTTTGGACAGGACGCCAGACCTGACGCATTTCAAGTTATATATATATAGGTATAAGGAATGCAAAGTAACTACTACAACCATCGGGAGAAACCATATCATGGGTTCAGAAAATTGTTTAGATAAGAAGCACTTTGTGCTGGTGCATGGGGCATGCCATGGAGCATGGTGTTGGTACAAGCTCAAGCCACGCTTGGAATCTTCTGGCCATAAGGTCACAGTGCTAGATCTTGCAGCTTCTGGCATTGACATGAAAAAAATTGAAGATGTTGATACTTTCTCACAATACTCCGAGCCTTTGTTGCAGCTAATGGCCACAATTCCACAAAATGAGAAGGTAGTTCTAGTGGGTCACAGCCTTGGGGGCCTCAATATAGCACTTGCAATGGAGAAATTTCCAGAAAAGGTAGCAGTTGGTGTTTTCTTAACAGCTTTTGCTCCAGACGTTGAACACCACCCATCTTATGTCTTGGAAAAGGTATGCTTCCAACTAGTCTCTTGAGGTTAGTTCTTGAAATTTTCATCAAATTTCATAATTATACTAGGACAATTGCTTCCTAAACAATAATAATTAATTGAAGAAGGTGACTATCAATACCTTTATAAAAGAAAAAAGAAAAATGCTAACAAGATCTTAAGATATTAATTAAAAAATAAAATAAAAATATTTTATTAAAATGTGTAAAATTATATTATTTATAATTATTTTTGCACTCTTTTATAATTTTTGAAATAAATATTTTATTTAATTAATTTTTTAATCAATATCTTAAGATTTAATTAGTAAGAGGCAAAACAATATATTTCTGCACGAACACTTTCTCTTTAATTATTTTTATTTTTTTTCTCTTTTTTTATCTTACATCACTTATATATAACTTTTCTTTATTAACTTTTGATCGACTAAAATATTTTTTTTTATTCTTTATGTTATTATTTAAATTTAGAAAATAAAGGACACAAAAGTCACGCACACCAGTCCCAACCAACTATACCCTTGGTCAATATATATATATATATATATATATATATATATATATACACACATTCCATTTTGAATAGAAGTTTATCTTTGCTCATATAATCACGTTTCAAATAGACTTCCAGATTCTCAGTAGTCAGAATTTTAAGACATCCATGCAGTCAATTAATTATGATTGTCTTTAACTTATAGGTTAAATTTAAAAAAAAAAAAAAAAAACAGCCAAAACATAAACCGTCCAATTTTTATTTAACGATTCAGGTTTACGACTGCGTGAATGTAGCAAATATAATTTCCAAATCGACCGTATCTTTGGACATCTTAAGTCTACACTTTCTGTTTACTATATATAGAAAGTAGGAACATATAAATTGATTTTTCTACTATGATTTTTTGCCAAATTATATTAAATAGAGCAAGTATAGGAAGTGGGGACAGGGTGTAAAAAACAAATAGTAAAAACATGAACACACCTTCCTTAGATCATTATAAAATATTAAATACTTTATTAATATATTTTTTATATTTTCTCTTCATTTTGTAGCATATATATTATTTTTCATATCTATTTTTGTTTTTCTGTCATCTATTTATTCTCCAATTCGAGTGTGCATCCGTAAAACAAAAATGTGACCCCAATCATGTGAGATCATTTACCTTTATAACAATATTCTGTTAATTAATTTCATAGCCAGAGGGGTTAGCTTTTTTCTATTTATAATTATAATTATATTATATTTATTTTGAGAATTTATTTTTATTTTATAAACCCAACTGTTTGTTCTTATAGCGTTTAATTTTATATTTCAAATAATTTTTAAATTGTTAATTATATACAATTTTTCTTCTACGTTAAAATTTCCGTTTCTTTTGAATTACATTAATATGCGTGGCCATCAATTTTGTAACTTCTTTAAAGAAAATTAATATTAAACTTCTTTAATTAAATTTAGACTATTAAAGAAAATTTACACTTTTGTGAATTGATATACATGACACACGATTTCACATCCTATTCAGTATTCATTGCCAAAAAAGGCAGTAAGAAAATTTCAGCGATCGATTTACTATTATTTTTCACTTGAACAGTACAGCAAAAGGACCCCGTTAGCTGCATGGTTAGACACTGAATTTGCTCCAAATGGAAACAAAACATCAATGTTCTTTGGCCACAACTTCTTGTCCGACAAGCTCTACCAACTATCCCCAATTGAGGTAATTAATTACATGTTACGATAGTTGCAACAATTAATTACATCATTTTCCAGCTGTCTATTACTACTAGCTGAAGTAATATGCTGGAAAGTCTTCTAAGTTTCGAGTCTTCGATAAAAAATAAAACAAATTAATAAGGATTGGATTTTGCAGGATTTTGAATTGGCCAAGACTTTAGCGAGGCCATCATCACTCTTCATGGAAGACTTGACTAAACAAAAGAACTTCTCCAAAGAGGGATATGGGTCAGTGCCACGTGCCTTTATTGTTTGCACTGAGGACCTTGGAATTCCATTGGAATATCAGCTCTTGATGATCCAAAATGTTGGGTTCAATGAAGTTGTAGAGATCAAAGGCACAGACCATATGGCTATGCTTTGCAAGCCACAAGAACTATGTGATTCCCTCCAGCAGATAGCGACTAAATATGCATGAATTCACGTAGCATGCTTTAATTAGTTCTATTTGTTGCGTTTGAACTTGACTTGTGATGGAATTATAAGATCTCTCGTTTGAAACCACGAGACAAATAAATATAGCGGTAAGATATATGGCCACTTATGTGACTTTTCCTATATATATATATATATATATATACACGTACGTATACACGGATCTGTGTAAATTTTATTTTAAAACAATTACTATATATGAAGTTGTACGTACGTAGTAGTTCTTGTCAATTCATGTTGATGAACAAGTGAAACTTATCAAATAAATATGTATTGCTGCCATATTGTAAATAATGAATTCATCTAACTTTTTAGTTGAGTGCACAAAGTAAATAGTATTTAGTAGTTTAATATATATATATATATATATATATATATATATATTAAAAAATGTATTGATGTTAGCTATATTGGGTATGAGAAGGGATCAAATTATTAGAAATACTTAATTTTAAAATTTTGATTAATAATTTTCCAGTCAGAAAAAAATAAATAAATATTGTTAAATTATAGTATTAAATTAGTTACAAATATAAATTTTGGTTAAAGTCTTAAAAAGTCTAGATACGAACTTGAGAACAGCTGTAAAGAACAAAAATGTGCGACAAGAAAATGAAACCTGCCAAACATACCTTACATGAACAACAAGAAAATGAGGGAAACAGCTGTGAAGAACAATTGGTAGATAACAAAAATCAACTTCCACACGTACCTTACACCTGGTTGGGGAGGACGTACTGCACATCACTAAGAAAATTTTGGCATGCTCTTCTTTTGTAATATTATAATTAAGATTTTTATTTTTTTAATAAAATTCTGTGATATTAAACAAATTTTGATTCTTTAGACCGACTAATCTTTGGTCTGAATCATGTAAGGCTCCTCAGCCCTTTGACATACTCTTCTAACAGCATTCAAATCATAATACGAATGGAGGAATTAAGATATAGTTTCCCGTGCATGTGCACATTCTCGCATATAAAACCATTTCGGTAGAAAGCGTTTGTATAAATCCATGTGCAGTTTTTGTTTCTTAAATGTAATCGACCACTTTAATTGGTAAGGGAATTTCAGAATTTAGATGCATTCGAAGAAACTAGCAACTTAGTTCAGTCCCCACACTACTCTGTAATGGTGTCAAATCTTTTGGCTTTCCTCCATGTTTTGGAATTTTATAGATAGAAGAAATCATTGACAATTGAGTGATATGGATACCTAGTTTTCTATTAGGTCCATGCCCGTAAACATTTTTTCTTCCTTAAATTGTAAATGAAATATATAGATAATTTTATGGCTATTTATAAGTTAATTATGAGTTAATCTATATATCATAAAACTGCTCTAAATTTAAATGCTTATAAAAAAAACACAATAATAAAATGATAGCAATAAGACAAATCAACAAATGAGATAATTGCATCTGAACGCACGTCAACCGTTTATAACATAAACTTTTTCGTCATCTTGCATTAGTCTTTCCTGAGTTGCAATGATTTGATTTAAATCAAAACCATAAACGACTTTGCTAGATGTCTTCATGATCAAATAAAATACGAAACGCTAAGCCGTGTCAGAGTATCTCTCCTAATCTTGTACGAAAGGATATGGATAAGATATATATATATATATATATATATATATATATATATATATTTTTTTTTTTTATTTTACACAATATCGGTTTTTTCAACTACCAGATCGATTTTAGGAGATGTGAAATTACTCGATATAATAAATGAGTACTTCTTAAATCGGCTTCAAACTTAATGTAGCACACTTTAAATTGATCTAAAAAATATTCACTTTTGCCGTTAGTTGTGATGATATGTAACGTAAAAGGTCGTCAACTGTATCGATTATCGTCTCCACCTATGTAAAATAGAACTTTTTGATTTGACTATAACAGCAACTTAGATAAAAAGTCTATATATATTTAACAGATGAAAAAACAATAATAAACTACATTGCATGCATCATGCAATATACAATATTCCAATTGGAAAACTTTATACATAGGAAATTATGCATATAACAAAAAAAAAATACAGAATAATTTTATTGCATTATCTACAAATATAAATGACATTTATCGTATTAATTTTAAAATAATGCAAGTACAAATTTTATTACAATGAGTATACTAAATATACACAATAGTTCTATTCAATTTCCCGGTAATCTTCACTCAATATAATTTCATTCCATTTAATTAGACTTGTTTAATCAAAATTTACAAGATGTAACTTGTGAATTATATATATGCTAAAATACAAGTGTGTCAATAATTCAATCAAATTTATTTTAAACTTAAAAATAATTTAATTATTTTATGAAAAAGTCTCTAAATCATGATTTATCCAATCTTCAATCATGTAGTTTCCGGTTTGTCAACAAGACGCCAAACCCGACCCATTTCACATTTTCATTGTATATCTATAGCGCGATCGAGAATTCGAAGGAATACAAAATAATCAGAACAACCTTATTAGAATGTGGATTTGGACCTAACTCAACCCCAAAAACTAGCTCATAGGGTGAGGATTGTTCTCCACTTATATACTCTGACTTGGCACTATCTCTAGCCGATGTGGGACTTGAATTATTCCCAATACACCCCCTCACGCCCAGCACTTTTGGGCTTGGTGCGTGGATAACATGGTGAGTGGCCCGTTAATGGATCTAGGATAGGCTCTGATACCATATTAGAATGTGGGTTTAGACCTAACTCAACCCCAAAAGCTAGCTCATAGGGTTGAGTTAGGTCCAAACCCACATTCTAATATGGTATCAGAGCCTATCCTAGATCCATTAACGGGCCACCCACCATGTTATCTACGCACCAAGCCCAAAAGTGTTGGGCGTGAGAGGGTGTATTGGGAATAACCCAAGTCCCACATCGGCTAGAGATAGTGCCAAGTCAGAGTATATAAGTGGAGAACAATCCTCACCCTATGAGTTAGCTTTTAGGGTTGAGTTAGGTCCAAACCCACATTCTAATAAACCTCAAAAGCAAAAACATCATGAATTCAGAAAATTGTATACATAGGAAGCATTATGTTCTGGTGCATGGGGCATGCCATGGAGCATGGTGTTGGTATAAGCTCAAGCCACGCTGGGAATCTTCTGGCCATAAGGTCACAGTGCTAGATCTTGCAGCTTCTGGCATTGACATGAAAAAAATTGAAGATGTTGATACTTTCTCACAATACTCCGAGCCTTTGTTGCAGCTAATGGCCACAATTCCACAAAATGAGAAGGTAGTTCTAGTGGGTCACAGCCTTGGGGGGCTCAACATAGCACTTGCAATGGAGAAATTTCCAGAAAAGGTAGCAGTTGGTGTTTTCTTAACAGCTTTTGCTCCAGACCTTGAACACCACCCATCTTATGTCCTGGAAAAGGTATGCCCATTCTGAAACCAAATAAATAATGTTATTTATAGCTTCATTTTCATAACTCCACCCCCTGACTTGTCGGGCCTGCCCATTCTGAAACAAAAAATTGTTGCTAGTTGCATCATTTTCATTAACACCAACACCCCCAATACCATTTGGGCCTTGCCCATTTTGAACAAAATCATTAATGTTGTTCACACCCCCAGTTTTCATATCTACACTCCCTTACCTTTTAGGCCAACTTTGGAATAAAATATAAGCACTGCTATTTGCATTTCCTTTCTTCATGTATGTACCCTTAATTATTAAGTGTACTCCCCACTTTTATTCTATCCCTTCTCATTCCCATTTGATTTATTTAATTACGTAATGTTATGTCAGTTATTCATTTATTTTTGTAATTCCATTTTAGTTTTCTTTAGTACACACTTACATTTCTTACACTCCATGCTAGGTCTCTGACTTGCTTGGTGGTGTTTCAATAACATTTGGATAAATTTTGTCCGACTTGCTTGACTTCACATAGTTTACCACAAATCCAAAATCTTTTTAAAAAAAAATAGTCAAATAAATGATCACTTAATTCTCCTCTTTTCCCCCACATAAATTACACATTACTCAAGGTCGGTTCAAGGTCCAATGCCTTAGGTGATTCTCTTCATTTTTTTTCTTAAATTCAACATCGTTTCAAGGTCTAAAGTCTTAATGACTCTTTTTCATGTAATTAAAACAAATCTTTCAAAAAAAGAGATAAAATCAACCCAGCACACAAACTGTTTTCTATCAAAGAACTACGTAAGTCTAATTTCCTCATTACACTGGGGATATGTAATTAAAAAGTTACTTTATTTTTAGCACACTCAATTAAAGGTTGTCATTTTCATGACGGACGCGTGAGGTGATAACACTTTTTCTGTGCGTAAACGTCTCCCGGATCCTTTTCTCTAAAATCGTAGAGCATTCCTTATATTTTGATTTTTTAGCGTTTTTCTTAAATAAACGTTGGTGACGACTCCCCAAAATTCTCATGTTTCATTTTTAGGAAAACTTTATTCTTTATTTTCTTCATTGCCGTCCCATCGCGACCAATTATGTTGCAACAAATCCTATAAGCATTTTGCTTCAAGTGCAAGATCCGGATACAAATGGGGTTGAGGACCGTCTCCCCATGATTTGCCTCCAGCTTTCTGCACAACAATAATAGTAATAATAACTTTCGATAAAGATAGTCACTAAGAGAAGCTATTACACATTAATATTATAGTCAACAAAAAAAAAATATTTGATTTTATGATCATTCTTTTTATTAACAATTTCAAACTTGAAGGCTTCATCAAATTGCATCTGCGTGACTATGCTGTCTCCTACATTTATGAAATCGAAGAGACGTCGATGGTGTTCATAATGAGAAGTGCGATGGGATCAATTTGGAAAAGTCAGTGAACCATTTTCCCTCTTTTCTAGAGTTTCTTATTCTTGATCTCTGTTAGTGTGTCATGATTTTATTATATATTTTTCATTTTGGTGCATGTTTATAACTTTATATATTTGATTTTATGATTATTCTTCTATTAGCAATTGCCAACTTAGAGGGCTTTCTCTTAGTCTTGTCCTTTTCTATGCTTCATCAAACTGCATTTGCGTGACTTTGCCACATCTGCTACATTTTCTAAATCAAAGAGATGTTGACGGAGTTTAAGGTGAGAAGACTGCTGATGGGATCGATTTGGAAGAGGGATGCAACTTTTGAGACTGAGGCCGGTGTAGAAAATGGTTCGATTGTGGATTTACATACAGCGTGAAGATAGTGCTTTGGATTTAATGTTCCAAAATAGAAGACAGTGAATGAATCTGCAAATTTGGTTTTGGAAAAAAAAAAAAAAAAAAGGAGATCTCTATTGGTTATATTTTAATCTATGTAAAAAAGTGTTTATTTTTTATGATAGTTTCATCTACATTGGTTCATAAAATGATGTAAAATCCCTAGGATTATGTATGGAGTGATTTTTGGTTGAATTTTAAAATTCTTAAAAACAAAAATCATTTTTTAGTTTTTAAAATTTATTTTAAATTTTTCATCAAATATTAGTTTCAAAATATTTGAAAGTTTTCCTATGATATTAAAATTACTTTAAGATTTTTTTGTGTGGTTATGATGACAATGACAATAACATGGTAATGAAGTTGGTGGTGCCAACGACAATAATGTTAATACAATGACAATGATGATAATAGTGATGATAATAATAATGTCAATAGTGATTGTAGAGAGGAAAACAATAATGACGATGTTGTTATTGATGTTGGTGACTATAATGATAGATAGTGGTTATGACCGTTGACAAAAATCGAGAAAGATCATCTCAAATATAGGAGTATGTGTTTTTTAATTTTATTGGCTTTAAAAATAAATGTAAAAGTATTTTAAAAATAAATTAAAAAATATTTTAACTCATTTTTTCAAAAAACATTTTGTTTGAAAATTACATTTAAATTGAAAATACAAAATCATCCCAAAGTAGTCTAATATAATTAATATTAAATGTATTTTTTTAGTAGTGATCCTTCCCGGCAATTCCTTTTTCCACATTTCAACTCTCTTTATTAGACTATTTTATTGCAACCTAACATTCTTAATCTTCACTCAATTAAAGAGTTGGCTTCAATTCACTCCACAAATAACATGATTATAAGCCCTTCTTACTCAAGATCATGGATATTGAAAAATCATTCTTCTTAACCTTAGTCTTTTATGAATGTGTAACTGAATACTTTTTTCATTTTCAACTTTCATCGTACTCAATAAAATCGCCTCACTTTTTGAAAATTTATTTACTTATATTTTTAAATAAAACATATAATGATTGAATTATTTTACGTTTTAATTCAAACAACAGATAAAAATTGATAAATAATAACGATTTAAAAAAATACGTAAGAATCAAATTAGAAAAATGCAAACCAATAACACTGGAGAAGTAGAAAATTTTCATTAAAGAATTAAACAATACGTACACTCATTCATGATTTTTAATACAATTCCAACAAATTTTTTTTTACTTGTTGATTCTTTAACCAATGTTGTGACGTACTGTTAGCAAGCCTCATTAAATTAGATCTTTATTAAATATTTTTTACTGTATTATTTAATTATTATTTTTATTACAATTTTAATTATTTAACTATCAAAATAATTAAATTATATTTTAATCAATATAAAAATAAAATTATGAAAAAAAAATCCTAACTGAAATATTATAGGCTTAAATATGTTTTAATTAATGGTAAATTTCTGAATTTTACTTTTGGTCCTTAATAATTTTTCTTAACATTTTTTACGCTAATAATTTTTTATTTAATTATTGGTCCATAATCTTTTTTTTTTTAAAAAAATAGCACTTTAAAAAGTGAAATAAAGCGATTTAAATAACACTATAAAGACTTAAAAATAAAATAAACTTTTTATTAGGAACTAAAAAGTTAAAAAATTATTAACAATAAAAAATATAATATAGTAAGGTAAGTTTGATAGCAAGGATTACATTCTTCTACCCTAGATACTCTATTACAAGTTGGGAAAAAAATAAATTCAAACTCAATCTTAATCAAAGTTAGATTTTCTAATCAAAATCAAGTTGGTGTTGGATGGATATTCACGAATTTGGAGTTAATTCATGCCTAACTTCAAAACAAAACAAAAAAAAAAAAAAACGTAGAAAGCAGTGCCAAACTTGATATACAACTTAGTCAAATTAAGTACACATAGCATCGAGTTCAACTCAACTAGCTATGTGAAAGATTAAGTGTCTGCCAAGCTTTTAAGACTTAAATAACTAATCTTAGAATTTTTTTATATTTTATTGTAGCCGCAAACAAGGAATTTTATTAAGGGTACCATAAGTATCAATATGACTTACATGCATGAGTAGGGCTCCATTATAAACACGAATGGATTTATCCCTTATCATAAATAATCTTTCAATAAAGTCCTAGTATAATAGGTATTGCAGTCAAATCCATCCCCTGCAACTCTAATTCAGTTTGATCGAAATATACCCTCCAAACAAAACAGGTTATCAAATATTAACATCTATGACCTGTAGTTTTTTGTTTCCAAAAACCATATCTCAGCAGTTTCACCCACCATTTATATACATTGCAAACTAATCTTAGAATTATTACATCAATCAAGATACTAAAGCGCAAGTTGTCCGTTGCTATATATAAAGCATGTGATACTATCTTTTTTATAAGTAAATTAAGCATGTGATTTAACTATTCAAACTTCAAAGCCAATGATTTGTAGTATTAACCTTTTGCCGACGGGTCGGAAACCAAATCCATTTTCTTCGTCTGATATATATAATATAGTTAGATGGAATGCAATTACAAACCTTTTGTCGACGAGAAGAAATACAAAGGAATTGAAGTACAACCACAAGAAAGAAAACACCGTAATAATTTCATTATTTATTATTAGCATGAGTTCGGCTAATTATATATATATATATATATATATATATATATATTATCACTTCTAATATTTTAGTTTATTTACAATAACCTATATGATCTTAATTAAAAATTGGGAGATTAATTTTCAGATTTTATATCATAAACGAATGGTCAAAATTTGATTAACTTTATTATAAATGACAACGTGGTGGTAGCATAGACAAACTAGTCGTGAACAAGAGTGTTGATGGTTTGGTTTGATTACTTAAATAATCATAATCATGATTAATAAATAACTAGATTATAATTAATTATTATAATCATAACTAATTTTGTATAACTGGTTATTTAAAAATTAATTATGAATATAACTAGTTATATACAGTTATATCTAAGACAAGTTATATAATCGGTTTTAAATGAAAAAAAGTTATGTAAAATAATTATTTCAGCAAAATTAGTTATAGTTTTATAACTATAATTATTTTTTAAATAAAAATTTATTTAAAATAATCATTTTTATAAAATTGGTTATAATTTTATAACTACTTTTAAATAACTGATAATCAGTTATGGTTATTTAATTTTTAAATTGGTTTTTTAGAGCTGCCCTAGTCGTGAATATCATCAAGAATGTGCGCTACCGTTCTGTGAGTGTGAGAGCAAAAGACATGAAATACAAAACAATACATCACTTAGAGTGAACAAGGTAGACAAAAGAGTTTCTAAATTGAAAAATAAAAAGGATGAAAAGGAATTTCAAGTAAAATTAATGAAAATAAAAATTGAAAAATAATAAGTAAAATTCATTAAGCAAGATCTGAGATGTATAAAATTTTGTTATTTAAAATAAATTGCTGTAAAAAATATATGAAATAGTATATATGTTGGCGGTGGTGATTTGAGCACTATTCAAAGCTAGAATAACCTTTAATATAATTTGTTGAGAACCCATTTCTCCATCTATATATAGCGAGATGGAATACAAAATACCTATTACAATGGGTCTGTTTGGATGTTAGCTTCTCTAGAAGTACTTCTAGAAGAAGAAAATAAGAGCAAAAAGATGAAATGAATTTCTCCATAAGTAAAAATAAGTTTTCCATTAGCTAATTTGTAAATGTCATCTCATCTTTTAGAGAAGTCACATTTATGAGCTTCTGCAAATTAACTAATGAAAAGTTTATTTTTACCTATGGAGAAGCTCATCTCATCTTTTTGCTCTTATTTTCTTCTTCTAGAAGTATTTCTAGAGAAGCTTACCCAAACAGGTCCAATAGCACAACACAAGAAGAAGATACCATGAGTTCAGAATTTTTATTTTTTTTAATGTTTTTTATAAGCATGGTCATTTCAGGAAATTGCATAGATAAGAAGCATTATGTTTTGGTGCATGGGGCATGCCATGGAGCTTGGAGTTGGTACAAACTCAAGCCACGCTTGGAATCTGCAGGCCACAAGGTCACATCACTCGACCTTGCAGCTTCGGGTATCAACATGAAAAAAATTGAAGATGTTGATACTTTCTCACAATACTCTGAGCCTTTGTTGCAGCTAATGGCCACAATTCCCAAAAATGAGAAGGCAGTTCTAGTTGGTCACAGCCTTGGGGGGCTTAACATTGCACTTGCCATGGACAAATTCCCAAAAAAGGTAGCAGTTGGTGTTTTCTTAGCTGCATTTGCTCCAGACACTGAACACCACCCATCTTATGTCTTGGAAAAGGTATGCTTCTTAGTCTTGAGGTTACTTGTGATTTTTTTTTATATCAATTTTCTTACTTATGCAAGTGCAATTGCTGCCCAATAATACAAATTGTGGAACTAATTAGACATAAATGCATGGGCTGGGTTCCGTGGAAAAGGGACTATCAATACCTTTATAAAAATGTTTCAATCACAATCATCAGATCGCATTTTTTGACTTCCTAAGTCTACACTTTCGTATAGAAACATAATATTAGTTATATATATGATGTAAAAATGTAAATCTTGTAAGTGATCATCGTCTTTATAACAATTATTCAGTGAGGTTGACTGCTGAGCAAGAGACGAGTTGGGATGGGCTCACTCTGATCTTGTCCCTAATACCCGATCCGAAACTTTGATTTTATTTAAATCGGATTTTTTACCTAATCAAAATTCAACCTAGTTTTCTAACATGATATATTAATTTTAATATTATTTATAATTAAATTGTAGAGTAAAAGAAATATAAAAGTTAAATTAAGATATATATATATATGTGCATATTTTACAATATATTTAAAAACAAATAATTTCGTTAATAACGTTGTAAATATAATATCATGTTATTTAAAATATTATCTATTAAATAAAAATTATTATTAATGTGCATTATTCAAAAACGTAATATGTTTTAAGTGAATGCATATTAAACTAAATTGGATTGGGAAGGCCAAAGCAGCAAAGCTGCAATCCGAACTCGTCCCAAAAATACACCGGCTTTATTTTTCTATACTCGTTAATTTTAAATATTTTAATATTTTTAAAATACTACTTAAATTAAAAAAAAAAAAACTTTATATTTTTGTCATTCAAAAATATACATTGAATGGATAAACATAACATGTACAGGCTTTCACATCTTATTTATTGTCAATAAAAGAAAAGAAAAAAGTGAAAGAATTACACTCATATACATCTTCACTATTACATTTTGCTACTTGAACAGTACAATGAGAGGACCCCGTCTGCATGGTTGGACACTGAATTTGCTCCAAGTGGAAACAAAACATCAATGTTCTTTGGTCCCAAGTTCTTGTCCAACAAGCTATACCAGCTCTCTCCCATTGAGGTATATATATATATATATATATATATTACGGAAAGTTCTCAAAGTTTCAAGTCTTCAATAAAAGCAAATTAATGAGGAATTTGATTTTGCAGGACCTTGAATTGGCCAAGACTTTAGTAAGGCCATCATCACTTCGTTGAAGACTTGTCTAAGCAGAAGAACTTCTCCAAAGAGGGATATGGGTCAGTTCCACGTGCGTATATTGTTTGCACTAAGGACATTGCAATTCCATTGGAATATCAGCTTTGGATGATAAAAAAATACTAAGTTCAACGACGTTCTAAAGATCAAAGACGCAGATCATATGCCTATGAATAGCATGCCTCGAGAACTATTCGATTCTCTCCAAAAGCTAGCTACTAAATATGCATAAGTTCATGACACTTTTATTTGTACGTTGTGTTTGAATTTGACATGTGTTAGAATTATAATTAGATCTCGTTTGGAACCGTGAATAAAGCAATAATCTTGCAACTTCAGCGTCTTTTCTAATACAAACGTCGACATCAATATCAATATAAGAGTAATTTTAATTCAAATTAATTAAGATCAGTTATAGATGAAATTAATAATAGATATATATGAAGAGGTTGAAAAAAAATAAGATAAAAGAAATAAAAGAGAGAGAGATAAAGAAAAAAATGACTAAAAAAGGACCATATAAAACATAGAGATAACAACGAGTCTAATCTCCCACCAAATTTATAGTTTTTCCCCATTCCATTTTAAGACACGTCCTTCGCCAATTTATATTTCACTTGATTAAGTTTTGTTTAATTACCTTTTTTGGGTAAGTTTCGGTCTACTTATACCTCTCTTTGTGTCGAACTCTTGATAACAAACTTTTGTTCTTACGGGGACATCCAGGGACCATCGTGTCCAAATCACCTCAATCTATGTTCTCTCATTTTTTCATTAACTGAGGTACTACTGCTACTTTTTGTCAAATATATTCATTTTTTATTTTATTGATCTTCATATAACCACACATCCATATTAACATTCTCATTTCTGCTACCTCTATTTTATGTTCATGTTGTCTATGTGTTGGTCAACATTCAACTTTATATAACATTGCGGGTCTTACAGTTGTTCTATAAAATTTTTCTTTTAACTTAGGGAAAATTTTGCGGTCACGCAGCAACCCATATGCATTCCACAATTTTATTCACCCTGCTTTGATTCTATGATTAACATCTCCATCAATCTCTCCACCTTTTTGCAAAATTGATGTCAGGTATCTAAAAATATCTTTATTGGGTACCTCGATCTTGACCAAGTAGATGAACGGATCTTGATCATCATCTCTTATCAATGAAAACTTATATTTCATATACTCAATCTTGCTTCGGCTTAATGTGAATCTTTTAGACTCCAAAGTTTTTCTCCACAATTCAAGTTTCCTATTAATATCATCTTTGATTTCATTAATAAACACAATATCATCTGAAAAAAACATACACCACGACATTTCCTCTTGAATATCTTTTGTTAGTTCATCCATCACTTAGACCAAAAGATAAAGACTAAGAGATGAACATTGATGTACACATACCGTAATAGAAAATAACTTGGTGTTCTATTATAGTCTCATCATACATATCCTTGATAGCATTTACATACTTTAATGATATTTTTTTCTTCTTAAGAGTCCACCATAAAACTTGTTTTGAGATCTTATCATATATTTTTTCAATATCTATGAACATCATATGTAAATCTTTCTTTTCAATATATTCTTAAGAGTCCACCATCCTTGATATCATATATTTATTAACACATCAAAAAAATGATTTTCATAATAAAAACATATTTGTATAAATTTTATGTAATCTTTTATACTAATACTAATATGAAGTTGTGTTAGTTCTTGTCAATATATTCATTCTAACGAATAAGTGAAACTTATGAAATAAATGTTGGTTCTATATATGCTTCCAGTGTTGACGTTTGGAGCTTACCGTATGAGAGATGAAGATACTGGGGACATGTTCTTGATTTTATAATGAGTTTATCCACTTATGATAAAACTGCTATATATTCAAATGCTTAAAAGCACAATATTAAAATCTGTATAAAAAAACACAATATTAATATGATAGCAATAAGACAAATTAGTTAATAAATGAGATAATTGCATCTGAACGTCATGTCAACCGTTTATAACATGTACAGTTGCATCTTGGACCTTTTTCTCATCTAGCATTAGTCATTCGTGAATTGCAATAATAGTTCCAATTTCAGAAAGAAAATCAATGACAACACGAATTTAAAAATGTCTTCATTTTCAAATAAAATACGACACGCAAAGCAGTGGCAGAGTCTTCTAATCTTGTACGAAAAATTACAATCTATATATATATATATATATATATATATATATGGATAAGAATATATAACTATTATTTCAAAAAAGACTTTTTACACAATATCAGTTTTTTTCCAACTTTTGGTACGTAGATCGATTTTATTTTTAAAAATTTAACATTTTAAAAAATAGGAGAATAAATTTTCAAATTTTACATTATAAACGAATGGTCAAAATTTGGTTAGTATGGCAATAGCAATTAACGAACTAGTCGTTGATGTCATCAAGGATGTGCGCTACCGTTTTGAGTCAGAGAGCAAAAGACATTATCACATGAAACACAAAATATGACGTCACTTTGAGCATAGGGTAGGCAAAAGATCGAATTTCTAAATTGAAAAATAAAAAGGATGGAAATGAATTTCAAGTAAAATTAGTGAAAATAAAAAAATAGTATTATTTTCCTTTTATTTTTTATGTTTAAGGTTATTGTATATGAAATAAAAATATTTAATAAAACTAATTAACAGTTGTTATATTTAGACTAAATTATTCATAATTATTCAATTCATCCATCTTTGATATATTCGTCACTACTAATAGTAGTAGGTAGTAAATAAAGATATAGTTAAAAACAAATGTACTAAATAGACTTTATAATTCTAAAAGATCCATTAATTGTTTTGAAAAAAATTAAAATAATTCATCAAAAGAAATGGGAAGGAAGTAGTAATTATTTATAAACTATAAACTGATACAAATAATTTATAAAAATAAGCTAAAAATTATTAAAATTAGCTCTTGTATAAAACAAACTTAATTATGACAGCAAGCTATTAGAATAGCTTGACAAACATTCTCATATAATTTTGAAATTATATAAGTTAGAATTATTTTTTAAAATTATAGTATTGATATAAAGTTATTTCTTTTAAAAGTAGTAATAAATTATCGTTAGAGATCTTGAAAGTACAAAAGTTGAATATTCTTATTTCTACACGATTTATTTCATATTCATAAGTCAACTAGGATTCAAATTCTGAACCATTTAATTGATTAAAGGATACAAATTATTATCAATTGTGTCAATCGACTATAAGTTAAAAGAAATTTTGTATATAATTCTTTTTGATAGAGGATTGGTAATAAGTTAGAATTTATGAGTATACATATGAATTAATTTATTTTATGATTAACAATTATTTTATTTAAAATTCTATGATAAATGTTATGGAATAATAGATAGTGTATTTTGAAATTAAAAAAAAAATCCTAAGTTTCTAGTTCTGATTTGTGAAAAATCATAAGAATTAAGTTACTCAAATTAAAGGTTGTAATTTAATAACCTTTTGTGACAGCCCATTTCTCTGTCTATATATAGCTAGAAGGAATACAAAAGTAACTAATACAACACAAGAAATGGTCCCCATGAGTTCAGCAAAAAATATTTTTATTTTTATGTTTCTTATAACCATAAGTTCAGGAAATTATATTGATAGGAAGCATTATGTTCTGGTGCATGGGTCCGGCCGTGGAGCTTGGAGTTGGTACAAGCTCAAACCACGCATGGAATCTGCGGGTCACAAGGTCACAGTGCTCGACCTTGCAGCTTCTGGCATCAACATGATGAAAATTGAAGATGTAAATACTTTCTTAGAGTATTCTGAGCCTTTGTTGCAGCTTATGGCAACAATTCCCACAAATGAGAAGGTAGTTCTAGTTGGTCACAGTTTTGGAGGGATGAACATAGCCCTTGCTATATATGGACATATTCCCAGAAAAGGTTGCAGTTGGTGTTTTCTTAACAGCTTTTGCTCCAGACACCGAACACCGCCCATCTTATGTCGTGGAAAAGGCATGCTTCTTAGTCTTGAGGTTACTTGTAAAATTTCATGGAGATATAAGATTGACCTAAATGTCAAAGAAGAGAAAGAGGAGAGATAACATAGAAGATCGAACTTTTTAACTGATATTTTTAACAAAATTAATAAATTAATATTTTTTGATAAAAAATAAATAAATTTTATATCAGTTTTCTTACTTTTGCAAGTTCTGTGAAAAAAATACACTCATACATCTTCACCATTATTATATTTTCTACTTCAACAGACCTTTGAGAGGATCCAACCGTCAGAATGGTTGGACACTGAATTTGCTCCCAGTGGATACAAAACATCAATTTTTTTGGGTCCTGAGTTTTTGGCCAACAGATTATACCAGCTTTCCCCCGTTGAGGTAACTACATTTCACAAATTCTTTTAAGAGCGTGTTTGCTTTGCCGGTAAAATTGTGACAGTACGTAACCCAAAGTACTTCCACGGCAAAAGTAATAAAGACCTGAAGGGAATCCAAACACACACTTAGTTGTCTCTTGCTAGCTAATGTAATATGGTGGAAATTCCTCGAAGTTTCAAGTCTTGAATAAAACTAAATTAATAAGGATTGGATTTTGCAGGATCTTGAATTGGCCAAGACTCTAGTTAGGCCAACGTCATCCTTCGTTGAAGACTTCTTGTCTAAGCAAAAGAACTTCTCCAAAGAGAGATATGGGTCAGTTCCACGTGCCTATATTGTTTGCACTGAGGACCTTATACTTCCATTGGAATATCAGCTCTGGATGATCCAAAATGCCGGGATCAATAACGTTCTAAAGATCAAAGGCGCAGATCATATGGCTATGAATAGCAAGCCTCGAGAACTATTTGAATCTCTCCAGAACATAGCTACAAAATATGCATAAATTCACGACGAATGTTGCAGTTTATTTTTATTTGTACGTTGTGTTTGAATTTGACTCGTGTTAGAATTATAATTGGATCTCGTTTGGAACCATGGCTCCACGAGACAAATAAATAAAGTGATAATCTATCTGGCAACTTCTGCGTCTTTTCCGATACAAACATGGATCTGTATAAATTTTCTTTAAATTTTTTTAACTAATATGAAGTTGTGTTAATGAGCTCTTTTAAATTCATGTTAGAGTATTTTGGTTAAGGAAGACTCCGTTGAAATCTGAGGTGTTCTTCTTGAGAGATTCAACTCTTCTGATCTTACCCTCACTCGATGACTTAAATGAAGATCCTGCTGATCTTGGAGCTAGTAGTTTTTTTATGTCTGTTGGAGGGATTTTCAAATAGTTTCAAACTATTGAAGGCAACCTAATAAGGTTAGTACTCTAAACCTACTTTCTAGAACACCTACATGAGATGCAGGAGGAGAAGGGAGATCATGCATACAGTAGCAAGTACAAATCACACCCTTAAATGATAAATTATCTTTTTCATTCAATTTTTAATGTAAATATAATTAATAATGAAATAGAAACACCATTCAAAACTTATCTATGCTAACATGAATGACATTTAATTCTATTTAGTTCTCACTATAATTTCCACTTCACATAATTTCAGTCCATATAGTTGTTTGATCAAAATTTAGAAGATGTAATTTGCGAGGTATATAAATTAAAATATAAATGTGTTCTTACATTAAATAATTTATTTAATAATTTTATGAAATAATTTTTAGTGTTTTCGAATTCCATTTGTTAGTTCTAATAAATTTCATTAAAAACAAATGTTTTAAAAAATATATTAATTTCTTTAAAGACAAAGATATTAACCAAACATTTTGTGGAGGAAACAGAAACCACTCAAACCCGACCCATTTCATTGTTTATATATAGCGAGGACGAATACTAAGTAGCACAAAAAGAAAACCATCATGAGTTCAGAAAGTTGTTTTAGATAGGAAGCATTATGTGCTGGTACATGGGGCATGCCATGGAGCATGGTGTTGGTATAAGTTGAAGCGCACGCTTGGAATCTGAAGGCCAGAAGGTCACAGTGCTCAACCATGCAGCTTCTGGCATCAACATGAAGAAAATATAATTGAGGATGTTGACACTTTTTCACAGTACACTGAGCCTTTGTTGCAGCTATTGGACACAATTCCCTCAAATGAAAAAGTAGTTCTTGTTGGTCACAGCCTTGGGGGGATGGGCATAGCAATTGCAATGGAAAAATTTCCAGAAAAAGTAGCAGTTGGTGTTTTCTTAGCTGCTTTTGCTCAGACGTTGAACACCGCCCATCTTATGTCTTGGAAAAGGTCTGCTTCTTAATAACATTCTTGAGGTTTCCTTTGGAATTTTTTATCAATTTTCTTAATTATTGCTTCAGACATTGAACACCAGACATTTTTTTTATCTTGATTTTCTTAAAAGTTTATTTGGGACCTACTTTCAGTGTGAAGTTTTTTATGCCGCCGTCTGCAAACCAAAGTTCTATCATATGTGTGACTTTTATTTCTTAAAAAAAAGTTTAAAATTGTTGTCTGTATCCATACTAACATGTAACTCTCATTGATTACTCATTTATTTATTTAATGAAAGATAAAGTGATCATCTCATATGAAACCCACCAATGTCGATTGATATCATGTAAAAATAGATACTTAATATTTATATTAAAATAAGTGTCAAGATCAAAAATAAATATTTAAATTTTAGAATAATCAAAGATTTTTTTTTACATAGACTAAAATTAAAATTTAATTTACTCATTTTACCATGAATAAACACAATAATTTCATAATTTGTAGAGATAAAAATTAAAGAAAAATTTGTTAGGAACCAAAACAAAAACCTTCTTATTATAAAAAAAATGATGATGCTAGTTAGCTAGATATATTTGAATTATATATTAATATGCACGGCATCAATTATACTACTTTTTTTTATAGATAATTAATATGAAAATTCTTTTGATTTAAATATCTAATTCTTCACTGATGTCAACCAAAAAAATATACACTGTGAAAATTGAGAAACACTTTCACATATTAATGTGCATTATTCAAAAACCTAATATGTTTTAAGTGAATGCATATTAAACTAAATTGGATTGGGAAGGCCAAAGCAGCAAAGCTACAATCCGAACTCGTCCCAAAAATACACCGGCTTTATTTTTCTATACTCGTTTTAAATATTTTAATATTTTTAAAATATTACTTAAATTAAAAAAAAACTTTATATTTTTGTCATTCAAAAATATACATTGAATGGATAAACATAACATGTACAGTCTTTCACATCTTATTTATTGTCAATAAAAGAAAAGAAAAAAGTGAAAGAATTAATTACACTCATATATATCTTCATTATTACATTTGACTACTTAAACAGTACAATGAGAGGACCCCGTCGTCCGTAGGGGTGGGCATGGATTGAATTTGTAAGAATCCAATCCATATCAAATTCATATTTACTTAAATAGATTGGATCTTAAGTCTATATCCATATTTTTCTAAAAACAATTTAGATTCAAGATCCAATCCGTTTAAGTGGATATGGATATATCTAATTTATATTCACTTAAATATTATAGTATTTTTTATATAAATTTTAATAATTAAACATTAAAAAATAAATATTGAGCACCTATCCACTTGAACTTGATAAAAAATACTTCAAATACTAAATGTGTTAATTATAGAATCACTAAACAGAATTAATCATACACTTGAACTTGATCAATTTCTATCATAATCATACTCAAGTTACTAAAATAAAATGTAATATAAACTCTCAATATTCAGATTTAGACAGTTTAGTTTATGGTAAGAAGTCCTGAAACAATATAAGATGTTTTCAATCAAATTAAAATGTCACAAGCAGCAAGATCATCTTAGCACTGTAGGGATAGATTGGCAGCAAGATCATCTTAGCACTGTAGGAATAGATTGGTAAAAATAGAGATAATTTTTTTATAAAAGAAAAAATCACCAGACCAAATAATTAAGTTAAAATAATTACAGGTCATGGTACTATATATCTGATATGAATGTTTATCCTATATCAACCTTAGAACCCAATATAGAATGTATCCAAAATACCAACTACTAACTGGAGTTTCAAC
This sequence comes from Glycine tomentella, assembly GCA_007407185.1. Taxonomy (NCBI): domain Eukaryota; kingdom Viridiplantae; phylum Streptophyta; class Magnoliopsida; order Fabales; family Fabaceae; genus Glycine; species Glycine tomentella. The sequence continues at coordinate 83,687 of PYAF01001751.1, read as the reverse complement.
ATACACATAGATTTAGTTAAGTGTGTACTTAGATTAGAAGAATTTATTATCTTTACACAAAACACACCTCACCTATTTTTTCCTATCAAAACAACAACCCCTTTGTTTATTTTGATAATAGGCTTACAATTGAAGAGAGTATATATACTGAAAGAGACATATAAAGTATATAAAAAAAATCTGTTTATCCTTTTTGGTCTTGGGATTGTCAAATTATCATTAGGGTGAAAATATGTTGGGCTCTTATTTACAAGGATAAGGACTAGTATCCAACCCAATTATAAAAGTTCCTAACCATGTAAGCAGATAGGTAAAGGCTGCTCCATTATAGTTGGGATGAGCATCGAGACTTTTTTCTTACCTAAAGCAACTCTTTTTGCTCACCAGACTTCTATCTTTTTTTATTTATCTATTAATCTAAGGCCCATTTGTTTCAATTGATATTTCTTACTTCAAGTGAATTTTGAAATATAATCATCTAACAAAAGTAAAAAATATAAGAAAAAAGGTGGTCTGATTTGCAAGCTTCTCACCTATAAACCACCTACTTATTCATCAATTTTGTTGCTAATCTATCAACAATTTGGGAAAAGAATGAATTCTATATCTTTCTTGTTTTTCAAGGATAGTAAAATTTGCTAGGTAGAGAAAGAGGCATTTGAACAAAATTCCTTACCTTTCTGATGGAGAGTCAGGACCTGTAATTAGCCCTTCTCAATTGACATGTGTTGAGCAGATATTAAGTTATTAACAATAATTACTCATGTACCAAATAATAATAGTGACAATAATTTTCCATAAACAGTGAAAAGAGATATTTGAGGCTAACATTGGACTTTCATACTTCATATTTATTTACAATACATTTACTTTAAAAATTGCATTAAGTCAGTTAACATTATCAGTGTTTGAAGGACTCTTGAAAGAAAATTTACAATGTAGAGAAGGTTTCCTACCTCTCCTTTTTGTCTGTAACAGCTAGGATATTTTCCAGATAGAAAAGAAGCATGAAGATCACTCTAACATGTTATACAATCTCTTGATTTTTACAATACTTTTATGGATCCACAAAAGAAATACAATACTTTTATGGATCCACAAAAGAAAAATAAAATTAAGAACTTAGATGCTACATTTGAAAGACAGAAAGCTAAATAGTATACCGTTAGCAGAAAGAAGCCCAGCAAGCACTATAGATAGCTATTGCAGAGAGCATGATTAAGTTCACCAGCACAAAAAGTACCCAATATATGATACCATGGAAGTTCCTGCACATTATCATCATGATCTTTAGAAATTTCAATTTGTGGAGTTTCATGCTTGAAAATTACAATATATGTAATAATCAATCACAATAAGCAACAAGTACCCGAAAAACATATTTATCCAGAAAAAACAAAAAATAAGAGTTCAAAACCTGCAAAAAAAAATTGATAAAAATCCAAGGGTAAAGGCACTGTGAGAGGAACCACAAGAGTGAGAGAGGAATTCATACCTGATTTTTCGGATTTGGATTTGTGACTATGAGAGGAAGGCACAGACGCACATGGACTTTGGGAGAGAAGTGCCTTCCGCGAACGGCGCAAAGGATTACGAAGTTATCTAAAAAAATGGACTTTGCTTTTTCAATTAAAATCTGTATAAAAAGGAAATGGGTTTTAGATTTATAAATGGATATAAAATAAAGATGTGTTAAAAAATCTGGTCCATTAAAAATAAATAAAATGGATTGGACTAAATCAGTTATTGGATCATATTTAGATACCAGATTTTTTTACCCAGCCCTAGTCGTGTTGAGGCCAACGGATCAATTAGGCGTTGGTACACACGAATTTGAGAGAAAAATAACTTCTATTACTCACAAGAATAGAAGTACAGAGATTCACAAACTCAAATAAAACAAAATCTCTCAAACTCACACCACACTCTCTAGGAATTCTCACTACTTGGATGAATTCACTCTTGGTGTTTTTGGTGTTTTTCGTTGATGGATTACAACTGAGGTTTGCACCTCTATTTATAGAATGCTTTATGGTGTGAATGGGAAATAAAATTGTCAAGGATGACTGCTTGGATGGTGGTGGACAGCTGCTGGTCATCAATGGAGGCTCCAGGAGCTGCTGGTCATCAATGGCGGCTCCAGTGATGGCTGGAAGTCATCAATGGTGGCTCCAGGGACGGCTGGAAGTTATCAATACTCTCCCTCCAGCCGTATCTGAAGAAAACATTCCAGCTATGTCTCTGCATAACTCTAACTTCTCTCGAGTCACCACCTTCGTCATCATGTCTGCAGGATTCTCCTTTGTATGGATCTTTACTAGTCTCAACAGTTGTCGATCCATTACTTCACGTATCCAATGATAGTGAATATCAATATGTTTTGTACGGGAATGATACATTGAGTTCTTGCTCAAATCTAGAGCACTCTGGCTGTCACAATGTACCTTGTACTCCTTTTGCTTGATTCCAAATTCTTGGAGGTAACGCTTTAACCACAACATCTCTTTTCCAGCTTCTGCGGCAGCAATATATTATGCTTCGGTTGTGGATAAAGCAACACACTTCTGTAGTCTTGACTGCCATGAAACAGCTCCTCCTGCAAAAGTGTAAATGAATCCTGAAGTAGATTTCCTACTATCAGGATCTCCAGCCATATCTGCATCTGTAAAGCCTTCCAAGATTGGATCAGCTCCCCCGTAACAAAGACATATCTTCGTTGTACCCCTAAGGTAC
>PYAF01001751.1:50607-73733 GCA_007407185.1 Glycine tomentella | reverse complement strand
TTACATTATTTAATTCATATTCATGAGTCAACTAAGATTCAAATTCTATATCACAATAAAAAATATGAATAGTTATCATTTATGTCAATCAGTTATAAATTTGATATACAATCCTTTTTTATAGAGGATTGGTAATAAGTTAGAATTTATGTGTATGCATATGAATTAATTTATTTTATGATAAACAATTATTTCATTTAAATTCTATGATAAATGTTATGGAATAGTAAATAATGTATTTTGAAATTTAAAAAATTCCTAAGTTTCTGGTTCTGATTTGTGAAAAATCATAAGAATTAAGTTACTCAAATTAAAGGTTGTAATTTAATAATAACCTTTTGTGACAACCCATTTCTCTGTCTATATATAGCTAGAAGGAATACAAAAGTAACTAATACAACACAAGAAATGGTCCCCATGAGTTCAGCAAAAAATATTTTTATTTTTATGTTTCTTATAACCATAAGTTCAGGAAATTATATTGATAGGAAGCATTATGTTCTGGTGCATGGGGCCGGCCATGGAGCTTGGAGTTGGTACAAGCTCAAACCACGGTTAGAATCTGCGGGTCACAAGGTCACAGTGCTCGACCTTGCAGCTTCTGGCATCAACATGATGAAAATTGAAGATGTAAATACTTTCTTAGAGTATTCCGAACCTTTGTTGCAGCTAATGGCCACAATTCCCACAAATGAGAAGGTAGTTCTAGTTGGTCACAGTTTTGGAGGGATGAACATAGCCCTTGCTATGGACATATTCCCAGAAAAGGTTGCAGTTGGTGTTTTCTTAACAGGTTTGGCTCCAGACACCGAACACCGCCCATCTTATGTTTTGGAAAAGGTATGCTTCTTAGTCTTGAGGTTACTTGTAAAATTTATGGAGATATAAGATTGAACTAATGATTAAAGAAAAAGATAAAGAGGAGAGATCACAAAAAAGATCGAATTTTCAACTGATATTTTTAATAAAATTAATAAATTAATATTTTTGATAAAAAATAAATACATTTTATATCAATTTTCTTACTTTTGCAAGTTCTGTGAAAAAAATACTCATACATCTTCACCATTATTATATTTTCTACTTCAACAGACCTTTGAGAGGATCCCACCGTCAGAATGGTTGGACACTGAATTTGCTCCCAGTGGATACAAAACATCAATATTGTTCGGTCCTGAGTTTTTGGCCAACAGAGTATACCAGCTTTCCCCCATTGAGGTAAGTACATGTCACAAATTATTTTAAGAGCGTGTTTGCTTTGCCGGTAAAATAGTGACAATAAGTAACCCAAAGTACTTCCACGGCAAAAGTAATAAAGACCTGAAGGGAATCCAAACACACACTTAGTTGTCTCTTACTAGCTAGCTAATGTAATATGGTGGAAATTCCTCGAAGTTTCAAGTCTTGAATAAAACTAAATTAATAAGGATTGGATTTTGCAGGATCTTGAATTGGCCAAGACTCTAGTTAGGCCAACGTCATTCTTCGTTGAAGACTTGTCTAAGCAAAAGAACTTCTCCAAAGAGAGATATGGGTCAGTTCCACGTGCCTATATTGTTTGCACTGAGGACCTTGCAAATCCATTGGAAAATCAGCTCTGGATTATCCAAAATGCCGGGATCAATGACGTTCTACAGATCAAAGGCGCAGATCATATGGCTATGAATAGCAAGCCTCGAGAACTATTTGAATCTCTCCAGAACATAGCTACAAAATTTGCATAAATTCACGACGAATGTTGCAGTTTATTTTTATTTGTACGTTGTGTTTGAATTTGACTTGTGTTAGAATTATAATTGGATCTCGTTCGGAACCATGGCTCCACGAGACAAATAAATAAAGTGATAATCTGGCAACGTCTTTTACGATACAAACATGTATCTTTATAAATTTTATTTAAAAAAATTTACTAATATGAAGTTGTGTTAATGAGTTCTTTAATTTCAATTGATGTTAGAGTATTTTGGTTAAGGAAGACTCCGTTTGAAATCTGAGGTGTTCTTCTTTAGAGATTCAACTCTTCTGATCTTACCCTCACTTGATGACTTAACTGAAGATCCTGTTGACCTTGGAGCTAGTAGTTTTTTTATGTCTGTTGGAGGGATTTTCAAATAGTTTAAAAATATTGAAGGCAACCTAATAAGGTTAGTACTCTAAACCTAATACTCCAATACACCTACTTTCTACTTTCTAGAACACCTACATGACTTGATCGTTAAAGTGTTTTTGTATATATCGTCCGTTTTGCCACGAGGAGAGAACGGAGGAGTTAGGCTGTGCATGAGGAGAAGGGAGATCATGCATACAGTAGCAAGTACAAATCATACCCTTAAATGATAAATTATCTTTTTCATTCAATTTTTAATGTAAAATATAATTAATAATGAAATAGAAACATCATTCAAAACTTATCTATGCTAACAAGAATGACATCTAATTCTATTTAGTTATCACTATAATTTCCACTTCATATAATTACAGCCCATATAGTTGTTTGATCAAAATTTAAAGATGTAATTTGTGAGTTATATAAATTAAAATATAATTGTGTTCTTACACTAAATAATTTATTTTTGCTCAACAATGATTTATTTAATAATTTTATGAAATAATTTTTAGTGTTTTCGAATTCCATTTGTTAGTTCTAATAAATTTCGATTAAAAACAAATGTTTAAAAAATATATATTTCCTTAAGAAAAAGATATTAACCAAACATTTTGTGGAGGAAACAGAAACCACTCAAACCCGATCCATTTCATTGTTGATATATAGCGAGGACGAATACTAAGTAGCACAAAAAGAAAAAAAAAATGAGTTCAGAAAATTGTTTAGATAGGAAGCATTATGTGCTGGTGCATGGGTCATGCCATGGAGCATGGTGTTGGTATAAGTTGAAGCCACGCTTGGAATCTAAAGGCCACAAGGTCACAGTGCTCAACCATGCAGCTTCTGGCATCAACTTGAAGAAAATTGAGGATGTTGACACTTTTTCACAGTACACTGAGCCTTTGTTGCAGCTATTGGACACAATTCCCTCAAATGAAAAGGTAGTTCTAGTTGGTCACAGCTTTGGAGGGATGAGCATAGCAATTGCAATGGAAAAATTTCCAGAAAAAGTAGCAGTTGGTGTTTTCTTAGCTGCTTTTGCTCCAGACGTTGAACACCGCCCATCTTATGTCTTGGAAAAGGTCTTCTTCTTAATAACACTCTTGGGGTTTCCTTCTGAAATTTTTCATCAATTTTCTTACGTATTGCTCCAGACATTGAACACCAGACATTTTTTTTATCTTGATTTTCTTAAAAGTTTAATTGCGACATACTTTCAGTGTGAAGTTTTTTATGCCGCCGTCTGCAAACCAAAGTTCTATCATATGTGTGACTTTTATTTCTTAAAAAAAGTTTAAAATTGTTGTCTGTATCCATACTAACATGTAACTCTCATTGATTACTCATTTATTTAATGAAAGATAAAGTGGTCATCTCATATGAAACCCACCCATGTCTATGATATCATGTAAAAATAGATACTTAATATTTAAATTAAAATAAGTGTCAAGATCAAAAATAAATATTTAAATTTTGGAATAATCAAAGATTTTTTTTTTTACATAGACTAAAATTAAAATTTAATTTACTCATTTTACCATGAATAAAAACAATAATTTCATAATTTGTAGAGATAAAAATTAAAGGAGAATTTTTTAGGAACCAAAACAAAAACCTTCTTATTATAAAAAAAATGATGATGCTAGTTAGATATATTTGAATTATATATTAATATGCACGGCATCAATTACTACTTTTTTTTATAGATAATTAATATGAAAATTCTTTAGATTTTAAATATCAAATTCTTCATTGATGTCAACCAAAAAAATATACATTGTGAAAACTTGAGAAACACTTTCACTTCTTATTCATTGTCAATATAAAGAAAAATACAAAATGAAAAAATTACACTCATCTTTGGCATTATTATAATTCTTTCCCTTTACAGTACAATGAGAGGACCCCATCAGAGGAATGGTTGGACACGGAATTTTTCCAGTGTGGGAACAAAACATTAATGTTCTTTGGTCCCAAGTTCTTGTCTTACAAGCTCTATCAACTCTGCCCCATTGAGGTGCGTAACAATTGCATATTACGACAATATCATGCCCTTCTCTGTTACATGTTAGGACAATTACTAGCTAAAGCAACATGCTGAAAATCTTCCTACAATCAAATCTTGAACAAAAAGACAAACAAATAAAGGATTGAATTCAATTTTGTAGGACCTTGAATTGGCCAAGACTTTGGCAAGGCCATCATCATTTTTCATCGAAGATTTGTCTAAGGAAAAGAACTTCTCCAAACAAGGATATGGATCAGTTCCACGGGTTTATATTGTATGTCCTGAAGACCTTGGAATTCCATTGAATTACCAACACTGGATGATCCAAAATGCTGGGTTCAATGACGTTGTGGAGATCAACGGCTCAGATCATATGCCAATGTTTTGCAAGCCGCAAGAATTATGTGATTCTCTCCAGCAGATAGCTGATAAATACCAATAAACCACTTGATACATCAATAAAGTGATGATATATATTCTTGCAAACATGAGGCGTATATGAAGTTGTATTCTGGTTATGTTGGAATCTTGTTGAATTTATGGATATATTTCGATTTGGTCAGTTGCAAATCCTCAAATGGTTATTTAAGCCTGAAATTGATTCATATTAATTTAACCATTGAACTATAAGCATGCAATTTAACTCAAAGCATAGTAAGTAAACTCCACGTGGAAATATTTTGGAACATATAAGCTGTGTAGTGGATTTACTATTAGCATTCCGCTTCAATTAGTACAAGGGGTACATAAAAAATTAATGCCTGAATTAAGAACTCCAAGGGAGAATATTTTTTTAAAAGAATATTAGCAAACTATTTAGTTTTATTATTTTAAAAGTTACAGTTTTATTTCAATAGAATTTTGTTCAATTATGCATGATTTTGAAAATCTTCATTTCACTTAGGCACAGTGTATAACATCTGTAAAAAACAATCAGGTAGGCAACAAAAATAAACCTTTGCCAGATTATGAAGAAAATCAACTTCCACACATAACTTTCCGGAGTTTGGGGAAGACATTCACCATTAAGAACATTTTAACATGCTCTCCCAATAACCATGTAAATCATAATACCAGCGGAGGAATTCTGGCCAACTCCTCTCAATACAATAATTTTTACTAAGAAAATATTTAAGATATGGATACTATAAATCCCTGTTATTGGTGGTGGTAATTTGAAATAAGTTTTGAGAATGTTGATTTTTAATTATGGCAGAGAGTGAATAAAATAAAACAGAGAGTGTGATGGAAGAGGATATTTTTATTGAATTCAAAACCTACATATATATAAGCTGAAAAAATAACTAACAACTGAAAATATAATAACAGCAGTTCTAAAAGCAACTGCTAACACTCCTCCTTGCTTTAGATACTGCAAACATCAATCAACAAATCTGCTAGTTGATCTTCTGACTTGCAATAGACTTAAGTCACTTCTCCATTTTGTTGTGGAGTATAGGGAGTAATTAACTGATGCTCAATGTCAGCTTCCTCACAAAATTGGTTGAATTTTTCTGAGGTGTACTTCTTGCCATTTTCAAATCTTAGAATCTGAATTTGCTTGCCACTTTGATTTTCTACTAATTTTTTGAACTTCCAAAACGCTCCAGCCACTGCTAATGAAGGAGTTTTTTTAGGTTCAAATATATCTGTGTGGACTAACTGCAGTTTAAGAGTCGCTCTTTTTGCTGTCCTCAAAAATGGCTTCTTTTTTTTTTTCTTTTTGAATAGACAAGCCTTGCATGTTGGTATGTGATCATCAAGTTTTGGAAAATCAGCTGCAATTCTCTTGGACTTCATTTGCAGCAACCCTTGGTGGTGATAATGCCTGAGCCTTTTGTGCCAAACTTCTGTGAAGCTTTCTTTGATTAGTTTGCTCTTCCTCCAACGGATTTAGAGCAAAACTTTTCCATTTCATTTTTACTTTAAAGATATCCTGATTAGTTGCATCTCTAATCAGGCAAAAATTGTCTTCAAAAATAACTTTGAAGCATCTTTCAATCAATTGGCCAACACTTAACAGATTTTGTTGAATTTCAGATACAAAAAAGACATCAGGAATAAACTTTATACCTGAGCTACTTGTTATTGCAACAGTCCCCTTTCCTTTGACTGAAATATAATCATCATTGCCTATTTTGACTTTGGTGATGTTGGTTGGCTTTAAATCTTTGAAAAGCTTCATGTCATTGGTCATATGATTTGTGCAACCACTGTCAATCAGCCAACTCTCACTTTCTTCGTTGCTTGCAAAACACCTGACCACAAAGAGTTGATCCTCCTCCTCCTCTTGATCCACGACCTTAGCTTCTTCCTCTTGATGTTGATTTTTGCTCTTGCATATGATTGCTTCATGCCCCATTTGATTGCACTTGATGCATTTAGCATCAGGTCTCTGCCAACATCTGAATGGAGGGTGACCCATTTTGCCACAATGCTGACAAGGTGGGTAACTTTTCTTTTCACCCTTTTCTTTGTTGTAATTAGTTGCACTGCTCTGACTGTTGCCTGGATGATTCTTCTTATAGTTTTTAGCTTGTTGGCTCTTGGCTAGAAGAGCACCTTCAACAACATGATCTTCCCTCATCAATCTTCTCTGCTCTTGGGCTTGGAGAGCATGTAGCACTTCTGCAAAAGTAATTTTAGACAGATTTTTTGTGTTCTCCAACGAAGCAATAGATGCTTCGTACCTCTCTTGCACTGTTACCAGAATTTTCTCAACAATCCTGGAATCTGCAAAATTACTGCCCAGTAACTTTATCTTGTTGGCAATGCTCAACAATTTGTCTGAGTATTCCATAATTGTGTCAGACTCTTTCATCATCTGAAGCTCAAATTCCCTCATTAAGTTAAGCACCTGCATGCTTCTAATTCTTTCATCTCCAACATATTCCACCTTTAGATAGTCCCAAATCGATTTTGCCGATTTGAGAGTCATAACCTTAGTAAAGATTGCTGTAGAGATACCAGCAAAAAGACATGATTTTGCCTTTGCTTTTCGACTTTTTTTCTCCTTATGATTCTTGATCTGGGCCATGGTTGGATTGTCCGGTAGTGGAAAGACTTCATAATGCTCTTCTACAGCTTCCCAAAGATCCAAAGCTTCTAGGTAGGCCTCCATTTTGACGGCCCAAAGATCATAGTTTTCCCCATTGAAAACTGGAAGAGCTACTTGGGAAAAACTTCTTTCAGAATCCATTCTATAGGTCCCGTAAGAAAAGGGCTCTTGATACCAATTGTTGATTTTTAATTATGGCAGAGAATGAATAAAACAGAGAGTGTGATGGAAGAGGATATTTTTATTGAATTCAAAACCTACATATATAAGCTGAAAAAATAACTAACAACTGAACATATAATTTTCTAATAAGATTTTGTCCTTTAATCAAGACACTATCCATAACAAACTAAACAATCTCCTAAAGCTATGAAAAATAAATTTTGACTTCTTATTTAAAATAAAATAAATAGGTAATTTCAAAATAACAGCAATTCTAAAAGCAACCGCTAACAGATAATTACGAAAACTTTCTTAGATAAATTCTCATAATTTTATCCAATAAATAAAATGTTTTTATGTTCTCGAGACCTTAGAATCACGATTTCGTAGATGTGAATCCTTTGTATAGAGATTGAAGAGATGGTTTTATTTCGTTGGGATGACTTGCTATAAGAAAGTTATATGTTTCAGCGTCCTTCCATAGGGATAAGAATGGTTTGAATATGAAGGGCAGTTGGATACCTTTTAAACGCAAATCCAATGGACAGACTTACGTTTCTAAAGTTTGAGGGACACTGAATTAATTGACCAACGGCTGAGATGTGATACTTCAACTCATTTTGTATGTAAATCCTAATCTGAACGTATGTAATTAAAGACACGTTACTTAAAAGAGAGTGTGAATTGGGCATCAATGATATACATACACACGCATCATCAAAATCGGTCGTATCTGAATCAAATAAATTGGCTTGCAATGGTCAAGTACTCCTAGTTTGTAAAACAATTTTACTCCTTGGTGATGAGACTTTTAAAATGATTATTCTAAGTCAACAGACTTAATTAGCATATAAGATGTGTTATGATTAAAGGTCAATATATATATTTTTTAAACTATTAGTGTATGACTTATTTTCTCAAATCTTAATCAGATGATATCTTATCGATAAAATTTTGTTTGATTGTATTTTTTATTTTTTGGTTATGCAAATCAGGCCTGACTTGAAAGTTGAAACAACATTAGTACAAAGAAATTGCACTAAGTAGAATGTTTCAAAACAGGTGCTAATGAGTGGAAGAATATTTAGGCTCTATATTTAAAGAGAAAAATAATTTATGTGTGTCCCGCTAATTCAAAATTAATTCTTCAAAGCATTAGTTGAAATAAACACACACACCCTATTTTCGTCTACAGAGCCTTTAAAGCTTTGTCTGGGAGTTAGGAGGAGAAGGGAATGAAAGAAATTCAAGGAAAAGGAAAGGGAGGGAAATGAGAGAAGTTCTTCTCTCCTTATTTGGGAGTTAAAAATATATTAAGGGAGGGAAATAGAGAGTTAATAAGATGTTAAATATGAAAATTATATAATTTAAATGTAAAAATATATTTTAATATATTTTTGAATTTGTAGCTGGAGTAGAATAGTAATTTTAATTATCTTTGCTTCTAAAAATCCTAAAATTAGGGGAACAACAATTTTTAAGCTTTGGAGGATTTCAGAAGGAGATGTTATCATCTAAACATTTTCCTTCCCTTCTTTCCCTTCTAAAATCTCTCTCCCAAACAAAGTCTAAGTGGATAGGCTGATTTTTTTCGGCTTCTATATGTTTCGGAGGGCTAAGGGCCTGTTTGGATGTTAGCTTCTCTAGAAGCACTTCTAGAAGAGAAAAAATAAGGAGAAAAAAATGAGATGAGCTTTTCTATAAGTAAAAATAAGCTCTCCATTAACTAATTTGTAGATGTCATCTCATCTTTTAGAGAAACTATATTGGTGAGCTTCTACAAATTAGTTAATGGAGAGCTTATTTTTACTTATGGAGAAGCTCATCTCATATTTTTGCTCTTATTTTCTTCTTCTAGAAGTGCTTCTAGAGAAGCTTATCCAAACAGACCCTACATCATTTCTCATGATAAAAAAAAAAAAAATGAGATTTGACTATTCAAAGCCAATAATTTGTAATAACTTTTCTCATAAAAAAATGTCCACGTATTTCTCCACAAGAAGAATAAAAATCAACCCCTACGTAAACACAATACAACCACAAGAAGCAAACAACACAATGAGTTCAGGAAATTGTGAAGATAGGAATAGGAAGAAGCATTATGTTCTGGTGCATGGAGCATGCCACGGAGCTTGGAGTTGGTGCAAGCTGAAGCCACTCTTGGAATCTGAAGGCCACAAGGTCACAGTACTCGACCTTGCAGCTTCTGGCATCAACATGAAGAGAATTGAAGATGTTGACACTTTCTCCCAGTACTCTGAGCCTTTGTTGCAGCTAATGACCACAATTCCCTCGAATGAGAAAGTGGTTCTAGTTGGTCACAGTTTTGGAGGGATGAACATAGCCCTTGCAATGGAGAAATTTCCAGAAAAGGTTTCAGTTGGTGTTTTCTTAACAGCTTTTGCTCCAGACACCCAACATCGCCCATCTTATGTCTTGGAACAGGTATATATATTCTTCTTCGTTTTTTTTTTTTCTGTTTTATTCCTAAATGTTAATAGTTACGGTGTTATTTTTTGTTAGAGATTGAACTCGTAATTACTTTTTTTTTTAATTACTCATTCAATCTTATATCTCCTTGTACTACTTAGTCTTGAGGTTATTTTTCAAATTTTTTGTCAATTTTCTTACTTATCCATGTTCCGTGAAGAAAGAGAAGAGACTATCAATACCTCTATAAATCAGTTTCAATCAAAAACAGATTACATTTTTAGTTTGGCCAAAAAATATTCGCATTTTTTGTTTGACCTAAAAATATTCGCATTTTTTTGGCTTCCTATATCTACACTTACCGTATAGGAACAGAATGTAATAGTAATGTGAATAAATCTTGTAGGTGATCATATATTTATTTGCCTTTATAACGACTATTCAGGTACATACATTAACTTGGCAGCTAGATGACCTAACTTTTTACGTTAACTTGGCAGTTAGATGACCTAACTTTTTTTGTATTTATAATTATGTATTTGAAGGGCTATTTTTTATATTATAAATATAATTTGAATTCGTAATTTAAAAAAATAATCCTTATAAATATAATTTGAATTCTTATTCTTGAATGGTTGTAAAAAAAAAAAAAACACTTATTCTTAAATGCTAAATATATTTAATCGTTTTTTTTCTTATGTAATTTTGTCATTATTTAAAATTAAATTTATATTTAAAATAATTTTTAAATTATTAGTTGTTTATATAATTTTCTTTTACTTAATAATTTCTTCTTTCCTTTGCACAAATATTAGCTTTATTTTTTTAACATTTTTTCCCAACTTAAATTTTAGTTACTTGTACTTTTTTAATTCCTCTTTTTTACCTAATTTTAATCTATTTATATTTTTTATTCTAGTTATGCATATTATTTTATAGTTTGACATTTTTATATATTTTAACATTTTACTTAAATTAAAAAAAAAACTTTTACGATGCTACTAGTTATATATATTTTAATTATATAAATGTGCACGGCCGTCTATTTTATAACTTTTTAAAGATAATTAATATGAAATTCTTTTAACTTTAACTATCAAATGCTTCGACGGATAAAAAAAAAAAGAACTTTCAAATGCTTCGCTAATGTCATTCAAAAATACACACTGTGAATGGATAAACAGGACATGACACAAGCTTCCGGATCTTATTATTGTCAAGAACCCAAAAAAAAAATTGAAAAAACTACACTCATGCATCACCATTAATATATTTTTTACTTCAACAGAACACGTCGTCTGAAGACTTGGACAACGAATTTGCCCCAAGTGGAAACAAGACATCAATGCTCTTTGGTCCTGAGTATTTGTCCAAGAAGCAATACCAGCTCTCTCCCGTTGAGGTAATTACATGTTGATGTCACTACAAAAAATGTTGCAATTTGTGGAAGTTAAATTTACAGTTTCTGACAGCTAAAAATTATCACAAAAGACATTTCTAGCGATTAAATATGGCAATTACATCATTGTTTTAGCAATATTACTATCTAAAGTAATACCTTGAAAACTCATCGAAGTTTTCAATAAAAACAAAATAATAAGGATTGGATTTTGCAGGACCTTGAATTGGCCAAGACATTGGTAAGGCCATCATCACTCTTCATTGAAGACTTGTCTAAGCAGAAGAACTTCTCCACACATGGATATGGGTCAGTTCCACATGCCTATATTGTTTGCACTGAGGACCTTGCAATTCCATTGGAATATCAGCTATGGATGATTCAAAATGCTGGGATCAATGACGTTCTAAAGATCAAAGGTGCAGATCATGCAGCTATGTTTAGCAAGCCTAGAGAACTATTCAATTCTCTCCAGAAGATAGCTACAAAATATGACTCAGGCTTTTAGTTTACTTTCATCTGTACTTTGCATTTGTATTTGACTTGTGTTACAATTATAAGATCTCGTTTGGAACCATGACTCCATGAGACAAATAAATAAAGCCATAGTCTTGCAACTACTGCGTCATTTCCGATCCATACTCGCAGGGAACTGTATAAATTTTATTTGATAAAAATATACTGATATGAAGTTGTGTTAGTTCTTGTCAATTCATGCTAACGAATAAATGAAACTTATCAAATAAATGTTGGTTCCATCGTTATTCATAAATTCATCTAAACTCATAGTCAATAATAATAATCCTATCACATATAGCAATCTATGGCTTCCAACTTATAGAATATCACTGGATCCAATCCCGAATCTAAAAAAAATATGATTATCTATGATTGAATGACAATTTAATTAAATATTATATTGCCAATGTATTTAAATTAAATTCTTAAAATAATTAACATAGAAAAATAAGTACCTCAGCCATATGAAGAACAACATAATTTAAGTAAATAAAAACAAATTTATAACACAGGCACTAAGAGCTAGTTAAGAAATTGTCTTTACTAAATTAACATTAGCCTTATATTTTGTACTAAGTACAAATATCTTGTATTTTTTGGATGAATGAAACACATCCCTTAGAAATTGTCATACTAAATTGATTTTTCTTTATATGTAGCAATCAAACACGATATCAAAAGGTTTACAACATTCGTATACTTTGCTCAACCAACTAATTGGTCATACTAAATTGATATTATTCTTATAGTTTGTACTAAGTTTAAATATCTTGTATATTTTTATGAATGAAACAGTGAAGATCATCAACCAAACTTTCATACAAAAGCAAGCAAAGTTGAAAGAGTTCAAAACTTTTTAATTGCAACCAACCTTTCATACAAAAGCAAGTAAAGTTGAAACAGTTCAATTTTTTTTTTAATTGTCACCAACCTTTCACACCCTATTAAGTTTTGGATCAAATCAAGGAAACAAAATGAATCTCAAGGATGAGCTAGATAACTAACCTGGCTGTAAGCCCTTGTGATAGTAAAAGAAAATGAAACTAACCCAAAGTCTATCATGTTTCATTTTGCATGATTCTTAATGTTTTTTATTTTTTTTCAACCTCTAATATGCTTCAAGAAATGACAACATTAGGCACTTGAAACCATTTTCACCCCAGCCTTCAAACGAAGGGGTACTAGCCTAACCAAACCAACGAAGTTTACACTTTTGGTCTTCTAATCATTACATGCTTGTTTGGAGGAGCATGAATGCAAGCTCCAAGTACCAAGAGAAAGGCAGGTATCCGCAAGAAAGACATATCCTACAATGCGAATATTGTTTGATTACTTGGAGGATATAGTACAAAAGGTATCACAAAGGGAAGATCATGCTGCTGGCTAAAAGTTGAGGGAATGGATTTGTACCTTTACAAATTCAAGATTGAAGACTGGTAGGAACCATTCATGCACCCTGGATCCATGATATGGCTCACCAGATTCTCCAGAGATGGCATGTAACCCCAAACCCATAGAATAATCGACGGATTTGGAGTGAACCAAGACTGTCACTAGATGGACACCAGTAGCACAATGTTCACAGCTGCGGGCACTAAGTCCGATCTATGCCAGTGTAGTAGCCATTTTACCCACACTACTAAGAACCAGCACAAAATTTCTCTATTTCCTGTCCATCCGTGCCACCAATACATGTTTCAAGCAAATAATGTCTTCAATCAGCAAACTAAAATTTAAGCATGACATGACAAACAAGAATTTTTTATATGACATGAAGAACACTCAATATAAGGCCTACTTTTTTTCCATGAGCATCCTACTCACCCAAAAATGTAGTTCTATAGCCATTAATAGCATAAGATAGCCAAGCTTTCAGGATCAGACATGCAGTTTTGGTAATTACTCAGTCTTCAGTCCATGGAATCCCTTTTCCTGACAGCATAACTCTTGAAATCTTTTTAGACTACAAGAAATAAGTTCATCACTTTTTTTTCTTCAGGTACACAATCAAAATTCTAAAAGCTTGACCCATCTGTTGAACAAATAAATTCATTGTTAAGCAACATACCGTTTCAGAAGCACTTTAGGATTATACGGAAACAACTTCTTTTGATGAAGATTATATACAGAATTGTTCAAAGATAATAAACATTCTCCAGCTTTCTTGAATGGCTTAATATTGTAGTGCTTGAAGCCACATCCCCTGTCTTCCTTATAATTCTTGATATGCAATATGATACTTCCACTGTTGTCAACTGATGTAGGCATTCCATCTGCTAGAAACTGTAGACCGTCCCCTACAATTTTTCTTCTCTTGCAAGATGATTGATCCAAAAATTCTCCAAATAATGGAAATTCCACAAATAACGTCCATGAGTTGCATATCAAATGCAAGCATCTACCGACAAATGTGCAAAAGAGAAAAAGTAAAAGCCAACTTTCAAGCAGCAATGAGTCAGGATAAGTAGCAACCAAAATTTGTGATTTATTAGTAATTCTCATTCTTGATTGGTTTCACCCCTTCATTAAACTAACAATGCAAACAGTTGATTCTGAGCCCTGAACTTATCCTCCATAATTGAATTAAGGAAAAAGAAATTGGGGGCTGAAACAAAAATTTATAAAATGTGAGGCTGGCCAGAGTTTTCTTTTACATGAATCGTGGAAAGCAAGGTACCAAACCATAACCTTGGAATAATCACAAATAGAAGTAAGATATACTCAAAAGGTCTGACAGAAAACCATGTCTATACAACCAGATATTATAGCTTTGCTACTTTATTTGTAATCACAGAAAGGGAAATTTTTGTGGTAACAATGAATACCTTAGAAGATATTTAGCACAGCTTATTCCAGTATCTTTTGAAATGAGGTAATCAAGAAGCACTTGGTGATCATAATGTATCTGCAGATCAGTAAGTAAAGAACAAGATAGTAAGCTTTTTTATTGTTTTACAAATTAAACGAATTGATAAAGTGGATAGCAATGGAGTGTCTATCTTCATGAGCTAAGGTAGTGTATAATACTAGCCTCTGAAAGAAACAGATGGAAAAGGTGCACAGAATTAAAAATGTCTGACAGCTCAAAAGGAAAATCTTTCATTACATCATGATACGCAGCATCCTTACTTTCAGACCTACATCATCCAAACCTCATTACAGGGGATCCTTCCATTAAGAGGCTAATAAAAATAACAAACAATTGAATACAATTTCTTACTGTTCCTGGAGAGAAGATGACATGCTAAACAATAGCAAAAGCACTTCAAACAATAGATCATCCTGCCATTCAAGTGATATATAACACCAGTAAAACTACAAGATATTGTCATTAAGAGATTCAAAAGTGTTATGCTAAAGTAAAATAATTAAGACTTGAGACTCATTAATTCCTCATTTTTGCAAACATATTTCCAACCTAAGAAGATACACTCAAAATGTCCCATTAGGATTTGAAGTGATCTGATATGAACACAGCTGCTTTTTTAAGTTTCTGAGCTTCAGTTTCCAATACATGATCAGCTACCCAAACTTGTCAGAATATATCAAATCCCCAATTGTAGCTAACTTAAAAAACCCAAGAGTTATAAAAACCCAAAATTTAAAGAACTGAAAATGTTTTGAAGACAATGGCCATGCCAAACAAGCTTCATATGAATAGACAAACCTCACGAAGATATAGCTGAAGGAAAGATGATATGAAGTTCATACATATCTGCATGTACTTTTCATGGTTGATAGAGATTGCAGTTGGAAGATGTCCTAGAATCCACTTGTAAAGTTCTAGTGATCCCTTTTTTCTGCAGAAGTAATCATGCTCTGAATCTGGGTTAGTGGTAAAACTGGAGCCCAAAGTTGAATTATTACAATGGTTTGCATTTTCTCCTCTTTGACAGATCAGACTGAAAGAACAAGCTAATAAGAGGTAAACAGCTTGTCTTTGTAGGTGGTCAGAATGCTTCATACATGCTTCTCCATCAGACAAACTCCATACAAATGGAGAGTCTTCCAGACAATCAATTTGATCAGAGCGAAATTGAGTTAAGGGTTGCTGCAAAAGCTCTTGAAAGTAGTTATGAAGGAGTTCAAGCCAAGAAAGACGGATCCGACAGTCTAGACCTGTAAGTGAGCCGAGTCTGATCATCAGAATCTGCAGAAGAAAACATGGTAATTGGTTTTAAGAGAGCCTTCCACTCTAAACATAGCAAGAGCAACACAGAAACAAGTCTTCAAACAAAGTTTTAAATTTCAAAGTTATTTTGCTTCTTTTCTCCTTCAACTTTTCCAATGATTATAAAATCATGAAAATATAAAGCAACTTTAAATAGCAACTTATAATAACAAAATTTTCCTCCCTGCTAATGAAATGACAAAAGGATTACTTTATAATTCTGCAATGAAAGATGGCAAGTACATGTCTAATACAAAAGGTTAAAAATATACTTCCTGAGCTCAAGTAATCAACTTCAACAATGCACAAAGAACTGGAAGTCAGTAAAGCATCCAAAATTGAAAGAAATACTCTAAAGGGATAAGATTCAGGATAAATTATGAATACCAGACCAGCTAGCAAGACAGTTCCAACACAACAGGTCAGCACCAATTTTGGCAAGATGGGTTGAGTTTTACAACCCACTTAACCCAACATCCAAAGCAGGTCAGGACAAGTTGAACCTGTCGGATTTTTTTTTGGAACTTTATAAATAAAAATTTATATATATATATATATATATAATTTTGATTATTTTATGATTTTGACTTTATTACTGTCAATTAAATTTGTCATTTTTAAATGTAAAGCCTTAATATTTCTCCCATTTTCAATTTTTTCTAATTTAATATTTTTTTGTCCCTTTTTTCATTTAAATATGACAAATTTAATTGACAGTAATCAAGTCAAAATCATAAAATAATCAAAAATATAAATATTGAATATACTCTTTCTTAAATGAATTGCGATTAACTAATACTATTTTTAACAGTATATATCCGAAGACTAGGCATACTTCTGAATGGAAAAAGGAGAATACATTTTATTAATGATACTCGGAATAATTGTTATGCATAACACTAACCTAGCTTCTGGATACATTTCACTAATATAATAAAACTAATACAAATCTAGCTTAATTAACACTAAAAACATACTGACACAATATATCAAATCGATAATACCATTAAGTGGGTCCTATCATTCTGAAAAGAAACAAGATTTGAGATTGAAATGGAATATATTGTGAAGCTCTGTCAGCATTAAGATTTTACTTCTTGTTCTCCACATTCCTGTTTACTCACTTGAAATTGATTCTCTGTTCCCCCCCTTTTCCTGCTAGGATTGAAAATCCTGTATTTTACATATCCATCCGATTGATGGCTAGGACCTTTTATGACAGATATTGGTGCACAAACTCCCTTCTTCTATATTTTCAGAGGAAGAGAAAAAGCATTTTTTTTATAATAACACCCTACTCTTCTATTAAATTTAATGTGGCAACAATCAACAATATCCACATTCAATCCTACCAATGACAAAATATTCAATTTCAAGCTCATTGAACAAGTGGATGAACCTTACCAGCAACTTGTGTTTCAAGTAATGGATGACGCGCATCTCAGCACTATTTTCTTGCTCGCTGAGACACCGCTTTGCTAATCTAGGTATAAGATTCACAACTGTGACAAAAAGTGGATGTTTATCAACAGAATCACAACCAGTTTCCACTGAATCATTCCGGTCAACCAAAGAGCATAGTAACTGCAGAAAAGTCCCAAGAAAATTCATCACAGGATCCATAACACTGAAATTTTTTAAGTGCAATTGATTGATAGTAGAGTTGTCCTTCACTCTACCAAACTCACTACTCCAGTACTCATCTAACAAATCCCATGGCATCTTCAGAAGACAAGAATTGACAGAGTCATAGTACACTTTGATAAGTCCATCATCATAATCCTCCTCCTTCAAATGTTTACATATAACACGCAGTACTCGAATGACACCACTCACAGTAGACCAATCAAAATTCTTAAGCCCGTATTGCATCAGAAACTCAACATCAAAACAATCAAATTCACTATTTATAGCTTCAGAAGGAGGCTCAGATGAACACGAAATCATCCTAGTAATCGCCATTTCCAACGAACAGCACAACAAATGAATGAACCCATCCCAATTGTTCCCCTGCAAATCATTATTACAGAGAATCACAGAGCAGCTTCCAATGTGTAATCTAAACTCACCAAGGAAACTAACTTCTTCATTCATACCATTGTGTACACAAACTTTGAAACTAAGACAAGAGCATTGACAGCCACGTGTTGAACAAATTCACTCTTGACAGTGAGCAAAACCATCTGTGTCACCAAAAACAACACGGAACTAATATCTGCAACAAAGCACTCCCTCCATTCTAGATTATATGACGTTTAAGGTTTCAACACAGGTATTAAGAAATGCAATTCATTTGTTAAATTTCAAAGAAAAAATTATGCAACTTCCTAATATATCTTTATCTTCCTGTCAAAAATAATATACCCTTTATCTCTCTGACTAATGATTCATTTACTCTTCCTATATACTATTCCCACTAAGTATTGATTAAGGGTAGTCTTCAAAAAAAAGTATTTAATACAGCATTGGTTTTGCTAAAAAAAAATTGGTTAAATTAGTCTTTTAGTCCTCTAATTTATTTTTTAGATTCAATTTAGTTCTCTAATTTTTTTAAATGATTCAATTTGATCCTACCGTCAAAATTAGGTCAATGGCATTAAGAAATCGCAGTTTGTGACAGTTTAAACCGTAACTAAGTGGTTTTAAACTGTCACAAAAGACACATTTCCTAATTTAATTTAGACGAAAGGATCAAATTGTACTAAAAAAAATTATAGATCAAATCAAACCTAAATAATAAATTAGAGGACAAAAAAACTAATTTAACCAAAAAAAAACTCTAAAACATCGTGTAATCTGGTACGGAGGGAGTAACACAAAAGCGGATTGACATAAAAGCTGGTTTTGACACTCACCATCTCAGTGACGATTTTTCTCAGACATTGATCAACGGAAGAATGCGGGCTCGAACAGCACGATCGCCCTTCATCGGAAGCACGTTTCGCCTCTGCACGAGAATCGAATTCGCGAATCCGAAGCTGAATTTTTGTCACGACCTAAAATGCAGAAAGAAAGAAAAAATAATTGAATCAGGGATAGAACGTGTTTAATAGTGTTTTGAAGACGAGAAAAAATGCGGAACCTGAGAAGAAGCTATTAGAATTTCCTTCTCCTTCTCCTTGGAGGTGGAAACGAAGGCGTGTGCTTCCTGAGGCACGTGAAAAGCGTGTTTGGTTAATGGAATGAATTGAAAATTATTTTTATATAAAAAAAAAAAAAAAACAGAGTTGGAGGTGTGAAGAATGAAACAGACTGTGTAGGGGCGGAGAGAGTCGTGGAGGAGGCGGCAGAGCCACCTGAGTTCACCGGCCGGAGACATTTCACCGGCGAAACTGTGAGAATTGGATTGGCTCCTGGCGGTATCTTGCTGCTACTGCGCGATGTTGTTGTTTAAGGGAGTAATCCGAACGTTGTCGTTTAAAAGAACGTAGCTAATAGCAACAATTCGTTTCTATGCGTAACCTTCCTTGCCATCAATGGGCTGGATACCTTCAAACCCAATGGGCTGGCTCTGGGGCCCAAGAAAAAAAATCGAGGAGCACGATAGAATACTCCATAGATTATTGAAAACAGATCTATTCGGAAGTGAATTTGCAACTCTCCATATGAACACACTCAAAATTGGAGAAGGTGAATCAGAAGGAACCGCATTCAATCGAAGAAAGAAGAATGATAAGCTAAGCACGGATTCTCCACAAAGGATTGGAAGTTGTTATGGAAAAGATGTTCGATTTACACTCTTATGTCGGCATTATTTTCCAAAACAACACCGACGTAGGGTCAATTATTATTAAAAATGTTCATTTTACACTTTTTAAGTCTGTGTTGATTTTTCAAAGAAAAATTGACATAGGGGCAATTGGATTACCCCGAAATTGATGTTATGAGACAAACTTCACATAAAGGACGACGTACCACATAACACCCAGTATGGAATATCCAACGCAAGTATTGGAAGAGACATGACATTATATAATTTCTATAAATATTGTAATCATGTACTGATATGGGGTCTCAATCATTGATAAGAACACACACTTTCTCTCTTTGATTTCTCTCAAATCTCTCTCTTCCTCTCTTAATTCTACCTTTTGTATTCTTGTGGGAAACACCATAACAGAGCATTTGATACAAATCAAGAATGTTAACCTAAGAACCAAAAGAGGAACAATGCTCAAATAACACTTTTGAGAAAGTTTAATCCAATTTTTTATTCAAAGCTATGAAAATTAAGTGTTTACAAGTATATTTATGCAATAATAAGTTTATGTGTGGATTCTAATCACTGAATCCCACACTTAAAACCCAAGAATTCAAAGGGGCATAAGATCGTGCAAAAATGCATTATCATCCCTAATGGTTGTTCCCAGTGCACCCATACTGACTCCCAATGCGAAATGGATTGAGCCTCTGTGATGTCTGACACCATTTATTCTCATAATTAGTCCAATAATGAGTGAGACTAAAAACAAAAATCTGAGAGAAATGTTTTTATTTTAAATGAACTCTTGCTATTCTCGGGTCATATAATTGTGTCAATTTAATCCACTCTATCTAATTCTCTTCCATGATCGATCTTTAAGTTCATAAAGTTCTTCATGTATCCTTCAAGCCCTTCCAATAAATCTTCAAGCTTTCTAAACCACTACAATGGATCTTCAAGCTTTTTCTAGACAGACTTTGTAGTCTATATAAGGAATTGACGTTTAGTTAACGTTTTCTACAAAACTTGTGTTGGTTGAATTATGAACTTTAGATAAAAGGTTAAATATCATTTTGATTCATTACGTTTTCGCATTTTCCTGCTTTATTCCTTACGATTTTAAAAAATTTGTTTTAATTCCCTATGTTTTCAACGTTAACCAAAATGATTTTTTTTAGTTTTATAATAATATTGATAGTGTTTTAAATTTTAAAACAATTAATTTAACATAATGTGAGTTAAAATTCGTCGCTGTGTGTAAATTATTATTATAGTTAGTTTATATATAGTGGTGATTGTTGACCGTACAATCTTTTTTTGTTAAAATTTTGAAAATTATAAACGTAGATCTAACATTCTCAGAACTTCTCCGATATTGATTTTATCTTTTTTTGGTTTCGAAGTCACTTCTGCAACGTACCATGCATCGTGATGGAATCTTCATATTTTCCAATTCCAAAGAGTACGAGGCATTATCTTATTTATTCGCATTCGATGGAACTAGGAAGTCGAATCAAAATCACATTAATTGAACTCAAACCCAAATAAAAACATTTATGTACATGTCTTGCATATGTTTAATCTTCTTCACTCCCATAATCCCTCACCCTCCCACGCACCACCAATTTGTTGACATGCAGAATCTTCTCAGTCATCGCACACATCGCACACAAGATCATGATTTTAGAATGATTTTGTTTAGGTTACTCATGATTTTGGGTTCTCCCGAAGCACGCAAAATGTTTAATGAGAAAAACAATTTTTTAGTTCTTGTCGTCAAACTTTAGCACTTCTCACAGATCTAGGGGGTTTGGTTCTTTCGCATGTTCCTTGATTGGATTAGTTTTCTTAAATAAAAAATCAGATTGGATTGTGAGGATGAAAATGAGGTTTTTTTTATAAAAAAAAATAATAATAGTTTTTAATCGTCTCACTATATTAAAATTAAGTATTTGAAAATGAAAACACTAACCGTGTTAGTGTAATATTGACAGAAGAATTATCTTGAGCAACATCGCAATCATAAGTAACTAAAATGAGAATTTTAAAACATAAAAGGCTAGAGTAAAAAAATATAAAAGGCTAAAATGTAATAGACCAAAATAAGATTTAGTATAGAGAAAATAAATGCAAAATGTAACAAGCCCAACTCAAGCTACTATCCAAGACTCCAGCCTAATAGAAAATATCCCAACAGCTGTTAGAGAATTAAGGAATAGGAGGGAAATACGGATGCCTGAAGGGCTTTCGGACTATGTTGTTGGTTAATTACATAAGAGTCCATTTGTGATAGTTTAATTACTTTAGAGCCCCTAATTATAATAGAATGGGGATTATTAGTGGATATAGTAAATCAGAATAATTGGAGAGGTCACGCAATTAAGGTGATAACCTCTTATCTCTATTTCTCTGTCCTCTCTCCCTCTTTACTCCTTCTCTTTCCCATTCACAGATTTCTCTTCGGTTACACAAAATGGACACGTGATTGTAGCTCCCATTGATTGAGAATTTGAGATGAGTGGATATTTTGGAAGCATTAGGCATCGTAGACGAGATTGGCTAGTCTAAAAACACTTTCAATACTTATTTAAAACATTAACACTGGCTAATAGTATATCTCTTGTTTATTTATTTTTCTATTTTCTTTACGCAATGTTAAAAATATTTATTCTCTTGCACAGAACATGAATAATGAGTTAAGGTCATTAATTCAGGCAACAGACCTGACACATATTGGTTGTGTAGTAGACACGTTGAATTGAACGTGAAGCATAATTGCTTTTGAAATCACAGATGTTTAGTTTGATGTTACCCTTTCAAATATTTTGCATTCAATTCCAATCAATATATTGTGCTATTTAAACTTCTGTAGTGGTCTTTTCCTTATTAGTTATTACTGTATCATATGTTTAGTTAGTTTTATTATTTGGTCAGGTCGCCTATCTCCTCATATCATTCATTTTCATTTATTTGAATTGTACAAATTTAGTTTGCGTGGGAATACTTATAACCATGAGATAAAAATAAGTTAAATTAATTAAGTTAATTCAATTTGGTTTATAAATCAAGTATCACATTTATAAGCCATTATAAAATTTAAAATTAGAATATCATTTAACTTTAAATTAATTTAATCTTTAGAACAATTTAAGGGGATGTTTAGTAGGGGAAAAAAATTACATGTCCAAAAATCGTAATTTTTGAGAATTGTGTTTCATGGGAACAAATAAAATCTATTGATTGATCATAAAAAAATATTTTGATAATTTTTTTAGGAATTGAACATTACGTGATATTTTTATCATATACTTTAATTATATATGATACTTTTATTTAATAAAAAATTAAATTCAATAAAGATTTTCACATTCCTTTAAAAAAGTTTTCGTTTGTTAAAAAACTTTCCCAACAAATATTATTTTCTCATAATCTTATTTTTTGAAAATAGATACCAAATATAGGAAATTAAGATTATCAACCCAAAATTTCCAAAAAAAACTCAACTTTCTTCTATCAAACGTCTCCTAAAAATAAACTGAAATATTTTTAGAGTTTAATTTTCTATACAC
>PYAF01001751.1:30936-45403 GCA_007407185.1 Glycine tomentella | reverse complement strand
CAAAAAAAAAAAAAAAAAAAAAAAAAAAAAAAAACAAGAAAAAAAAAAGATGCGTTTCATTTCGTTTCATTTGAGACCATTTCCCGGTGTTGAAATCGCAAGCCCAGGCCAAGAGAAGCAATCTCCGCTAACGAACCCTCCATCGCCACTCTCTAACTGCCACGTGTTTAAGCCAGAAGACGCGACGGCGCCGCCAATGTTGCCACCGTCGACCATTCCGGGGAAGGCCCAGCCCGATCTCCCAATGCCAAAGCCCATGTCGTCATACCCGTGTCCAAGCCCAAAGCCGCCCAGGGCGAGAAACCCGGAGCCCTGGGTGTTGTTCAACAATGAAGTGAAGCTCCCGCAAACGTTACCGTTACCGTTGTTAGCCTGTTTAACGTCTCCGTCAAGTACTCCGTAGTGCGTGGAGGCGACGGGGGCCAATAAAGCGTGTGCGTGGTGTTCCTGTGCTGACGTCATGGTGGGGGAGGTGGAGGAGCATGATGTGGCGGCAGCGTGGTGGGTGCGGGAGCGCTTGGCGTTCTTGCGGCTGCCACCGCCGACGGGGATGTCGCGTAGAGTGCCGCCGTGGGTCCAGTAGCGGCGGCAGGACTTGCAGAAGTGGCGCGGCTGGGAGTAGTTGTAGTTGTTGTAGTAGCAGAACTTGGTGTTGGTGGAGTCGCATCGCGGGCACGGCAGGTTTTCCTGCTCCGGCGGCGGCGGCGCTCCTCCCGAGCTCTGCGGCTTGCTCGCTCGGCGACTCTCGCCGGAATTCGACGACGGCATGTGTTAAACAAAGAAAAGAAAAAAACTGAAAAGAGTACAAGTTTAGGTTTTGTTTTCGAGTGTGAGGGGTTTGAGTGTGAATGTTGGGTGGGTGAGGGGGGTTTTATGGGAGAATAGAGTGAGAGAGAGAGAGAGAGGAGAAAGCCAAGAGAGTCAGAGAGAATATAAACAGAGACATCTTCTGAGGCTTATATCAGTTATTTGAGACAGAGTGGGATCAGCTTTACAGTGTTCTATTAAGCACGACATTTCAGTCGGCTAATAGGGCTGCGCCTTCTGCACACACACCCCCACCAACCCCTCTATTCCCCAATCCAATCATAAAAAAAAAAAAAAAAAAAGCATTAGTTACAAGTATACTACAGTTCATAAAATAGGGGAAGCAACCATTCAAGCACGATATCAATTGACTTCAGTTTATTAATCCGAAGCTTTGAATTTGAATTTGTAGAAAAAAAAAATTAATCTCTATAATAATTTTATGTGATTTGAATATTTTTATCTCTTGATAGACAAATAAATAGAAAAGTAATAGAAACATGATCGTGTCCGGAATTATAGTGCTTGCACGGCCACTTAGATGCATGCATACTATAATGCATTCTTCCATTTAGGTAATAATAACTATAATTATGGAATGCAAATGCAAAACTACCCAACTGTTTATATTAAAAATAAATAACATAGATTGTGTTAACGATAACTAATCATGGTCCATGTTGTAATATTATATGCATATATTCGTTTCTCCCGTCTTTTCCTCATTCAATCCGCTTTGACGTAGAGCTCCTAGGCCGTAGGGTGATTAGCTACCCCATCTATGCCATCTACATACATCGAAGTTCGATTTTTTTCTTGTTATTAATTAAGAACTACTACTATGGATAATGTCACAATCCAGCGTACAAATTTTCCCTCTAATTAGGCAAATCACAAACACAATCATACTCATTTCTAGAAATATGATCCACATGCGAAAATGCATCAACAATAATTTTATTTTCCAAGGGTTGCTATTAGTTGATGTTTCCAAACCTAACTTTGATTATGCCACGGTGTCTGTAGGTCGTAGATTGAGTGGGGCCACGAAAACTTGATAGTAGAATAGTACAAAAATTGAAGGTGGGTAAATTGTAATTGTACACTACACGTGATAGCATAGCAAGATAGCATAGTATAGCATGAGATTGAGACAGTGAGAGAGAGAGAGAGAGAGAGACTGAGAGAGAGAGAGAGAGAGGAGTGGGTGGGGACAGAAGCGACAGAATAATGAGTGTCGGGCAGCGTGGGGAGCAATAATTGGGTCTCCCCTCTGATTTCGGACGCGTCATGTCCGCATCAGATTTCTCCTCCGTACCCCCATTCTTTCTATCTTCCACCGGATTTTTCGCTTCAATGTAGCCATTACCAAACACTCCCACCCCATCTGAACAGGCACCACTCTGCTCACCGCTTGATGGCGATCACACGGTCCTGTTTCATGTCCGGTCCACCGACACCTGTCAGCGACACACCGGTGGTTGTCGGTGACAACCATCGGCACGCGCCCATTCAAATTGGTCTTCGAGAATGAATCATGGGTCGCTCTCAACCGCGGAAACAAAACTTGGAAACTTGGAAAGTGGAGAGACCCCCTTGTTTCCTTCTCTTTCTCGGAGCCCAAAACACAATCGCTATCATAGTCGCTTCGCTTCTCTTCTCTACAGTGCTTCTGTTTGTATTTATCCGTAATAATAATCAATCACTCAACCATCAAGGTCTAACATAATCCATAAATGACTTGATTTTACTATTTTGATAGGCCTTCAATTCCTTAGCTCTTTCGGAAAAAAATGTTGAAAAAAGTAAATTTCATTTCGATTATTTTTATGTTTCGAGAATTTGTCTCAAATTTTCAGGATAGAAATACCTTACTTAATCAATCACTGACAATTTTTTGATTTTTTTTTTCATCCTGATCTTGCGTTGCGTCTCGCTGGCTAGTCATGGGTTCAGACCTGTAAAATGTAATCAGTAATGACCTCTTTTTGGCCTTTTCTGCACGCACATGATTCCCTTTCTCTTGTTTGTTCCACTCTATCATCGAAGTGAATTGCAACTTCGCACGCTTTATTCTCCTCTTCGACTGGACTATTATTGCCACTACACCCAGAATTATTATCCATCATTCCTTTTACAATTTAATGCCAACATGTCTGAACGCAGGTGTTTGTAAACTTTGGACTTTCAAGCCTCAACATTCATTATTTTCTTTTCAAGGTTTTAACTAGAAAGAAATATATTGTGCCCCAAAATATTTCACTTGCGTGAAAATGGTTAAGAAACACCCACGCAGACAAAATAAGTAGTAGTATGGTATGATATGGATAGCTTTTATTTTTTAAGGTAGTATTAGTGTGAATATATATATATATATATATATATATATATATATATATATATAAAAGTTCTAAGGTTATCTCCAGCGGAAGTAACTTATTTGAGGTTCTTATTGAATGTTGGTGGATCCGGTAAGATGCATTCCTTGTATAAGATGTATTTGTTGATTTTAAGGGATTCAATTTACCACTTAAATCACCTTTGATGGATGAAAAAAATAAAGAAAAATTGTTTCTTTAATTGTGACATCAAATCAAGAACTCTAAAATAACAGCATTGAAGATGGCCAGAGTTATAACATAGGATATCAACATAATACAAATTAATATACTAACGTTTATATGGAACATCAATTACAAATTTGAGTGATGATCATATTAAGAATTAATTTTTCAATTCCAATTAGTATACATAATTACATAAATTAAATATCTATTCTCACCAAATAAATAAAAAATATATTTATATAATATTTTTGTGTCATATCGCATCAATACAAAATGATAGAAAAAATTGAAATATCTTATTAAAAAATCAATAATATGTAATACACATGCACCAATCCGGCCGGGAAGTAATTAAAGTAAAATATTAATTACTTCATAAGAAATATGAACTTTGAAAGAGAAAATATACTATACATTAATATTATAAAATAATTTTATATAATCATTTAATCATAAAATATAAGATAAATTTATTGACTTATATGATAATTATTTCATAAATTATACTAATTTTCTATTAGTATATTGCTAATACATAACAATTAAATTCAATTTGAAATTAAAGTAATAAGAAAATGAGTGGGTAATATTTTTCAGATTAAAACATGATTTTCTATGGGCTTTTGCCCCTTAGGTCAGCAAAAAAAAAAAACATGATTTTCTTTTTTAAGTTTTTTGCATCTTAACTATAGGCTATAGCAAATATGTATAGCATTGCATATCCCTTTTTTTAAATACAGGTTCAATAAAAAATAAATTAGAAAGTTAATTAAATATTTATGTCTAAAACATTTGTTATTTTCTCATGATTTTAAAAGCTATTTAAGTGAATATTAATTAGATGACAAACATTTATTTATATTGATGCTAAATGCGTAATAAAAATATAAAAATATATGAATTTAGAAATTTATTTATTGACACTAGTTACATATTTTATCATCTAAGTTTTTTTCACAAATTTTACCACACAGATTTTAATTTTTGTGAATTTTACCATTGAATGACATGTAGCTAAAAAAAGTTTTGAAAAAATGAAGTCATTTTGTTGTCATCTTTTGCAAAACCATGTCCCTTTTGTTACAAATATTATGGTAAAATTTCTGAAAATTAAAAACTTCGATAATAAAATACAGGAAAAAAAATTGAATGATAAAATACATCAAAAAAATAAGCTATATAACAGTTTTATAGTATTTAGTATTGTGCCCTAAGGAATTGTTATTTTTAATTTTGGCAACATTTCTTTTACATGACAGCTCTTTAGCACCTCCACCTACCTCCTACTTTATATATAGGTTAAACTAATTTTACACATAGGTCAAACTGCAATTTTTTTCATAACGTGTACAAAGTAACTTGTTTAATAGGTTAGCATCATAAATCTCAACCACATATTAATTTATAATTAAATCAATGACAATTATTGGTCGGACCATGCATGGATCAACTGAACTTGTGACCACTATATCAATTAAATTCCAAGACAGAAATAGATTGATAATCATGCGAGACATGAGGTTGGTTTGGATAGACTTTTTTAAACTACCAAGGTGATGAAGTAGTCGAAAATATAAGCTATATAAGTTTCGGATTTTGTTTAGGCTCTTGCTAACTGTACCTTTAGGATATATCGGTTAAGAAGTTATAAAAAAATATTTATTATGAAAATTATAAAAAAAACTTCAGTTAAGAAATTTTAAAAAATATTTATTATGAAAATTATAAAAAATGAAAAAAATTATAAATATATATAATTTTGTGTATTTTAATAAAAAAATTCATTTTAATTTTTTAACCAATATTCTAAAGAAGACCTATATTTGCCTATTATCAATTACAAAATGATCACCATCGAGAGGGACAAGAAAATGAAATTCTCCCCACGTCTAATTGAGACTAGCTAGTCACTTTTTTTCAAGGAGCAAGGTACAACAACGCCATGGTCAATTGTTATTCAATTATTTGTTAACATGTCAACATAATTAAAAACTCAGAAACATAGTATAATAATAAAATAAAAAACATTAAGCAAATCACGCTCGTAAATTACGTTTATGTTAATTGCAGTAAATGAAGGAGGCAGGCACAGCAAAAGGTGTTTGTTGTTGAAAGCTAAAGTAAGAAGAAAAAAGAAAAACTTAAATGGGTGGTGTGTGATGTGTGTAATACAAATTGAAGTAGGGAAAGAACAATAGTAATAAAAGAAGAAAGATCAAAGATCCCTGAGTTGCCTAAGATTCACAGGAGATATGTATCTCTTGTCTCCGTCAAGTAGCTGCTTGGCGAGGATTAGGTTTGCAGCCTCACTTGGGTGATAAGGATCCCAGAACACATGCTTGTACCTATCTGTGCACATACTTGATGTAGGCCCACACGGAATTATCCCTGCGAATTGGCCTCCATTTCCGCAGCAAGCTCTACTTGCCGTCGTGAATCCTGCATAGGAACCATACTCAGACTCAGATACCCAAAAATTTACAACAACTCACGCATATTACTTTCCACCCTCTTAGTAATCAAAATGTTATGGTGTGTATACTTTTCAAGAGTCTTGAACTGAACCCATTATTTAACATGTGTTTAATTTATAAAAAAAATAGGTTATGTACTTTCATCTAATAAGATCATCACTCATACCATTAATAATTTATAATTGAACAAGAGTGTAATATTATTTTATACTTTTAATGCATGACTGTTAAATAATGATAATCCAAGCACAGTCTTAATTTACTTGAAGAGTTAAGTTAGACAATGATTATTAACATCAAGGGATTGTTTACCGTATTTATCATAATTTTTTATGAGTTCCAACACTAGATCATAAACATTGGCAAGGACGAAGGTGGCTCCGGGAAGGTTGTCGTTAAGCTCAGCAACCAAATCCTTCAATCGAGCATTGTATTGAAGCGCAAGCTTGTTAGCCAAATCCACACATTCGTCTTCGTTCAGCTGATTAATAGTCTTCTGGTAAGGTATGCAGCCTATTGGCCCAACGTTGCCTATAACAAACTTTCGAGCATCCATTTGGTAAAGTCTCTGCCACTCAAATCAAACATGCCAAGTTACACATGACAAAAATTAAAATAAAATAGAGTACAATGCAGTAGAATTTTGTTTGGATAATTTTTATTAATAAACATTTATAGGAGAAAAAAAAATTAAAATGAAATGAACTTGTCTCATCTATTAAAATTAATTTTATGTGTAAGTTAATTTATAGCAATTCTTTCATTTAGTTTCTCCAAAAGATTAATTTTATCTTTTTTTTAAGCAAGATTAATTTTAACTTGTTGGAGATCAAGTTTAACACATTTACCTTTTTGACTTTGGGATAAGAAAACATGAAGGTAAAATAAAATAATTTTCTTTTATAAATTAAAATTAGTTTCTGCATAAATTCATAAAGCTTTTTCATTTAATTTCTCCAAAAATTAATTTTAACTTTGTTTAAGTTAATTTTAACTTATGAAACAAACTTAACTATTTTACTTTTTTCATGAGAACTACATTAAGTTAAACCCATTTTGATGAAAATAATTTTTAATTGATTTCAGTCGCAGATTTTAGAATGCTAGTCATGTGGTACGGGTAATGTATATTGATTATGGTTTATGAAGTTTTGGCAAATAGCACTACAAATCAGTCAAATCTACAATGACTAATAAGGGTACTTCATTTAGTGGTCTAGTTTGTTTTGGTGTTAAATTTAGATCAAGGTGTATACCGTAAGTTGGGCCCTGAAATGAGTAATCATGTCATCTATGAAAGAATCTGGACTTTGAGAAATTCTTGCTCCAATAGAGAGAACTGGGAGAAGGTAATTGTTGAGAAAGTCATTGGCCCCAACCGTGATGGAGAAAATTGATTTCTTCATTATATACTCTTTCGCTTTTGATTCACCCATCAGTTTGTCAATTTGTTTTCTTGTAATGCTGAAGTAATCTATTTGAACATCCATTCCTACCCTATTCACCTGAAAACAAATTTATGTACGTGACATGCAATTGTTATGTTCCTTATTACATAGATTGAATAAGATTAAGTAAGAAATAGATAAGGGAGATAAAATACTGACAAATATTCTTCCAGTAGCATTCAGTATCCCTCCCCCTCCTGAAGCATAATTCACTCCACTGAGTATGGTTTTCCCTGTAGCATTTGGAGCTAAAAATGGTACAGCATAGTTTGGTTGTCCCAATTCCTCTCCTGAAAAATTAAAATACAAAAACTAAAACGTCATATTAAGTAAAGAAAAAAGTGTTTTTTCACACTGATTTCATTTATGGACAGCATTCCTCCCACTTTATTGTGGGGGAAATAGATATCATGAATTTTATTATTTATAAAGAAAGTGGTATAAAATTGATAAAACAAAGTTAGGGAAATTACATTCGTAAAATTTAATGAAATTATTTTCAATCTCTCTTTTTTTAACAATAGACTGACTTTCCTAAAAATATTTATAATATCATAAGAAATCAAAGAGGTATATGCTAAAATAAATAGTGTATATATTTACAACACATAAAAGTTTTATACTACCCCTATCTATTAACAAATTATTATGTAAAATAAATTTGTTTGTTTTTATAATAATTGTCTCAAAAAATCACATCAACAAATTATTTTTAATTGATTAATATAGTGTAAAAAAACTAAACTGAAAATATATAAAAATTAATAATTTAATTCTTAGTCCGTGCATATGTAAATTAGAAAACCTCAAAAAATTAGTTGTTGGCTCCCACTTGAGGAATGTTCCA
Source organism: Glycine tomentella (assembly GCA_007407185.1). Taxonomy (NCBI): domain Eukaryota; kingdom Viridiplantae; phylum Streptophyta; class Magnoliopsida; order Fabales; family Fabaceae; genus Glycine; species Glycine tomentella. Next base: position 37,260 of record PYAF01001751.1, on the reverse strand, counting down.
TGTTCATCCAGAAAAAAGAAAAAAAACTTTGTTTAGAAAATAAAAAATGTTAATTGTTTGTTAACAAAACAAAATTAATAGGCTCACCCAAACACCTTTGATATGTGAGAAAGAAGACAAAATTACCTACTAAATCACCAATGGTTCTTCCATTGGTGTAGCGGCCAGTGGGGTTTCCTCCAGAGGCCTTGAAATCAATTCCATTGGGAGGGATGTTTGCCTTAGAAAGAGTTGACAAGTAGTTATTGTTCCCTGCATCCACCAAGGAATCTCCAAAGATGAAAGAGGCTCCTAAGCCATTTTTCTGAGCATCAACATTTCCATAAAAGCTCACATTCAAGAGCAAAATCAGAAGGACCAACATGTTATTACAATTCAACAAGGCCATGGCTTTTGTGCTTTACAAGACTTCACCTAAAGAAGCACTAAAGCACCACCACTCATTGCAAGTAGAAAATCCAGCGAAGAGGTTTATAAGGAGCATTTTTTTTCCTTCACGTGAGAAAACTTGTGATCATGTTTTAATGAATTTGAATTTGGTTTGACCTTTGTTTTTATTAAAAATAAGATTCCAAAGGAGTGCACAAGTTGAAAACAGATTTTCATGTGGTTGGTCATCAACATATGTGCAGATTTCTCAACCTGCTGTGGAATTAATCAATTGGAGATTTTGCTTTTGCAATTCAAAGTCACAGCGTGTCTAGTTTCATCCACGATTACCTACTCAACATGGCACAATTAATTAAAGGAGAAAGTTTTGAGGGATTTTGGTGTTGCTTGATGGTCTTAATTAAAAGCAGCGCTTAACTCCTAATTTCAGTGTTATTGGACACATAGGTATATCACTTCTTTTGAATAAGTAATAGGACAGTCCATCAAACTCAACAACTCAGGAAAACCAAGTTTTGCGCTTTTCTGTTTCCTTCCAATTGGTCAAAAAGTCCAAACTTAATCTTTTATTGTTTCTTTTATTCTTTGAAGTTTCTGAACAAATTTTTTTCGTGTAGCAAGTTGATAAACCAGGACTCTATAAGATAGGTTTTTGGGTGGGTTGTGCACACCATTCGAATATTGGCAATTACTTCTTGCACCCAAGAAATTATACATAATTCTAGAAAGGCTTTTTCAACTATGTTAACATAATTCTAGAAAGGCTTTTTTAGCAGTATAAAAAAAATTAGTGTCTTCCAGAAATTAGGTCACGTTTTGCCCCTCTTATCATCCCTGACTCCATTCGTACCTTCTTCACTGCACCAAATTTGTCGACGCGGTGTTAGGTGGTTGAGTAGAGGGGTAGTTTTGTCAGCTTGGGTTTTTGGAGGTGCAAAAAGCAAACACACGGTACAGGAAGTAATAGCTTCAAATCTGTAATGGGTAATTTCCTGAGCCCAACCCAAAAAAGCATACACATGAGAGTTGAAAGAGTTAAACAGGGTTAAGACTTAGGATCACAAATGGACCAAGAAATTTAAAAAAAAAAAAAAAAGAAAAAAAAAACTAAATTTTAAAGTTTTACCAAATTTAAAAGTATTAATAATTCATAATTGATCAGATGCAAAAACTTTGGTCCCTCATGCTATTTGTTTGGCATTGCTTCCATTAAACATGTAAGATTGTAAGTGAAAATATGAATAAAAATAATTTATAATGCTGCCGAAAAAGAAAGTTATCCCAATCATATTATTAATATTTTCTCCCAATCCCATATCAGTATGCACAGATAAATTAATATTAGATTATTTTAGTTTAATCAATTGTCTCGAATTTGACTATTAAATATGTAGCTGTATTAAATATTTTGAAATAAAGTTTGTTACCTATAATAGTTTTGAAATGCTTAAATAGGATTATCAAATGTTGTACAGAAAGAAAGAAAGTCTTTTTTCTCCTATTAAAACATACCGTAAGGTTGAGTGTTTGAGAATATTATGAACCACAGCCCTATTGGCAAAAGTGATGGAGATGAAGAGTCGAGGAAGAGATCATTGCTTTTTCATACGTTCAACATCAACTTTTACCATGAAGCCACTTTCTTCTTCCTCCAATACTTGCTCAGACACTTAAGCTTATGCCCAAAAAGACATATGAGAATACTTTTTTATCTCATGATTTTTTGCCGTGGAATGTGATAAAATATCTGCTTATCACTTGGATATTTGATACGATATAAAAATCTCTTGTGTAAATGTACAGCTTTAGTTTTTTGAATCAAGAGGGAGAGCATTATTGGTGTGTTTCTCTTTCAATCCTTGTCATGTGTGTTGAATCACATGAGGATAAATAGACAAAATGTGACAAATTTTCAATTTCAACAGAATTAAACTATATGGTATGCTTGCAGTCTGAATATCCCTTCTAACATATTGTTATATTTGGCTTCTTTTATCGATAATAAGTACAAGTGAATAATATTTTAAAAATTAAAAAAGTAAAGGTCTCTTCTAATATCAAAAATTAAATAACTAATTTTTACAATCTCAAAAATTAAAATTCACTTTTGGAGTTGGTTTCATTACGACAAAGTGATTGATAAGGTAATCCTATTTATAATTCAAAAACTACCCTATACTATTTTTTTTCAATACAATTGTATGCATTCTTAAATTTAAATATTTTCCTGTCGCGCCTACTTTTATTATCCAACAAGTGATAAAAACCTAATAATGTCATATTGCCATTTGTAAGTGATCTCTCTTTTTACAATTTTTTTGTTTATTCAGCTTAAAGAGCAAGATAATAAGAAATGGTAGGTAGGAGAAACGATAGGTGAAGTCATGAAAAATATCTTCATGTTAAAATGATACTTTTAAAATCACAAATGATTAAGAGTCTTATTAGATACTCCCTGAAAAATAACAACAACAAAATTGTGGATAACGAGACAAATTTTATAATAAATTAATGATAGTAAAATAAATGAATATTGCATACCAATAATATGATGATCCAAAAATTTATATCACCTAAAAAGTAGTTTTAATTATAAAATCCATTTTTGAAACAAAGTTTGCAAAGTCAAAACATCATGATAAAAAGTTAAAAACACCATTGGAGTAACAAAATCAGAAATACACTCTAAATAACCCACTGGGATCTAATGATGAAGTTTGAATAATTTGTACAAAGTCTTCAATTCAAATTTCATTGCCAACATGGTAAAAAAAGACTAAACTCTAAATCAGAAGTGATTTGCGTGTAACTTAATGCGTTTCCCACTTCTTTAAAACAAACGAAATGTTATTTATGGAAAAGCTGTGTAATTATCCATGCATGCTTGTTTAAAAATGGTTTAAAATGAATGTAAATTTATATTAAGAAAAATATTCAACTATATGACACCCCCAAAAACAGAAAAAATCAAGCATATGATAGAAATTGATTAAACAAAAAAGTGTTTGGGATGAAAAAAACAAATGTCAATTGATAAGAAATGAATAGATTAATAACAATAAACTTATATTACATTATCGTAAAAAACAGTATTATTTTAAAGAATTATTCATTTTCTATTTTATTGCCCTTCTAATTCCTGCAAGACATACTACCCGTTAAAGAAACTATCTCTTCATCATTGAAGAATCATTGTAAACAAAACAAAGTTTTTCTCTTTGGGTCCATTCAAAACACATACGTTAGAAACACGAAATATATAAATGTTATTGATGTTATATTATATGATCCAAATGAGAAGGGCCCAATAATGTAAATAATCTATAAGGTATGAGGACTAGTTATTAGCTTCCAAAGCTTAGAATGGAGACACACACCTGCGACCGAAAAGAAAGTTTACAGGCCCGTTTCCGACTTTCACAAATAACCTAATCTTGGACCTGGGTCCATTATAAATAGAACCAAGCTTCCACTTTAAATGTAGAAAACTCCAACAACAAATTATTATTATTTTACTAATTTACCATAAAATTTCTTGACGCTGAAGGATATTTTAAATTAAAAAGTGATTATCATAAATTAAAATACTTAATTATTATTTTAAAAAGTAGAAATTTATTTTTGTGTTTATTATAATCTAAAAAACTTTTTTTTGAATAAAAAGTTATTTTCTTTAAAGCTATTCAAAATAAATTTTGATTTTAATCAGATTTTAATTTTTTTAACTTTCATTTATTTAAAAAAAATTGAAAATGCATAAAAAGTTATTTTTAAATAATAAAAACTGTAACAAACAAACCAACTAGTATAGTATTCAAACCTCCATTAACAAGAAATACTATTTTTTTTATAATCATGGCACGAAATATTTATCAATTTCATTGTGATTAATTTTTATTAAAGAATTGGCTAATTACCTTTAATGATGTTTATTCTCTTAAACATATTTTTTTATCTATCTGAAATCTTGTTTAATAAAATTAATTTTAATAACCATTTGAATCAAGGATTTATTGGTTATTATGGTTTGTTTGGACTTTGAGATCATTCAACATTATACAAAAGTCAAAATGAAAAAGAGAGGGGGATAAGAAACACAGCCACACCATGAAAATTGAAAAAGTCATGTCACAGCAAGATAAGCAACATCCTCTCTACTCATTATTTTCAATTGTCAATGAAGTTCCCCTAATCCCTCCTTTGGGAAAAAGTTAGGATTCTGGTCTAAAAGCACTTGATTATACCTTGGTGTACATGGAGACCACACTAATACAAGTTTAGCTAAGTGAGGCCCCATCACCCCCACTCAACCAAGTCCTTTTCTATCCCTTCTTTCATTTGAAGCCTCGGAGACATGCAAAGGTTTCTCTTCCTTTTCTTTTTTTTTTTTTTTTTTTCATTTTTCAGAAGTGGGGTTGGCTATGTCGGATGGAGTGGTTGTGTTGTTGACTGCATGTGTTGTTGTATATTTGCTACATGCCGAGGGCAATTTGGTAAGTCTCAGAAGTCACAAACCCAATTGGTTTGTCTTTGCTTTGATTGGTTCTATCTGTTCTAACCATTTCATGAAAAAAAGATTCTCGTTTCCATCAAAGATTGAATGATGCATCATGCACACCAACCTCTTTTGATCTCTGATCATTGATACAGTCCACTTTCTTCCTCGTGGTTTTGACCAAGGGCAATTTTGTGCACTGGAAAAAAAAACTTGGTTGACTAGTAACGAGATTATGATGATCATACTCTCCCATTCCAAACTGGCCACCAAATAATACCAATTATTGTCTGTAGTAATGCACGTGATGTCCATATCCATTAAAGGTGATTACACCACTATAATTTCATCATGGTTTTGTATTCCTTTTTTGGTACAGGGTTTCATATTACCTCTTTTCAGCCCCTGTGAAGTTAAGAAAAAAAAAATTATTTGTTATCATTTTATAAATCTCATATTATTTACATTATTGGGTTCATTTTATTTTGAGGTATTTTTAATGTTTTTTTATTATCATAAAACAGACACACGATATGGTTTTATAAAATAATCAATATATACTACAAAATATAGAGTTCAAACAAAATTTAGACATCGAAATAAATTTGCAATGAAAAATTTAATACTATGCCATAAATCTTTCCAAATTTACACGAAATATCTAACAAGGGCATCAACTTGACGAAGTTGCAATCAAAACATGAAATTAAACAAAAAAAAACTGTTTGTTATGATATGTCATTACAAGCATATCATTGGGAAATAATTAAGTAATGTAAATATTATTATTATCATTTATTTATCATTAGGGTTTTATACAAGAATTAAAAGAGTTAATAAATAAATTCAATTATACGAAAGAAACAAATTATAAGTTTATTTGATTGAATTATTTTTATTGAAATATTCAAATTATTTTGTATCACTACATTAATATTTTCACATACACTATAAGATTCATTAAATATTACCACATAAAATAATTGAATAGAGGCACCAAATATATTACAATGTCTAGAGGACCACATTAGGGGTACCTTGGCTCAAGAATAGTTAAGAAGGATAATTATTATAAAATTGACTACCCTCTAACTTGCCCTTTTCTGAATCTTTCGTCAAAATGCCACGGTTGACAAAAAAATTTGTCAATATGCCACGACTTGGATAAAATTTGTCGAAATGCCACGCCATAATTCGCAGCACACCTAGGCGAATTAGGTGGCTGATGTGGCATCTGTTTTTTTGCCACGTGGCAAGAGAGCATTGGCTGACCTAATTTGGTAGAGGGGTTACCAAATTAGGGGCTGACCGGCCGCTGCCCCTTGGGCAGGACAAACACGTGGTGGATGGATACGTAATTTGGTAAGGTGGCTACCAAATTACATCTATCAATTTGCTACATAATGCAGCGAATTAGGTAATTCAAATTGAGTATATAT
>PYAF01001751.1:18468-30836 GCA_007407185.1 Glycine tomentella | reverse complement strand
GTGGTAATTCGTTGAAGCAGCCAGCGGCTTATGTACGTCAGCTGCCCGTCCATGCATCCAATTTATGTTTGACACGTGGCCTCGCAATTCGCCTGTGCATGCAGCGACTTCCTTCACGTGGCACTTCGACAAATACTTTCCCGGCCGTGGCAGATTGACAAATTTTTTGCGGAACTGTGGCATTTTGACCACAGTCCCCCCTTTTCTCATCACTCATTTGACAAGGAAAATAACAACGCTTTATTCTTGAACGATACAGCTGCTAACTCATTGGTCAATTTGTTCTTCAAATCCAATAAAAATAGAAAGTAAATATGATGTCGTCAATAGTCCCCCCTTTTTCTTTATCAGTTTAACTTCTAGGGTTTTGTGCATCATTATCATTCATAATGGAATCCAAGAGAGGAAGAGAAGTGGTTTGTTTACACCTTTTCAAAGTAAATTGAGGTTATTTTATATTTGATGTAGACAGTATAGAGTTCAAAATAAAAAAGAAAATGTTTCGTGAGATTTTCATTCCTTAAATAAATAAATACAGTGAAACACAAGTACATGCAAAATATAATTTGATAGGATCACATTTTTTATCTCTATAAATAGAAAACAGATAAAAGAATGTTTATAACAATTTATATATCATACTTAACTAATTAAACTAAATTTTCTTAATAATAGAATAATATTTGACTTAGATATATATCATGTTCACATATAATTTACAAGATTCAAATCCCAAAAAAAATTAAGTTAACGATTTTTTGGGTTTTAAATCACTAATAATTATTTTTATCTTTTAAAAAAATTTAAAAATTTATAGCTGTTTAAAACTATCAGAAATTTCTATAAATATGTTAAAAAAATCATTTTAAACTTTCTCTTTTCCTTCTCTCCTGTCTTCATTCATTTTCTTTTTGTTGTGTCTTTGGCACATGTTATTGTAAGTCTTCAAAAGATAATAAAGTAGCAAATTTACCATTTATTTTGCCACAAATTCAAACAAGAAGCGAATGATGTTGTTTATAGTTAAGACCACAAAAAATATAATCGAAATTCAATCCTCCACAAATCATCACGTCCCTTGAATCGCCAAGACACTAAATAAACCACCAACGAACTCCGTCAAAAGCCAAACCCCTGTGTCGAGGCCAAAACATGAAACTTCTTCATGTAACACCCCATTATTTATTATTTATTTTCTTATATGTATATGTGAATAATTATTGTGAAAATATTTTTAAATAATTAATTAAATAAATAGTAATTTGGAAATATGAGTATGGATATTAAAATTGGATTCTCATAATTAAAAATGTTAAAAGAATTAATTATATTTTATGAAACATTGTAGTTGAGTTCCTTTCAAATTGTCTCTTGCCATTAATATCTTTTACAAATATCTTTAAATACGGATAGAGAAAAATAAAAAAATAAATGCTAATTTTAAGGATAACTTATAAAACAATATAAAATATGAATATTTTTTACCATATTATATTATATTGTGAATATAAAATATTCATCTATTTCATTAATGATTAATTTTTATCAAAAAAATTAATTGATTAATTTTAGTAAAATTTTGTCTTTAAATAATATTTTTTATTTATAAAAGTCAAACTAATTTTTAAGATATTCTAATTTAATTCTACTCAAATCATCATAATGAATAAATTTAATGTCAACAGATAAATTGATTAACTTAAATCTTTAATTATTGTAAAATGATTAAAAAATCCTATATATAACCTATAAGTGAAAAAAAAATATTTTGCATTATATATATCCACTCAAGCACGTTCAAGTACATATCCTAGCAACATACCAACATCCCATTAGCATGCAGTATGTGATTCAACCCTTTCATTGCCCAATCCCATAATACAAATGATATCTCATTTTACATGCATGCCGTGTGGTTGTGGTGCCTTTACATTGGTACAGGCAAAAGGTAATCACAAACACAATGTAAAGTGCCCCAACTTTTACATTCTGTTGTTAAAATATTTATATTTTATTTAAATAATATTTTTGGTTCTTATAAAATAAAATAGGTCAGTCTTTAATTTTTTATTTTATTGTTAGTTCTTGTAAAATTTTAAAAAAAAATATTTATGTCATCATAACAAGTTTGACAGAATAATTATCTATAATTTTTTTAAAAAAATTATTAACTAATGTGACGTTATCAACTGTTTTAAATATATAAGATTTAAAAACATAATTTATAAAAAATCACAAATGATTATCCTCTCAGACTTCTTGATTATGTCATTTGTTAATGGAACATCAACGTCATTATTACATCATCTACTAATGTTGTTATTTGATGATAAAAAAATAAAACAACAAAATGTAAAGACTAAAATTAAAATATATATATATATATATATTTAAAAGAATAAAAAAATCTCTTATTTGATAGACAAAAACAAATGTTTTAGCCTTCTTTTCTTATAGAAAAAGTTGCATTTCTACTTAAAAACATTCGGTCTCTCTAGCCTGTCTCCATGGGTTACATAAGGAAAAAACACTTAATTTCTCTTTGGTGGTTGCTTTTTTTTTCTGTCGCAAAGCTTCACCAAAACAAAAATTGCATTGCAAATACTTTTTGTGGGAAAGGAGCTCCGCCAAACCTCTTAAATATGGTTGTCCTAACTCCAAGATTGCATGGATAATTAATTGGTTGTGCACCTGTGCTTCAATGTAAAAGCTTCTCTTTTCCCCCCTCTATTTTCTGAATAAATAATGTCGGACTTAAAAAGTTAAACAATAATGGATGTGATATAGAATAAATTGATAGTAGGTTGTAACGTGTAATCGTATAGACATGACATGGAATTTTTTAGGGCAAATATTGCTACGTGTCTTTAGGATATTAGTTAAAAAATTAAAACAATTGCTTTCATTTTTGCCGTTTATATTGGTTTTGAGTTTTGATTGATTACTGAATTACGCTTCCATCTAATAATTAATACAAATATTGTGCAAATAATCTTGCAACTAAATTTGGTATTCATAGCATCGTAGACAATGACATTCGCATATATAGATCAATGTTAAAGAGTTTTGAAATTGTACTTGGTGATGTTAGATTTTACTTCAAAACACATTTAATATATTCTTTAGACATAAGATATGAATTCGACTTTGGAGGAAAAAAAAGAATGAATTTGACAAATTTATTTGATATATTCCTTTATTTAAGACTTAAATATTTATTCAAAAACTGCTATAAAAAAATTATTCAACAGTAAATTTTGTAGTATGATATTTTAAACAGGCATAGGAATATAGTATAATATATAAATATTTGTTGTTACCAAATATCATACATATATTTATGATTTTCCGTCAAAAAACATATTTATGATTTTAATTTTTTTAATTAATTAATATATATCACTTATACAATTAATATATCATGAATGAATTCAAATATATAGAGACAAATATATAACAACAACAGTATTCATTTAAATAAGTCAATCAATCTATTAGATTTAAGAGCCTTTTTGAAGATGACATAAAACCTAACTTTATAGAAAATATAATTTTGTATTCTTAACTTCTTCTTTTTGTGAGAATCTTAACTTATTTAATTAATAAATAAGTTTAGACTAGGCTTAATGAGAGTTAGACAATAATTAAGTCTTTGACGGATCATCTATTTTATTTTCACTCGTAATTGTGAATAAGTTTGAATTTAGCAAGAATTAAATGATCACTAAATTGTTGTAGGGTCTATTTTTGTTCAAATCAATTTTTTATTTAAAAAATGATCTTATTATGGCCATGGGAAACTCTATCAAAATTAATATCTAATTACTCCATTTGATTTCTTGAAGATTGCATCAAGGTTGTACATTAAGATTTGTATTATTTTAAGAAAAAAATTTATAGTTTGAGCAAGATTACAAGTCTAACGTGAATCCTAATATGAAACACTCATAACTTCTTAGTAACTGCATCAATTCGTCAAAGTAGTAATTAAAATGGTAAGTTCAAGTGTTGAGTCCACAGGAACTTTGACTGTACTCAAATTTTATATATTTATAATTTTAAGCTAATAATAAATTAAATTTGATATTTGTCTAATACTAATGCAGAAATATAAAATTCAACATAAATAAAGATAATTTAGAAAAACACATTAAAGAGATAAAACACAAACACTCGGAGGAGTGAGTTTTCAGTTGATGTAAAATTATGTGATGTGTTGAGTGCTTAGTCTACCGAAACTACTCTTGATGTAATGTTTGGGATTTTTCACTATTTAACGTTATTCCAAGTATTAGCTTCATCACCTAACCTAACCTAACCATGATTCCTCATGTAAAAGAGTCTAAAGTACCTAATTTCACTCCTAATCCCTTAAGAGCTACATCAAATAATTTGCTTTAATAGTAAAGATACATAATTCAGGCTAAATAATATCATTATATCCCTACACATGGATTACCTAGATGTTTTTTTCAAGTTCTTAGGATGTAAACATTTTCCAATGAATAAACCCTATAACATTACATGTGTATGGATGATTAAGCCACAAACATGACAATAAACTCATAAAATAAACAATAATATTGAAATAACGTTAAATAAATAGTAAGGATCATTACATCAAAAATGTTTGGTTGATGAGCTCCCAAAAATGGATGGTTTAGCCTCTCATTGTCATGAGAGACTTACAAATACAAAAAGGAATAAGAGGAACGGAAGAGAATGAAAGAAAATGGAGGAAATGATCCTCAAGTGAGTGAGTTTTTTCCCCCTCTATTTCATGCCCTAGCTTTGCTCTATCTGAATATCCCCTTTGGCACACTGTTCTCCCGCTTTTTATCATCAAAACACTGCACAGTCATGTTTTTCGACAATGATTATGCTCTAAGTCTACATGTGTATGTTGAGCGCACATGAAAAATCCAGTTGGTTTAAGTGACCGCCCAATAAGCTGCCAGATATGCGCTTAGTGCACATGCATGTTACAGTTGACTTCCAGATTGGCTCATCGTGTTGAGCAGTTGCTGTCGCATTGAACACACTTTTACAGTTCTTCAACATCTTCCAAACCTCCTGTTGTGTCACTTTCTACAAAAAGTTAGAACCAAAACACTATAACTTTACTAACTTTAGCATCCACTGGATAAAAACTCAGAAGAAACTAAATTTCTAACTTTTTAACTAAAAAAAAAACGTTAAAAGAAAGAAAATTAGACAATTGTTATGTGATTTAAATATACAAATTACGTATGCATAACGATTATCAAGTACCTATTTTAGTGGTACACTTGTGAAGTACCATTTTTAACTGCCAGATAAATTATTAAAATGTTTAAAGGCTGAGATCATTTACCGACTACTTGAAGCTGAAACTAAATCGAGTTTACATGTTTAGGGTGGTAAAGTGTTTGCAAAAGTATTGGATGGAGGGTTTGGAAACCTTGTTGTCGACATGCTTGAGGTGCTTCAAGACATTTGAACTTGAATTTTGTTTTTGACTTTGATAGTGAAGAATAAGGGATTCAAAATTGATGATGATTCATCAACACTTATTAATGTGTAAAAAGTAAGTCTTGTTTGAAAAAAGAAATTAAGACTATTATGGTTTCCTTTTTTTTGGGTGGTATTCCTCGTCAATGTTGGTCATATTTTCTACATTAATATCTGATTCATCAATAAAGAGTTTGTTTTCCATTCAATAGTTTGTTTTTCAAATCCACCCCTAAAATATCGAACAAGTCATCATCACCTGATGGAGGTTTAGCATGATCTAGTTTGTGTTTAAGACTCATTATATCACCATAGTTTGACTACCATAATCTTTTTGAAGGTAATTCGGGCCAAAATCAGTAATTTGACCTCTAATGAGCACTTAACATATTATAGGCCCGCTTGAGGTGGTTGCAAGTTTTTGGTTTTTTGGATTTCAAATGCAATTTTCAAAACAAAACGTGTTTGATAAAAAATAGAACTGAAATGGTTTAAAAATCATTTTCTAAACAAAAAAAAAAGTTGTGAATTTGGTTTTTAGTATAAAAAAATACGCATTTATCACATTTGACAATGATATTTTTTGTTGTCAACATCGTTACCACCATCACCACGATCATTGCCATTGTTGTTGCCGCCGTCGTCACCACCAATACCACCTATATTATTGCTACCATCGCCACCATCACCATTCACCACCGTTGTCATAGCCATAACTGGCTACCATCATCATTGTCATCACCACCACATAAAAACACTCTTAAAAATTGATTGTTATTTTTAAAAATTTAGAAACTAAAAACTAAAAATCACCCCCAAATAGGTCCTTAATTAGGCATTTTCATTATAAAGACAACACCTTGAGTTAAAATTTTGGTGGCAATGAGGGTAATAATAATGGTGATTATAGTGGTGACGGCGAAAACAATATGATGATGATAAGAACAATAATAAAATAATGATAATTGTAAAAGTTTATTTTTTAAAATTAGAAATCAAAATTAGAAATTATTTTTTATTTTAAAATTTGCATTTAAAAACTAAAAATAAAAAACTCCTCACCACCTTTAACTGGACCTTAATTTTATTAGTTCAAAAAACTAAAAGCCTTAGTAGATGACAATTTCAATTATTAAACAAGGGGCTTACTCTAACGCTTTGTTTGATTCGACAAAAAAATTAAAGAAAAGAAAACAGATGAAAGAAAAGATTTGTTTTTTTTTTTTCATTTCTGTCATATGTTTTCGGAGAAAGGAAAAGAAAAAAGTTAGGCGTAATAAGTCTCAGTTGAAAAATTCTTTTCGCTCAAATTGAAAAGAAAAGATAGGAAAAACTTAAATTATGTATAAAAAGACTAAAATATCCTCCCCTGTCACTTTATTGGATATTTATCTTGTACGCAAAACTGATGGTGTCTTTTATTTTGAAATTAGCTTATCCTTTCTCTTTCCAGATAGTGCTTGTGTGTTTCTTTCTCTTCCCTGTTTCTTTCTATACGAGGTGATTTTTTTCTCTCTTTCTTCCTTTTTCATACCTTTATTACAGTAACTTTTCATGGTCTTTCTTTGTTCTTGTTTGTGTTCTTGTTTTTGTTGTCTTCTAAGTTCATGGGTACAATATTTTGTATGATTAATTTTCAAAAAAAAGTTTTGTTTTTGCTCTGTTTTGTGAGTTTAGGGGTATAGTGTTCTGGAAAATTAGAAAGGATAATTTTTTGTTTTTGCTATTGTTGTTGTTGGTATTGTTCTCGTAATGCTTCTGTTGTTTCTCTGTCAACACTTTGGACTCTCTGTGTTTGGGGATGGATGTGCAGAACGTTCTTCTCCACTCAGTAACCATTCTCTGTCAAAATTAATTTAAATTTTAGTCTTATGTATTTTCAAAATAATATTTGTTAACTCATTTTTTAAACTTTATTGGTAAATAATTTTGTTTAAGGATATTCATGTCATTTTATAAATTTATGTTTTTCTTTCTTCTCATTTTTTATACAATCAAACAAAGGAAAATAAAATTCATTTTTCCTTTCTTTTCATTTTCTCTTATAACAAACAATCAAAAAATCACCTTATTTTTCATTAGTTTTCTTTTCTTCACTTTTCTTTCTTTTTATTTTCTTTTGTAAACCAAACAAAGAGTAAAAAAATCTTGGGAAGCAAAATTATTAATTTCAATTTGTCAGGAATTTTGTCCTTTCTATCAACTCTTACCCTTATGCAATTTCACTCTGTTAGTATATAATTTGGTGGAAAATGAATTATATAAAATAATGATAAAATATTTTTAAAACAATTTTCTAATACTATATTACAATTTAGATTAAACAGCGGTATAAATTTATTTTTTTGTTGTTATTAACATAAACTGTAAGGGATAATAAATCATAACTTGATATATTTTAATTGTTTTACTATATATCAAATTTGAGATATGATATTTAAAAATTCCAAAAAGAAAGATTTTTAGATGAAAACAATTAAGCATATTAATTATGTCTAGACATTTAAGATATCATATTAAATTTGAAAATCTTACACGTTCAGACGTACTGTACAAACATCTTGTATGTCATATTAATTTTTAGATCTCACATTTAAGTATCGTAGACGTACTGTATATACCAAACGCGATGTAACTAGGAAGAAAAATGTGCAACTGCATTAAAGTAAGTAATCTTTTGCGTTAAGTAGTTGGCTCATCATCACGACCCATGTTAAGGAATCTCATGAGTCATGAGTTATTTGGTATTAATTACCAGAATTTTTTTATAAATTAAAAAGAACTTGATTTAAATACATTGATAATATATATTATTGTTATTTAATTTATGTAAAAAATTATTATTTAATCATAAATTATCATATATATAATAGGTAAAAACTATTATATATTGTTTCAAGCAATGTTTTTAAAATTGGACAAAAAGTCATTAGTTCAAGGTTGGGTTCAATCATAATTGAAATGTGATTGAATTGATTTTATATTTTTTAATATTATATAATTTTTTAAGAAATAAAACAATATATAATTAAAAATTAGAATATAAAAAATTATAAATTAGTATAAATGATTAAATCATATGTTTCATAAGATAAAAATTAATAATAATTGAAAAAGTAGTTGATACTTATGTGAAATATTTAATAATGTAAATTTTATATTTTAAAAAAATTTAGATTAAATAATAAAATCTCAAAAATAAATAAATTAAAAATTTTGGTTCAATCCTGATTTTTTTATACTGGTTTAATATTATTTTTGGCCGATTTTATATCAGGTTGATTGATTCTTACCGATTTTGAGATGCTTTTGATTTTTTAGTATTCCCATACCGATCACCTGATTGGTTTCTGATTTAACCAATTAAATCGGCTTATCTGATCCGTTTTTAAAAATGTCGCCTTCAAGGCAAACGTGATTTTTCACGTCCACATTCCAAACAGACGGTTAATTGTAACCTAAGTAATTGAACTCATGATTATAAAGTATGTTAGGATCTGCACTGCATGTTAGAAAAATCTCCTGTAAATTCCGCTGTAATTCTTGTAAATCTCTGATCTTCGGTAAATATATACAATGGGGTAAAAAAATGCATCATTCTTAATTTATGCTGAACAAACAATATTTATTTAAAAAAATCCATACATTCAACATGCCTTAACGTGAGTTTGCCTTTTACCTACCTTGATGAAAATACAATGGATATGACCAAAACGTGGATTATGGACAAGAAACTCAGATGTTATACCTTGATCACTTGGAAATAATAATAATAATAATAATAATTGTACTAATAATTTATTTTTATCCATAGGAATTATAACAGATTTACAATAATGTGTGAGCTAGACTCTTTGATACTAATTATAATAATGTGTGGTTAACATCTTACGTCATAAACAAGGTACCCGTCACTGGGTTGATTGTAAACTATATAGGCACAGGCAAACGTGTCTTTGAAATTTTGTAATTTTAGTGTTTTGATTGATCCTCCGCTTGCAAGGGTTGACCAAATTAAAATGTCAGTTACTAAAACAATATATACACTGAAATTGTTTACAGAGTTGATAGTGAAAATTAAAATAAAGCAAGATTCAATCAACTTGAAATAGTTTTTTGGGGTTCCAATTCTGATTTCTCTTTTGTCTCTTCCAAAAAATTGAATAAAGAAAGAAAGAAATCGATGTTGTTGATCTGGCTAGCTAAATAAAAAAAACATCCTCAAGCACAAGACACTGACACAATAAAGTCTATTATCTTTAAAATCAAACAAAAATTTATCAAATGATGTTCCTTCCAAACTAAAAAAATACGTGACATACTGGAGATTAAGTTAATTCGTTGATCATTGTTCATTTGTTTGAATGTACTGTTCCTCTATCTATGAGTTCATTACAAATGTAGTATAATCTAAGAGTCAGGAATGTTGAATCTAACAAAAACCTTCTAACAATCTGGATCAAAGATTCGTTTTTAAATTTTTCTCTCTTTTAGCTTTAAGAGGCTGAGGGAATAGATTCTTTATAATTTCAATACTAAATTGAATTTGAAACTTAAAGCAACACCTTTGGCTTTGAGCCAAAAACAAAAGCAAAAAACACACAAAAAACGGGGCCTTCTTTATAAATGTCCAAATGCCATTAAAAATCTATATTTAAAAAAGATCTATGAAACAAGTGATATCAAATTATTACTACATTATACCTCCACCTTAAATAAGGGAACTTTACCTCATTAAATAACTTCACCTAACATGATTCAAATTAGCCCGACTTTGCAAGTAACAAGGGCTTGGGGAAAAAGATTCGTTACTGCTTTTCCGCCCAGATATATACGAAGACACTGAAATTAACTTTTTTCTTAAAATGAAATACTATATCATACTTACTATTTTAAACAATTGTAATTTTAATAATTTTGTATTTATTTATCAGTCAAATAAATTATTTCGTATTTATTTTCAATGAATTTAAATTTTTGGTTAGATTTTTTATATTTTTTATTTATGAATTTATTTTTTTGGTTAATTCATAAAAATTCAATACTATATTTTTAATAAATAATACATATATTGATAATATAAATTTCATACTATTAATAAATAAATTTATTAATTTTTATAATAATTATCTTAAAAATTATATCAAGAATAATTTTTAATTAGTTATTGATGTAAAAAAATTATATTAAACTTTTTATCATCTATATATGTAAATGATATAAAACCGTAAATTAAAAGAAAATGGAATATAATGAAAATAGGTTGTGTGGTGGTGGGTATGATATTGATAGCATTTTTGGATTCACAAATGGAAGGCTTTGAATTGAACTTTGTGGTTTGCCAAGTTGGACAGATAACAGCTTTTACAAGCCAGCTGATTATTTGACTTTTAACCATGAATTCAGCCTGTGGGCCTCACCACAACATAGACAAAAGTAACTTCATTTCTTAATAATAATAATAGTGAAAATGTATGCAAAATCGAAAAAATCATTTTAATATCACTGACTAGTTTGGTTTTTGCGAGAGTCAATGTCCCTTCTCCCTGGATTCCTAGCAAGTGTTGTTTTTCTAGATTGTTGACACAGAGAAAGGAGAATGGGGGTTACTCTGAATTGAAATTTCTCTCTTTTTCTTTTCTTCTCTGCTTTCCCTTTTCTTTTCTTTTTGGTTTTCAATTCAAGAAGAAAATAGTACAGTGAACATATCAAACCGGTTTGTTTTGGTTTTACTTTCTCTCTTAGTAAAAGAGAATTTGATGTGGGGGCTCTCTGCTTTAATTATGCTGCAGTGAGTTGAAGAGAGAGAGGTTCTTCCTTCACCTTTGATGGCTATCCAGGTGTTTTGTGGAGTGTCTAGATACTGATTGAGCTTCAGGGATTCTATTACTTGTAGTTTGATTCCCCTTGAAACCCATTTCTAAAAAAAATCTATTTTTTTTTTTGTTGGGTTCTTGTTCCTGTGAATAGCCTTGCAAATTTTGGGATCTGGATTTTCTAGGGTTTGAAGGGTTTCAGCTTTTGACTTTATCTGTCCTTGGGTTTCTTTCCATCTGTTACCCTTGTCTCTCTCTTTTTCTGAGAATTTGGGTATTGAAATCTATTCAGGGTTCTGGACAAAAAAAAAAAAAAAAACTATTTTTCTTTGTTGGTTTTCGGGGGTGAGATGGTGAGCTGAGTTGTTTGTTTCTGTCTCTGAAACAAAAATCTCATGTTTTTATACAAATTGGATTGTTGGGGAGGTGTGGAGTTTAAGATTCCAGATTCCTTGTGTTGTTAGAGTTTTGCTGGTGAAAGAGTTGAAGCTCAATTTGTTATAGATTGATGTGAGGGGCTGAACTAAACCCCTTTTGTGTGTGTTGTTTGAAGTGTGTCTGAAATAATCTGAGATTGGTTTGTGTGAGAAGAGGAGGAAGGTAGGAATACCATGCATCTCTCACTATGGAAACCCATTTCTCACTGTGCTGCACTGATCATGGACAAGAAGAGCAGGAGGAAAGACGAATCCAATGTTGACATGGTGAGAAACCCATCAATGCTTCGGAAGCTGCAAGAGAACAAGCTCAGGGAAGCCCTTGAGGAAGCTTCTGAAGATGGCTCACTCTCCAAATCTCAAGACATAGACCAGCCTGACTCTGCTGCCAACCAGGATGATGGCCTCGGGAGATCCCGATCGCTTGCCCGGCTCCACGCCCAGCGCGAATTCCTTCGCGCCACAGCGCTTGCGGCCGAGCGAATCTTCGAGTCCGAGGAGGAAATTCCCAGCCTCCAGGAAGCATTTTCCAAGTTCCTTACTATGTACCCAAAGTACCAGTCCTCCGAGAAGGTTGATCAGTTGCGGTCTGATGAATACTCACATTTGTCACCAAAGGTATGCC
>PYAF01001750.1:104430-126948 GCA_007407185.1 Glycine tomentella | reverse complement strand
CCTCAAGGAAAACAGTTCAGTACTTTTTCCAATGACTCCTATGATAGAAACTTGGGGTTATGTGGACTCCCATTGTCAAAAGAATGCAGCCAGGACCCTGAACAACATTCTCCACCTTCACTAACCTTCGGGAGAGAACAGGGATTTGGGTTTGGTTGGAAACCAGTGGCTATAGGATATGGATGCGGAATGGTCTTTGCCTCTTTGGAGTGGGAATTGAATGGTATGTAAAGGAAGACAAGGATGAGATCTAATGAAAATGGTAGCAGAATGAATTAGTTGTTAGATGGCATGACTGGAGAATGTTTTTTTACATACCTATCATCTTTGAAAACAAAACTCAAGGGCAAAAACTTTATCACGCTGTTTTGCGCGGGAGATCTGGTTCAAATTTTTGCTGTAATATGAATGTGTTATACTTTTGTTTTTTGTGTGTTCTTTTTTTGTTATTTACTGGTAGAAGAGTGCTATGTACTTCTTTTGCCTTGAGCATGCAGTTTACACTATCAGTGCATTAATTATTTACTAAAAAATATTGCTACAGGTGGAGACCTTTGGAGAAAGACAATTCTGTGCAACCAATGCTTGTAAGGATGCCTAAGAACAAATATCCTAGTATAGTTGAAGCACTATAACCGGATTCCTCCAGAAACTACAAACAAAAAACAGAAGAAGAGATGACACAGAAAAATATTGTATATGAACAGAATCGTTGTATCATTATTGTTGCTGCATGGAGAGAAATTATGAACCAAATCATGCTTTATTACTTGTGACCTGTGAGGAAAGAAACTAATCCTCAATGAATAATACGCATTTCCTTTTGCTAGAATGGAATGCAACTACAAATAATTAATATCCTGTTAATTCTGTTTCACACCCTTCGTTATATACTCATCAATATTAGTCATTACATTGTTTAACAGCTGTAAAAGCATAAGAATTCTGAAAAATATCGTATATGAAACTGAGTTTTATAGACAATCTGCATTTAGACATATAATAATACACTTTGTCTTGCGACTGCAACATCAAGGATTCGGTTGTCTTGTTGAATATTGTTTTGTTAAAAGTCCTACATTGTTATTGAAGCTCATAAACAAGTAAGAAGATTAGACTCATGCACACAAAATTTGATTAATATGACACTATTGAAGTTCAAAATCTACTGATTTGTTTAGCGGTGTTCATCATATTAGATTAACCATAAGTGAAATTAAGCAAAAATAAAACCTAAGTCTCATTTTTTAGAGTATTGGCCTAAAGTCAATTCCAAATAGCAGTGTTGGGAAACACCTTAATAACGTTATATAAGTAGTCCAATTTATTTTACCATTACATTCACCTTTGTGGTAAGAAGGGTTAGTATAAGATTTTTAAGAAATATCAGTGTAAGATTTTCAAACATATAGAATAAATGCTAGTGTAAGATTTTCAAACTTAAAAAGACGTTAATGTAAGAAAATAAAAAAATAAAAAGAGATTTGTTCCGTTCAAGAAAAACGGATGTGTTTCCAACAGGGAGTTGCTGGAAATCTTGCTATGGGATCAAACTCTCTCTCTCCTGAAGATGTCTATGGTGGAAGAACACCTCAGGGAAGAAGATCACACTTGTAGGGAGAAACACCACAATCTGGACATGGGGTGTGTGCAAGGTGTGTATTGAAAAGAGAGAGTCAGAGAAGTGTGTGTGTACCTTTCACCATGGGAAGTATTGCATTTATAGGGAGCTAACCTAGACCTTGAAGATGATTTTTTCCAGGCCCATTGCCTTATCTTGAGATATCTGCTGCAATCTTTCCGTTTTTACTCGGTCATAATATTTTTGTTGATACTCTGAATATTTAAACTGATATGCTGAATATTTGGTTTATTTAAGGAAGGATCTGATACTCTTTTATCCGTAACAGATGCCCCTCAGCCTGGTTATCTAGAATTCTGGATGGCCAGGGTGCATATTGGTCCGACCTACTTTAAAGCGATCTCATACGAGTGACGCCGACCTCATGTAGGACCGACCTCGTATGAATGATGCCGACCTCGTGTAGGGCCGAACTTATATGAATGACGTCGACCTCGAATAGGGCCGACCTCGTGTGCGTAACGCCAACCTCGTGTATGGCCGACCTCATATTAATAATGTCGACCTCGTGTATGGCCGACCTCGTATGTGGAAGTCCGATCCGAGGTAATGGATATCCGAGGTAAGGTTCGCTTTTGCCCCTTGCCGAGGTGATCGATGTCCGAGTTTAAGGTTCGCTTTTACCCCTTGCCGAGGTAATCATTTTTGAAGTGTAACTTCGTTTTTATCCTTTGCTGAGGTGGTCGGCCTTACCGAGATAGAATTTTTCACTTACCTATTGCCGAGGTAATGGGCTTCTTAATTAACTCTTCCCTCTGTTCCTTGCTAAGATGATCGACCTGCCATGTAGTTTTCTCAAGTCGTTTCCTGTCACCTTTCATGCCGGCCTATTCTCTATCTTGTCAGAGCAGCCTGGAAAGCTTCGATTATTGAGGAATGGAACGACCCGATGCACCTCAACTGCCACGTGTGTATTCAATCAAATTTTGTTATTTTTTTCACGCTTTAATCATTTTCTTCTGTGTCTTGGTTCCAACGGCTGAGCATCTTTTTGGCCGAGACCATTGGTCGGGCTCTAGACATAGTTTTGTTTTGGCTTCGATGGCCGAGAGTCTATTTGGCTGGGACCATTGATCGGGCGTTGGACATATTTGGTCGGGACCACTGGTCGGGCTCTAAACATATTTGGCCGGGACCACTGGTCGGGCTCTAAACATATTTGGCCGGGACCACTGGTCGGGCTCTAAACATATTTGGCCAGGACCATTGGTCGGGCTCTAAACATAGTTGGCCGGGACCACTGGTCTGGCCTTTAGATGTCGTTCTGGGATTTTTGTCCCGACTTAGCAACTGTCAACGTATTTGTAACATTATTTAAGTGTAATTCTTTCGGCCGACCCGATGATTCACCCATGATAGTTACGTCGGCTTGATCAGAACCGAGATAATATGAAACAACGACTAAGCATTCAAATCTGTGCACAGTAATTTTCCTTATAACAAGGATTTTACTAAATTTCTTCGAAGATTACATGATTTTCATGATCTCAATGACTGATCTGCGCGGGTTCTACATCCCTGGATCAACTAATGAGAAACACATGATAAATCTATTGATTTGGTCCCCAATGACGGGCTTGATGGCCAACTAAAGGGAAACACACGGTGAGACAATAATCCATGATCCCTATGACGGGCTCAGTAGCCAATTAAAGGGAAACACATGGTGTCCATGATTCCGATGACGGACTTGAGGCCAACTAAAGGGAAACACATGGTGGAATTCCATGATCCCAATGACGGACCTTAAGCCAACTAAAGGAAAACACATGGACCTTCTCGGCTGCACATTGTCAGCTATAATATTTCTTTAGCTTGTCTGCATTCCAAGTTCGTTTGACTCGCTTGTCGTCTAATGTCTTCAGTAAGTATGCTCGTCCAAGATTTTGGACAAGTCGGTATGGTCCTTTCCGACTTGCTGCTAACTTTGCTTGAACCTCAGTCGGTCTCTTACCGACATTACTTGTTGTTCGTCTGTGTTGCCTCCTTCTCCTATTCCCCCCGTGATGACGTTGCATTCGAACTCGGGCTCTGAGAACTGTTCGTCTTTCTTGCTCTTCCTGTCATCCCGTTGCTCATTCTCTTGCTGGGCTTTTCTCTTGCCGTGGTGCCTTTGAGTTCGGATCACGTACTGTCGTAGTTTGCCTTCTCGTACAAATTTTTCTATTGCGTCTCGGAGCTCCCAGCACTGGTCGATCGTATGGCCCGATCCATTGTGAAAATCACAATACCAGGAATAGTCCAATCCTTCTCTCCTTACTATCGGAGGAGGTCGGTTGACTTTCCTCATGTCGGTGAAGGTGACCTCCTTCCATATTTGGCCACGTGGGACGGTCAACGGAGCGTAATTGTGATACTTCAACTCGTACCTCCTGGGCTTGGAATGAGGGTCAGGACTGCTCCGAGGTGGTCGGCCTGTCGGGGTTTTCGCTGGATGTTGGCTGGACGGTCCGACCTGGGGATTCTCCTGTCATCGGTTCCAAGTCGAGGAAGGTTCTTTATTTTCCCCTGGTGCCGAGTTTGCGATCTCCATTTGTTCTAACTCCAAATATTTTTTAGCTCGGATCCTGAACTCATTCAGGGATTTGACCGGGTCCTTATAGATCGACTTGGCGAGGCGGGACGTTCCGTTGAGCCCGGCGGAAATGAGATGGACGTGTACTTTCTCCTCCAGGCCTTGTACTTGTAGTGCGGCTTCCTTGAACCAATCCAGGTAACTTTGCAATGTTTCTTCAGGCTGCTGGCATATCTTGCCTAGAGTGAATTCCGACTTCGGCTGTTTCTTGCTGGTCGCAAAATTCAGCAAGAACTTTTGGCCAAAGTCTTCAAAGCTGTGAATAGACCTCAGTGGCAGGGAGTGGAACTAGGTCTGGGCCGCTCCGATGAGAGTTGTAGCAAAAACAAGTGAGATGATTGGCTCGTCGATACCTCGCACACACATCTACATGTCAAATTCGTCAATGTGGACCTGTGGGTCCTGACTTCCATCATACTTGGACAGGAATGATCCGTCAAAGTCCTCCAAGAACTGAGCGTTAACTATTTGGTCGATGAACGGGCTATTGTTTTGATGACCCCGGCGATACTTTCTCCGATATACACCTTCGGCTGGTTCTGAGCGGCGCATGACTCCCGCGGTCGGTCTCCCTTCCTTGTGGTTTGGTGGAATGTTCGTTGAAGGGTGGAGCGTTTCGTTATGGGAACGAGATGCCTGCCCCTGGTCGAACTGATACGTCGATTCCCTATTACTGGTCTCGGCAGTTCGGGTCGGTGGTTCTAGCCTTTGTCTTCTAGCGTGTCCTGTTGCAGCATGGGTTTGCTCGGTTCTAGCATTGCACTCCCGGTGGTCGGTATTTTGCCGATGTTCTTCTAATTGAGTGATTAGTCGCTGGATGTGCTCCTGTCGCTGAAGTTTGTAACATTTCTTCAGGTTCTCCGTCCGAGCCAACAGAGACTGGAGGGCATTCTGGATGAAGCGTTGAGAGTTTCCTGGGTCTTCTTCCTGTCGTGGGCTGGTTGGTGCGTTGGGTGGCACATGCGCGGCTGGTCCCATACGGGATGAGTTTGTGTGGGATAATGCATCATCTACCACCACATTCTCCGGATTCGGATTCCTAGGTGGTTCTTCACGTCGAACGATCTGATTCCTTCTAGTATTAGCCATTGAGAGTTGGTGGGATTCGAAATTTATCGTTCCCACAGACGGCGCCAATGTTCCGTTCAAGAAAAACGGATGTGTTTCCAACAGGGAGTTGCTGGAAATCTTGCTATGGGATCAAACTCTCTCTCTCCTGAAGATGTCTATGGTGGAAGAACACCTCAGGGAAGAAGATCACACTTGCAGGGAGAAACACCACAATCTGGACATGGGGTGTGTGCAAGGTGTGTATTGAAAAGAGAGAGTCAGAGAAGTGTGTGTGTACCTTTCACCATGGAAAGTATTGCATTTATACGGAGCTAACCTAGACCTTGAAGATGATTTTTTCCAGGCCCATTGCCTTATCTTGAGATATCTGCTGCAATCTTTCCGTTTTTACTCGGTCATAATATTTCTGTTGATACTCTGAATATTTAAACTGATATGCTGAATATTTGGTTTATTTAAGGAAAGATCTGATACTCTTTTATCCGTAACAAGATTATATGTAATTTGAGTAAAGCCTAGGAGTGTTGCTGTAATTTATTCTGATTAAAAATATAGAAAATTTCATAGATGAAAAATCGAACCACTCACTTTAGTATGTCTCATCTTTGCATAGAGTACTGACTTCCAAGTCAATAAGTATAATTATGGAAATGTTTTGGATGGGATAGAAAATGAAAAGGGTAAGTTACTTGTCGATAATGATGATGACAAATACAAAAATTTTAACTTGTGTGAGTATTTTATGTTGTGTATTGTAAATTATATTTTTTTAATAAGCAATTAAAATTTATATAACAAATAAGCAAATTTAAACATATAAGTTATATGAAATTTATAGAGAACAAATTAAATGTATAATTTCATTAAATTTATAATGAACAATTTAAAGGGAAGGGGTTAGTTACTGAAAAAAATATATTCTGAAATATAATATTCTTTAAATACTTGTATTGAAATTATATCATATACAATTATTAATTTGAAAATAATTTTAGAAATGGTATAATTTTGCCAAATGTATTTTTTTTGTATAATTTAAAAAATATATAATTAAAGTTTTTTTTATAATTTAAGGTAATATTTATATTTTTAATGTTTTTTTCTCCGAATTATATATATCATTAAAAAATTATTAAGCTTTATTTCAACATAAATTTTTGGGAGCAATATTCCATAAGTTAAGACAACGGTTTTAGCTTGACACTTGAAAAAGTGCATAAAAAATGGATATCGCGTGAAGTGCAAGACAATACAATTGAAATGGCAATGTTGAGGAGAAGCTAAAGGGTGGGAAAATGAAATGGCAATAATGAAGAGTGTGGAGCGTTATGAAAAGATGGTTCAGGACAATAGAAGCATGTGTAATTGAAAAGATGATATATTAAATAATATATTAGTCTTATCAACTAGTGTACTTAGCATACAAATTAAACAATTAAAAAAATAAGTAATTAGTGTGAGAATAATTAGAGAGCATAAAAAACTTTTTTATTTTATTTATTTTTAATTAATATCCTATCGACACCGGTTAATATATTAAAGAGCGTTATGAAAAGATGGTTCAGGACAATAGAAGCTAAAGGATTGGAAAATGAATGTTCGTTTTCAGTAATGGATGGGTTGTTGAAGTCTCCAAGCTGCTTGGACCCTATCAAACCTTAATTTTGCATATCATTTTTTTATTTTGGCTATTAATATTCTTCTTTGGTTCCTTCATCGTTGGCTATGTAGAGAAATTTTCTTTTATATTTTATAATTTATTTTTATATAGTTTAAGGCAATATTTATATTTAAATGTTTTTCTCCGAATTATATAGATCATAAACAATTATTTCTAGCGTTATTTCAAAATAAATTTTGGGGAGCAATTCCATAAAATAAGACAAAGGTTTTTGGCTTGACAATAGAATAAAATGCATAAGAAAAAGGATATCCCGTGAAGTTCAAGAGAATACAGTTGCAATGGCAATACTAAGGATAAGCTAAGGGTTAAAAAATGAAATAAAATAAGTTTATGAAAGGGGTTAGAAAATGGATGTTTGTGTGAGGATGGACAGTTTTAAGCCTTGAAAAATAAAAATATATCGTATTAGCCCTTTATATAAGAATTTGTTTAGTATGTACTAAGAGTCTCTTTAAAAAGTCACTCCAATAGCTTATTTTCAGATGTTATTTCAACCAGTATTTTAATTTATAAGCTATTTGAAATAACATAAATTTATATAATTAAATTTTAATATATTTTATTTTGGAAAATGAAGGAAAGGTAATAAAAAAAAAACAAAAATAAAAGTACAAACCTCCATTGTTTTCAAAACTCTTCAATCCATATACCTGACTAGGTTAAACAAATTCATCAAACATCTATCATTCTTCTATAGTATCAAATTTAATTTTTTTTTCCTATTTTAAGATAGTAAATTGTTTCTGTAAAAAATATAATAAATTATTAAAAATAAAGCATATATATATATGTGATTTATAAACATTTTAATTTGTAAATTAAATTTTTGACAAATATTAATTTGGAGTAAGCTGTACTCCAAAAGAATTATTAAGAACAAAAACATATTGACTTGACATAGACTTACTTGGAGTAAGCTGTACTCCGAAAGAAAAGTCAGTCTTCGCATAATCATAACTAAGAGATACCGACTTTGTAACAAAATTCAGTGAATCACGTCATTATATATTGGAAATGCGACACTAACCATAGTATATAATAGCATATATATTTGGGCTTCAAAAAAAAAAAAAAAGCATATTTGGTCTTTGCTCTTTGCCAAAAAACAAATTAGCATATTTGGTGAATCATGATGCATATTTTAACCTTATATACTTGAAAATATAAATGTTTTATGCTACACTAAAGAGTTTTATTCCATTGAATACTCTTTCAGAAAGTGATTTCGCATTGAATGTTCCTTCTTTCTAAAAGTGATATTTCTCAAAGTGATCTTTAAAACAATGTAGAATTTTATATTAAAAAAATTGCGTGTAATGTTCCTTCTTTAACAAAGGGATATTTGAAGTGTTTAAAATTTTATAAACATTTATTAATTATCTTTTGAGTAAATTATACTCGCATATCTTATGTTTTGCTTAAATTTCATTTAGTACTTCTCTCTTTTTTCACATTACTTTTACTCCTACCATCCGTTAATTAAAATATATGAGCAGACGAAATTATTCTTATATTTTAATTATAAAATCCAAATTATTTCTTCCTAATTAGTTTTAGAATTCAGGATTCACGCTCCATCCATTTCTCTTCCTCATTCAAGAGTACTATTTATCTTTCTCTTATTAGTGAGTTTTTCTTTAGCGTCCACGGGGTGTTTCCCTAATTATCTTCACGTTTTATTTCTCTTCACCGTTCGCGAATTCTTACCGTTCATCTTCCAGTTCATAAGTTCTCCATTGTTCATCTTCCTCTACATTATCTAGTTTTGATTTATACTCAGTTTTGCATTGTAAACATTATTCACAATTTATTAGTATAATAATAATTACTTGCAAGAAATTTTCAAAAACACAAGGAAATATAATGGACCAATAACCAAATTCATAGTAAAGTATAATTTTGCCTATGTTCCCTAATGAAAATAACATTTCTTTTACAGTTTACTGTTTTGGTTATTATTGATCTTCATTTAAAGAAACATCTCATGAGTGACTATCCAACAAAACTGATTTTGAAATTAAAATCAATATGTCAAAACAATTTAATTATGTCTGGTGGTTTAAATAGTCTTATATATGTTACATCATCAAGGAAAATTAAAATGTACAATTTTTCAGATGAAATTGGATGAGTGATAAATAAATTGAACTAAATTATTCAATCTTTTTAGTTTAAGATTATGATGTGTCCTGTGGCTCTTGATTGAGACATTATATTAAATACATTGTCATAAAAAAATATTTCAAAGAAAGGAGTTAGAAATACAAATGCAGGAGCAAAAAATTAAATTTGAAGCAAATGATCATATTCAATAAAAAAATTGAACTAAAAAATTGAAAAAAAAAAAGAATGAAGGATGTTGACACTTTGTACTAAGAAGGTAGGTTCACATTTAACAAAAAGTTGGGTTCACATCCAATGATAGAGAAAACAAAAAGAAACAAGAGTCTTAAAATATTTCAAGTTGAGAGAAAGAAGATGTAAATATTTTGAGTATATACCTAATTCTGTTAAGTTATTAAATGGTATTTAAGTCGGAGAAAATTGAAGTGTAATATAAGCTAAACAATTAAGAAATTTTTTATAAAATGCTAAAGAGAAGAAATATCAAGTAAAATTTAAACAAAAATAAAAAAAATCTGAATGTAATTTATTCTTATATTTTATGTCGATCAGCACAGGCTTAGTATTAGAATTTCAAAATTTAGATATGAAAGGACGAAAACTGCAATGTGAAAAGTGAAAGTTATAATTGTTAGCATTTATTTAAGTTGTTATGTGGAAGTAGATATGGTATAACGGAAAAAAAAATTGTAAAAGAACAAATTCCGTGTGAGAATCACTAATTAAAAAGTTGGACTAGATTAAAAGAACCAACCAAAACAAAAGTAAGATGACTAATTAAAGTTAAAGTTAGACTAAATAAAAGAACCAATAGAAACGAAAGTAAGGGAAATAAAAGGAAACAGACAGGTATCGCTCCAAATACTTGCAAGCTTAATAAAATAATGAAAATCTAATAAAAAAATGTAGGAAATAACCCGCATACCTGCTTTGTATGACCATACATATATTGGTACATCTCTACCCTTGTTTTTTTTTTCCCACCTTTGTTACCTGCTATATAAAATACTTAGGAATTTTTCATAAAAATAATAAAAGCATGTACATATTACATATATTTTTAAAAAATATTTGTGGGATATGTCCCACATATATGTCTTCAGGTGTGGAGGTCCTCCTTCTTTTTGTTGAGTTGGTTCTGTTTGTCTTAGGTTGGTCTATGACTACATTAACTTCTATGAGTTCTCCTAGTTGTAATATCATCATCAATTCTAAGACTATTATTATCATTATTGTTATTATTTTCATCTTCATTGTTTTCATCGTTACCATTATTCCCCATCTAAGGAGGTAATGTGAGACAATAGCAATTCACTAATGATGTTGGGTTGTATGCACATAACCCTATAATAGGAGACAAATATATTTAAATGATATTAGAAACATGTTGAATATTTTGTAATTTTTCAAGCATAATTAATTATTATATATTGTTCAACTTCTAAATTTTGTCCATATATCACTTTATTTTTAATATATTAATTTATTTTAAAAAATTAAAAAAATCATAAATTTTAATGTAAAAATAAAACTCATTTAGAAAGCCTAACTGAAATTGTGCACTATAATATGATTTTGATTTTTTAAAAAGAAAAAAAAAATATAGAAATACCATACTATTTCATTAGAAACAAGAAAAAAAACCGATATCTTATTTTAACGTATGATTTCAATTCCTAGAAAAAAAATTTAAAATAAATGAAATGTAAAATCCTACTTTAATATATGATTTCTTCACTGTGAAATATAAAAGTATGATTTACTCTTTTTCATAATTAAAAAAAACACTCATTATAGTAATTTTTAAAAAAATCTACCCATTTCTTTAACTAACCCGATATATTTTGTATAGATAAACTACTCATTTTTTATCTTTTTGAGCACAACTCTCCCAATATAATTTTCTTTCATTTATTAACTGGACATCTAATATTTAACAAATTTATTGATGTGACACTTGATCTAATGCATTGTCATCTCCATTTCTGTTAAATATTGAATATAAAATTAATTATATATGAACAAAAATTAAAATGGTGGAAAGACCAAATTTGCAAGAAAAATTGGGAGGCCAAATTTCAAATTTAACAATAATAAAATTAAGCTAAAATAAAACTTAAGTGCCATATTTCCTGATCATGACATCCAATTCAATTTCAATAGCAATGTTGTAATAACCTTAATAACTTCTTTGACATATATGCGTTCCATCTTTGCATAAATTAAATTCCTAAGTCAATGCAAAACAAAAGACACTATAGCAACGTTTTGCATGGGATAGAAAATTGGAAACTTTCTGTTTGACTTTTTCGCTAAAGAAACCTCTACTCACCGACAACACATTTTCTATCCCTCTTGTTCTCTCCATGGATGATATTTGCTTTGTCTTATACTAATAAATAAGGAAATTATAATCACCCCCTTAACAAACTAATTTTTTTTACTAATCCAGTAACAAACTCATTTGCAATATTTCTTGGTTAATTTATGCGATTATAGTTTCTAAACTTTTTGGGATACAACTACCAATTATATATGTAAGTTCTAGAAGATAGGAACTATATAATTCTATTACCATAGTAAAGATGTTTTTTTTAATTGATAAATGTTAATGGTTATTTTTATGTATTCAAATTATCTTATTTAATGTTTAATTTCAGTCTACTTGCTAAAACTGATTATCCACCCTTCACTGAAGTCTAAATTACATGAAGTAGAAAAATTACAAATTAAAAAATGCATTTTAAAGAGAAAAATTAAAACAACAAAATAGATATATGAATTGAACTAGAAAAATCATGTTGGCAGAGAGTTCCAAATTCGTTCGAGTAATTCAACTATATGCAATATTCTTTTAACACAAAACACGAGTATCTAATTTTATTGGAAACGATATTAATGGATGAAAAGATAAGAATTTCTTTTTAAACTTTATACATCATTCACAAAATTATTTCATGTATCATGTTTAAAATTTTCTAATTTTAATTTATATTTTTTTCTTCGTAAATCAAAAGAAATCTACAGCAATTAACAAAGTTCATGTTGTTTACAACTTCCTTTAAAAAAACGTTGTTTACAACTTATTTTCCTCATTAATTATTATCATAATCTTTTTTTTCAAACAAAACTTATAATCAATTTTTCATTTAAAATTAATTCTAAGACTTAATTTTATTCTCAATGTTAAACAACCACATTAATAACACTTTCAACTCATCCACCATATCCTAACAATGTTCAACTCCTAAATTGTTACAAATATAAGTTTTCTAATTTATAAATATTTTAATTTTTAAATCAAATTTTTGAAAAATATGAATTTTAAAATAAGCTATTTAAATAATATAATTTTGAAAAATATGTTAATTTTATACACATGCTTTCAACAAATATTTTATAATTATGTATTCTTTTGAATTTAATAATATTTCTTTTTAAATATTTCTAACATCTTGAAATTATATCATATACAATTATTAATTTGTAAATAATTTTAAAATAATATAATTTTGACAGATGTATTTTTTACTTATAATTTCAATAAATATTTATAATTTTTTATATAGTTTAAGGTAATATTTATATTCAAATGTTTTTTCTCTGAATTATATATATCATAAACAATTATTTCTAGCGTTATTTCAAAATAAATTTTGGGGAGCAATTCCATTAATTAAGACAAAGGTTTTTGGCTTGACAGTAGAATAAAATGCATAAGAAAAAGTATGTCCCGTGAAGTTGAAGAGAATACAATTGCAATGGCAATACTTAGGATAAGCTAAGGGTTGGAAAATGAAATGACAATATTATGAGAGGATTAAAAAATGAAATAAAATAAGTTTATGAAAGGGGTTAGAAAATGGGTGTTTGCGTGAGGATGGGCAGTTTTAAGCCTTGAAAAATAAAAATATATCGTATTGGCCTTTTATATAAGAATTTGTTTAGTATGCACTAAGAGTCTGTTTAAAAAAGGTCACTCCAATAGCTTATAATTTTATTTGACAAGAGTATAAGTGAATTTAATCCAAATAACTTTGGTATAAAAAAACTTATTCTAATAGTTTTTAGTTTATTTTCAGATGTTATTTCAATCAGTATTTTAGTTTATAAGCTATTGTTTTTTTATCTTTATTATTATAATTGAAATTATTTTTAATCCTTTTTGAAATAAAATAAATTTATTTAATTCAATTTTAATATATTTTATTTTGGAAAATGAAGGAAACACGCCATAAAAAAACAAAAGAAAACAAAAATAAAACTACAAACCATTGTTTTCAAGACTCTTAAATCCATATACCTGACTAGGATTAAACAAATTCATCAAATATCTATCATTCTTTTATAGTATCAAATTTAATTTTTTTTCCTATTTTTAAGATAATAAATTGTTTCTGTAAATAATATAATAAATTATTAAAAATAAATCATATATATATAATTATAACCAAATAACTAAAAATATTTTTTATTAACAAATCTTATGACAAGAAAATAATTCAATGAACTAGCTTACAAGCTTGTTCTGTCAAGCACACCCTATCTCTTCCTTGAAACATTATTTGTTTAAATCGTTTAGATTTAAATATGTTATTAATTCTTGATAAAAAAAATTTTTGGTTTTTTCCCCTTTTAAATTATTGTTAACTTTTTGCTCCCTAATAAATTTTGTATTTTATTTTTTGACTTTGGATTTATTTGGATAGGGCTTTAGAAAATGAAATAAAATTATTTTGATAGTTATTTAGGAAAAAACAAAACAAAAAATTATTACAAACCAAAAAGTTAACCGAAATTTTTTAGGAATTAAAAAACGAAATTTAAAAATTTATCAAGAACAAAAAATATATTTAAACGGTTTACAACAAAAAAGAACATGCATGAAAAATCAATTATTATGCTATTCTCTTTGAACAAGAGATATAATTTCCATCTAGCTTTGTGGATATTGAAATTAATCGATGTAACATCTTTAAATTAAATTTCAGAGAGCAACTCAGTCCATATACTAAGATAGTGTTTTACTTTGACAGTTGAAAAAATGCATTAAAAAGAAGGATTTACCGTGAAGGTTCAAGAAAATACATGCATGTATATAAATAGGATAAAGTTATTTGTTATTTATTTGACTTGACTTAATAAATCATGTATGTTTGCAGAAAAAAATGAATTCCAAGTCAAGTCAATTTAAATTGAAATTGTTGGAACACCTTTGATAGCAATTAGCTTGTGAAAAGGTTATAAAATGTATGTGTAAATTTTGCATATATAGTGTTTTTAATTTGGCTATAAATATTGATATTTGGTTCCTTAGTCTTTCATGTATATTTTCATGTATATTTTCGCTTATAGTAAGGCCACGTAAAGACTTAAAGAAGTGGCAGAGGAAGT
Organism: Glycine tomentella; assembly: GCA_007407185.1. NCBI lineage: Eukaryota > Viridiplantae > Streptophyta > Magnoliopsida > Fabales > Fabaceae > Glycine > Glycine tomentella. The sequence continues at coordinate 112,458 of PYAF01001750.1, read as the reverse complement.
TAGAATATGGAATCATGGATGTGCTGCTTCCTTCTCTCTTCCCATTTGCTCATCCTTTCTTTTTCACCCTCTCATTCCTTATGCCATCCCCATGACAGCTTTGCCTTGCTGCACTTCAAAAACTCCTTCACTATTAATACTAGTTATGATGATCCTTTTTATTATGGTTATTGTGATCCTGGTTATTCGAAGACCAGAACATGGGAAAATGGGAGAGATTGTTGCTCTTGGCATGGAGTCACCTGCCACCCCATCTCTGATCACGTGACTGAGCTCTACCTCACCTGCGCTGGCCTTCTCGGCGAAATCCATCCAAACAGTACGCTTTTCCATCTTTCTCATCTTCACTCACTCAACCTTGCTTTCAATCATTTCTATCAATCTCAACTGTCATCTCTCTTTGGTGGGTTTGTGAGCCTTACGCATCTCAACTTGTCTCATTCCTACTTTGAAGGGCCAATCCCTCCCTCTTTCTCTAACCTCACACATCTGACTTCCCTGGATCTCTCAGTTAACCACCTCAACGGTTCAATCCCATCCTCACTCTTAACCCTTCCACGGCTAACTCTTCTGAATCTCGATGATAATCATCTCAGTGGTCAAATCCCAAATGCCTTTCCTCAGTCAAACAACTTTCATCAATTGCATTTGAGTTATAACAAAATAGACGGTGAGCTGCCGTCAACACTTTCAAATCTTAAACATCTCATTCACTTGGATCTTTCATATAATGAATTTAGTGGTCAAATCCCAGATGTGTTTGCCAGGCTAAACAAATTGAATACTCTCTCTCTTCGCGGAAACAATTTTGGAGGACCAATCCCATCTTCATTGTTTGGCTTAACTCAACTTTTTTACTTGGATTGTTCTGATAATAAATTGGAGGGCCCTCTGCCTAACAATATAACAGGGTTTTCAAACCTAACATCGTTATGGTTAAATGGAAACTTACTGAATGGGACAATTCCTTCTTGGTGTTTATCTTTGCCATCTTTGGTGGATTTATATCTATTAGAAAACCAATTCTCAGGGCATATTAGTACAATCTCATCATATTCCTTGGAGCACCTGTCTTTATCCTACAACAAGTTACAAGGCAATATTCCAGAATCAATTTTCCGCCTTGTAAACCTTACTTTCTTAGATCTATCATCAAACAATATAAGTGGACCTGTCAACTTTCACATTTCTCCAAGCTTCAAAATTTGGAAATTCTTGACCTTTCAAAGAATCATCAGTTATCACTAAATTTCAAATCGAATGTCAATTCTAGTTTCTCTTTATCGATATTGGACTTATCATATATGGGTTTAACTGAATTTCCAAAGTTATCAGGAAAAGTCCCCTATTTGCAATCTCTCTATTTGTCCAATAACAAACTTAAAGATAGATTGCCAAATTGGTTGCAGGAAACGAGCTCATGGTTATATGATTTGGACCTCTCTCATAACCTATTGACGCAATCATTGGACCTATTCTCATGGAACAAACAACTCAATTACCTTGATCTTAGTTTTAACTCAATCACTGGTGGCATCTCTTCCTCAGTCTGCAATGCAAGTTCAATTGAGGTTCTCAACTTGTCTCACAACAAGGTGACAGGAACCATTCCACAATGCCTTGCTAACTCATCATACCTTGCAGTTTTGGATCTAAAACTGAACAAGCTTCATGGCACTTTGCCAAATGCCTTTGCAAAGGACTGTCCGCTCAGAACTCTGGATCTCAATGGCAACCAATTATTAGAAGGGTTTTTGCCAGAATCTTTGTCCAATTGCATTTATCTGGAGGTTTTAGATCTTGGAAACAATCAATTAAAGGATGTGTTTCCCCATTGGCTTCAAACTCTACCAGAATTGAAAGTATTGGTTTTGCGAGCCAACAAGTTGTACGGTCCCATTGCCGGTTTAAAGACCAAGCATGGATTCCCCAGTTTAGTCATTTTTGATGTCTCTTCCAACAACTTCAGCGGCCCAATACCAAAAGCCTACATAAAAAAATTTAAAGCCATGATGAAAGTTGTTCTAGATGCCGATTGGCAATACATGGAAATTGCTGCTAATTCTGGAACCATGTACTACAGTGATTCTGTGACTATAACAATAAAAGCATATACGATGACAATGGACAAAATTCCAAAAGGCTTTGTAAGCATTGATCTATCGAAAAACAGAATTCAAGGAGAGATTCCAAATTCCATTGGAGAGCTTCATGCCCTCAAAGCTCTCAACCTTTCCCATAACAGACTTTTTGGTCCTATTCCCCAATCCATGGAAAATTTGACAAACTTAGAATCATTGGATCTCTCCTCAAATATGCTCAATGGTGGGATACCTACAGAATTAACCAATTTGATCTTTCTTGAAGTCCTAAATCTTTCCAATAACCATCTCGTGGGAGAAATTCCTCAAGGAAAACAGTTCAATACTTTTTCCAATGATTCCTACGAGGGAAACTCAGGGCTATGTGGACTCCCACTGACAACAGAATGCAGCAAGGACCCTGAACAACATTCTCCACCTTCACTAACCTTCGGGGGAGAACAGGGACTTAGGTTTGGTTGGAAACCAGTGGCTATAGGATATGGATGTGGAATGGTCTTTGGAGTGGGAATGGGATGTTGTGTATTGTTAATAGGAAAGCCTCAATGGCTTGTGAGAATGGTTGGAGGGCAACTCAATAAAAAGGTTAAAAGGAAGACAAAGATGAGACCTAATGACAATGGTAGCAAAATGAATTAGTTGATATATGGCATGACTGGAGAATGTATTGTTACATACCTGCCATCTTTGAAAACAAAACTTAAGGGCAAGAACTTTATCACATGCTTTGCATGGGAGATCTGGTCCAAAGTTTTGGTGTAATATGAATGTGTTATACTTTTGCTTTTTTGGGTGTTCTCTTTTGGTTTTTATGGGTAGAAGAGTGCTATGTAATTCATTTGCCTTGAGCTTGCAGTTTCGATTTATTTAATACGTATAACTGTAGCATTGGTTGTATAATAATAGATGTTATATATTTTTAAAAATACTACGTATTAATTGGCCAATGCTAAAATATTTTGTATCTTAACAGTATCCAGTTGTCTCATTTCATTCAAGGAGCTAAATTCACGGTTTTACCTTCTATTGTAGTTTATTTAATTAATTTTCTAACTATTTAAGTATAAGAGCACAAACAATGCATACTGAAGGAAGGCTATGGGTATAGCCTAGGCCACATGGACGTGGAATGTGCCATATAAGATCTAAACTTAGATTATTCTATTGATATAAAGAACAATTTATCAATCTATTTATCTATTACAGAATATAAAAATTAAAACAGAAAATGCATATAATGACAGTGCCATGTCACTTTTCCAATGGTTAATCCATGTCATGTTAGCAAATTTTAGCTATTTCATTTCTAATTCCCTTGGGCACTTTTTGTCTTACGTGACGATAATATATATGACAATATATGACTGGTAGAGAAGCACGATATTGCTAACTATCTGGTTACTTGGAAAGGAAGGGATTGTGAGTTCTACACTTGCCAGCAAGTACTAGGTCCCACCAACTTGTTGCCAACCACTAGACAGACACACAAAAGGATAAGAAAGCTGATTGCTGAACCTTTATTAATTGATGACCTGAAAAAAATATTTTCATTATATATACAAATACTCAGGCAATGGAAACATTAGATCAATGGCAAGGAAGGAAAACCCTGGTTCTTGGGTAGGATATTGTACATTTGAGTGCCACTAAGTTATCAAACAAACAAATTTTATACTTGTTTACAAGTCATATTACGTACTATGTATTTGAAATTAATTTTGAATATCATATTTTGGTCTAAAAATTAATGTACATATGATCATCAGCTTAGAGTTGGGAGGAACCGGAAAAGTTTTGGTCAAATTTTAAGATTATTTCTTCCTCATTTGCCCCATTTCCTTTTAAATTTTCAGAGATAGTTTTTCATCATAGTATCAAGGTAACATAGTAATACATAACTAGGAACACATGGCACACCACTAAACAGGCTAGGTGCACTGATTCTATTATGAGGATCACTGAATTCTCCTTTCCTCGGATACAATGCTATATATGCATGTGTGCATGCTCCGGGATATTATGCACGAGATGATGGCTTTCCAACAGCTTCAGCGGTCCAATACCAAAAGCCTACATAAAAAATTTTGAAGCTATGAATAATCAAGATGATGGCTGGCCATACCTTGTAAGTTATTTTGCACTTAATATCAGAGTACACTAATTCTGTGACTGTAACAACAAAAGCAATCACTATGACAATGGAAAAAGTTCGGAGAGACTTTGTAAGCATTGATTTTTCAGAAAACAGATTTGAAGGAGAGATTCCGGATGTCATTGGAGAGGTTCATTTGCTCAGACGTCTCAACCTTTCCCATAACAGACTTAGGGGTTCTATTCCCCAATCCATTGGAAACTTGACAAATTTAGAATCATTGGATCTCTCCTCAAATATGCTCACAGGTAGTATTCCTACAAAATTAACCAATTTGAACTTTCTGGAAGTCTTGAATCTTTCCAATAACAATCTTGTGGGAGAAATACCCCAAGGAAAACAATTCAATACTTTTTCCAATTATTCCTACGAGGGAAACTCAGGTCTATGTGGAGTCCCATTGACGACAAAATGCAGCAAGGATCCGGAACAACATTCTCCGCCTTTAACGGCCTTGAGGAGAGAACAGGGCTTTGGATTTGGTTGGAAACCAGTGGCTATAGGATATGGATGTGGAATGGTATTTGGAGTGGGAATGGGATGTTGTGTATTGTTAATTGGAAAGCCTCAATGGATTGTGAGAATGGTTGGAGGGCAGCTCAATGAAAAGGTGAAGAGGAAGACAAGGATGAGAGCTAATGAAAATGGTAGCAGAATGAATTAGTTGATATAAGAATGCTTGTTGCACACCTGCATGTTCAATTTGAATTCTGCCTTCTTGGAAAACAAAATTCAAAGGAAAAAACCTTATCACACTTCATTGCATCAGAGATCTTGTTCAAACAAAGTTCATGTTGAATTAATCTTGGAACCCTTGATTATTAAAATTAAACATTACCATCTCCTTTACTTTTCAGTATTTTACATATGTTGTAATAATTAATATTTAAAATCTCTTATTTTTTGGGATCCTGTACGGTTAAACACCTTAATACAAAGTATTGAAATAAAGGAGATTCTTGTTACTTTGTCATAAATTTTTTTTATTCGTTACTAATTGCACTTTAACTAAATGAAAAAGAGATGAGAGCGCTTTGTATATTATAAATGATTTTCTATAAGCAATTAAAGTTTATATAACAAATAAATAAATCTAATCATATAAGTTATATGAAATTTATATGCAAAATTTAAAGGGAATGGATTAATTACTGAAAAAAATTATTCTGAAATAATATTCTTTAAATGCTTGTATTGAGTTTCGATTTTTGTATATCCATAATTCAAAAAGGTTTTGTAATTATAGCCCAAAAATTAAAGTCTTTCAATAAATAATTATTGTATTTGTTATGCAAGCACAAATTAATTGTACTGTATCTTCTCCTTTTTTTTACAAAAGAATCCAACAAATTAAAGTGGAATATCCATTTCTCTTGGACCAAACCACAAATTGTGAAATTCATTTTTCAAAGTTCGAGTAATTCAACTATATAAAATATTTTTATAACACAAAACATGAATATCAAATCTTACATAAAAGATAAGTATTTCTTTTTAAACTTTATACACATCATTCACATAATTATTTCATATATCATGTTTAACATTTCTTAATTTTTAATTATATTTTCTTCTTCGTAAATATAAAGACATGTACACCAATTAACAAAGTTCATGTTGTTTACGGCTTCCTTTCAGAAAAAAAAAAAACATGTTGTTGACAACTTATTTTCCACATTAATTATTTTCTTACTCTTTTTTTTCAAAAAAAAACGATAATCAATTTTTCATATAAAAATTAATTCTAACATTTAATTTTATTCTCAATGTTCATGAACATTAATTACACTTACAACTCATCCACAATATCCTAGCAATGTCCAACTCCTAAATTGTGACACATATTAGTTTTCTAATTTATAAACATTTTAATTTGTAAATTAAAACTTTGACAAATATTAATTTAAAAATAATTTGTTAAAATAATATTGTTTTGAAAAATATGTTAATTATATACATATATACTTTCAACTAACGTTTTAGAAATATTGTTTTTCATTTAATATAATATTTCTTTTCAAATATTTCTAACATCTTGAAATTATATCATATATAATTATTAATTTCCAAATAATTTTATAAATGATATAATTTTGTCAAATGTATTTTCTATGTATAATTTCAATAAATATGATATAATTAAATTTTTTTCATTGTTTAAGTTAATATTTATATTTTAAATGTTTTTTACTCCGAATCATATATATCATAAACAATTATTAAGCGTTATTTCAAAATAAATTTTGGGAGTAATATTCAATATGTTAAGACAAAGGTTTTAGCTTGACAATTGAAAAACTGCATAAAAAATGGATATCCCGTGAAGTTCAAGACAATACAAATGAAATGGCAATGATGAGAACAAGCTAAAGGGTTGGAAAATGAAATGGAAATACTGAAGAGTGAGCACAGCCTCAGTAACGTTATGAGAGGGTTAGAAAATGATATTTGTCCCTTATTTCATCGGTTTGGCCCTTTATTTCTCAAAGGTTGATATTATTCTAAGAGTTTGTTCAATAAGCACTAATTAACAGTATGTTTAACAAGTCATTCCAATATGTTTGACTAGCATATAAGTTAATTTAATCAAAACAAGTTTGAATATAAAAAAAAACTTTATTTAATAATTTCTAGTTTATTTTTTAACAATATTTCAATATATATATGTTATTAATTTATTTTTCAATTTATATTTTTATTATTTTACTTGGAATTATTTTTATTTTTTAAATAAAACAAATTTATTTCGTTAAATTTTATTTTTTCGGAAAAAGAAAGACACATGTCATAAAAAACAGAAAAAACTACAACACTCCATTGTTTTCAAATTTCATAAATCCTTATACACGAAGAGGGTTAAACAAATTCATCAAATATCTATCATTCTTTTATAATATAAAATTGAAATTATTGTCCTATTTTTAAGATAATAAATTATTAAAAATAAATTCAAATATATATATATATATAATTATAACCATATGACTTTTATTTTTACAAATCTTATGAATTTGTTTTTAATTCATTGAGCTAGCTTAGAAGCCAGTTCCGTCAAACACACCTATTTCTTCCTTTGAAATATTTTTTGTTTAAATCTTTTAGATTTTAATATGTTTTTCTCCGGGTAAATTTCTTAATTTTGTTTTTCATCCCTTTTAAATTCTTGTTAACTTTTTGGTCCCTAATGAATTTTTTTTTCTCTGAATTTTTCTAGAAAGTGCTTTAAAATAAAATAAAATAATTTTGATTTTAATTTAACAACAGAAAATAAAATTTAAAAAATTACGAACAAAATAATTAACAAAAAATTATTAGGGATAAAAAAACAAAATTTAAAGATTTATTAAGAACAAAAACATATTGACTTGACATAGACTTACTTGGAATAAGCTATACTCCAAAAGAAAAGTAGTCCTCGTATAATCATAATTAAGAGATAATGACTTTTGTAACAAAATTCAGTGATTCGACCATTCTCTTATTCTCATTATACAAGCAAGAGTTATAATTAATTTCCATCTACTTCAAACTTGTGAATATTGAAATTATTAGATGTAACAATATATTGAGATTAAATTACCATCTACTCAGTGCATACACTAAGAAAAAGGATTAGCTTAACATTTGGAAAAAAAATGCATTAAAAAAAAATCACTTCTCCTGAAGGTCCAGGACAATAGAAGCATGTGTGATTGAAAAGATGATATATATAAATAATATGTTAGTCTTGATAACTAATGTACTTAGCACACAAATTAAAGAATTAAAAAAATA
>PYAF01001750.1:84199-94285 GCA_007407185.1 Glycine tomentella | reverse complement strand
TTGTGGGAGAAATACCCCAAGGAAAACAATTCAATACTTTTTCCAATTATTCCTATGAGGGAAACTCAGGGCTATGTGGACTCCCATTGACAAAAGAATGCAGCAAGGACCCTGAACAACATTCTCCACCTTCACTAACCTTTGGGGGAGAACAGGGATTTGGATTTGGATTTGGTTGGAAACCAGTGGCTATAGGATATGGATGTGGAATGGTATTTGGAGTGGGAATGGGATGTTGTGTATTATTAATTGGAAAGCCTCAATGGCTTGTGAGAATGGTTGGCGGTCAGCTCAACAAAAAGGTGAAAAGGTGACAGTTAATGAAGATGGTAGCAGAATGAATTAGTTTATATGGCATGACTGAAGAACGTCTTGTTGCACACCTTCCTGTTCAATTTCAATTCTGCCTTCTTGGAAATCAAAATTCAAAGCAAGAACCTTATCACACTTCATTGCATCGGAGATCTGGTTCAAAGTTTAGTTGGAATATAACTGTGTTGTATTTTTTTTGGTAGTAGAGTGTGATGTACTTCATTTACCTTGAGCTTGGAATTTTACTGTATTTAATACATATTGTTGTATTGATTATATATTAATAATTGTAAAAATGTTATGCATTGGTCGTTGCAAGAATATTGGCTCTCTTATTTCTCATTTAGTTCAAGGAGCTTATTTCACAGTTTCACCTTCCACTGCAGTACGTGTAAGAGCACAAACTAAGCAAACTAAAGGAAGGCCACTGGTATCGTAAAGTGCCATGGGATCTAAACTTAGATTTATTCTATTAAGTATTAATATAAAAAACAACAATTTACCAATATATTTAGTATAGTATATAAAACCTGAATTGCAATTATGACGGTCTCTGGTCACTTTTCCTATGGTTATTCCATATCATGTACGTAAATTTTAGCTATTTCATTCATAACCCCCGTAGGCGCATTTTGTCTTCCATGACAATCTACGACCATTAGAAGATTCAAAATTATATGATAGGTAACAGATAGTTTCAGTTTTTTTTTTTTTTTTTGTTCAATTTTATTTTCTCTCAAATATGGAAAGATGTTCAAGATCTTTGTACTGAGAAGGTTCACTGTCTTCATGACTATGAGAGTAGCAAGACAGTAATAACTGGCAAGGATGGGAATGAGTGTGAATCTGTTTTACAAAAGGCTAAGAAGGCTGATTGCTGAACCTTTATCAATTGATGGCCCCAAAAAACATTTCCATTTTATAAATACTCAGGCAGTAGAAATTTATATTAATGGCTAGGAAGGAGAGTCCTGGTTCTTGAATCTTGAGGAGGTTTCTACATTGAGTTCTACTATGTTTTTAAACAACCAAAATTTTCATATTTGGATATAGATCTTATTCCATACCAAGACACTGTATTTGAAATTTTGACACATGATCATGAGGTTAGAGCCTTCTGCGGAGGAACCGAAAAGTTTAGTCAAAGTTTAAGATTACTTCTTCCACACTTGCTTCATTGCCTTTTAAACTTCCAGAGACAGTTTTTCATCACAGTATCAAGGTAACAAAGTAATACATAACTAGCCACACACGACACACCACTAAACAGGCTAGGTTCACTGATTCAATTATGAGGATCACTGAATTCTCCTTTCCTCTGATACAATACTATGCATATTGCAGGCTCGGGATATTGTGAATGAGATCGACATTGGATTCTATAATATTGAGGAAAAGTGGCCAAGACATTAAACAAGATATCTTAGAATCCTCAGAATTAGATATGAAACACAGCCGAAAAGATGGAGAATAAGATAAACAATTGAAGGACAATATATTAACTCTGCTTGTTACAGGCCATGATACCACAACTGGCTACAGCTGCTCTTACAAAGCTCATAGAATTTCTTTACGAAAATCTAACTGTTCTGGAACAGCTGGAGAGTAAATATTATAGAACCTATAATCTTTAACCTTTACATGGTTGAAGATGTTGTGAAATTTACTACCCGACACCGCGTACCCGGCTCGGCACCACAACCAGTTGTGGACTTTCTACCCGGAACCTTGCGTACTCGGCACCTCACGTACTCGGAGCTCGCGTACCCGGCGCCACAACTCTTTCTCGGCTGGGAGCTTCCTCTACCAACCACAACACTGAGGAGTCACACGACTCAACCCTCAGCAATCAAAAACACAATAGATGCAGCGGAAACACAGGATCAATAAAACACGAGAGAAGATAGGGAGAGAATCAACACACAATATAGCTTAACGTGGGAGAAAACCTTCAAGAGGAAAACTCACGGGACCAAGTCCAGAAACAATCCACTATTTAGAAATAATGGTTACAAACGCTCAACGGCCACTTGCACTTGCCAGAGCCACTCAACCTCTCCTACAACAGAAGTGGAAACACTCTCAACAAGAAACTCTCACAGCTTTCGGAGACACACTCTTGACGACCCTATGCCGGAGAAACCACCCACTCTCTGTTTTCGCTCAGCCTCTTGTTGGAGTTTTTGTTTAAACTCTATGAGTTATGAATAAGAGGCGGTTAACAATTCAAAATAGTAACTACTTATAACCGCTCTTGGGAAAGGTTAGAAAAATAACTACTCCTAACCGCTCCGATAACCAACGGTTACGATGATTTATCGCCAAGAGTCGCGATGGTTCATCGCCTAGAGTCGCGATAATTCATCGTCAAGAGTCGCGATGGTTTACTGACAACTCTTCACCAGGGTTGTTTGTTGTCTATAAATTAGACACAGAGACAGTCAGAAAAAAAGGAAGGAGAAAACAAGGAAGTAGAAAACTGATATAGTTCTGATAGTCTCACTTAGACACTAGTGCATTTCATATCACATAACTCTGTGGTTCCTCAAGCATTGTCTTTGTTCGTTTGGGCTGTTGATTTGAAGTGCCATCAATCTTCAGACGTTGATCCGTTCTATCCTGGGAGACAATTGTTCATAAACCTTTGGCATCAATTGGAGGGAACAAATTGTCTTAAGGAGACAACATTTTTTTGTACAGTTGTAGTAGATTATATTGTTCCTCTTGACTACTCAGATTCTGACCCTTGTGCAATTGAATATATTCCAATTCTAAATTAACCAATAGTTCCAACACCTCTCTCACTGCAGCAGCTTTTGTGTCAGCCTCTCAGTCTGTCTCTTGCGTCACCTGCCTCCATCCATAATGAGAGTATTTATAGAGAGGCACCATATTTAGGAATTTATCCTAAATGGTAATGGGCCGAGGTCACTTCGAGAATTGGGTCCAATTACTTTTCTCTTTGACTCTTAGGGATTTGGGCCTACATTGGAACAGAACCTTATCCAACATAAGATTGTAAAAGAGAAGGAGTAATAATCTTCAACTGTTTTTTCGTTTGAACCCACCTTTTCCCCAACCGAAGCCAAAGCCTCGTCTTTTGAGATCGAGATTTATTATAAAAAGAAAAAAATTATTTTTATACGGAAAAACTGACATTTCGGAACAGGATGATGAAAATACCTTGTCTCCATTTTAAAAATGATGTTACGAGAATTAAAGGAATTTTTATATATAAAATATATATTAAATAAAAATAAATTTAGATTTTATTAATTCTAATATGTTGAATGTTCAATGTAATTTATAGGTAATTTTCCTAAAATTCAATATTATTTTTGTATATTTTTATTTTTTATTATACGATATCGATTTATAAAAAATTAATGTGGTGTAATATATCTTAACATCGAATTTTGGTAATCGATATTAAGGTTGATACTTTTAATCAATGTTAAAAGTAAAAATAATCAATGTTAAAAGTCTATTATTTAGTAATATTAATTCTTATAATTAATCAACTCAATGTGTGTAACTAAATACATTTTTTTATTCTTTTATGTAAAACATACAGAAAATTATTGTTTACTAAAATAAATAAAGGTTAAATGCATGTTTTACCTAAACAAAAATCTAATCATATTTTTATAATATTTATCATTGTAATAATTGTGTCATATTGCCAAAGTATGATTGATTTATTGTTACCGATTGTTTAAAGTCACAATTAGTATTGAATAACTAATAATTTGAAATTATATTCAACTAGCTTGTAGATATGTATATATATAGTATATTAATAATAAAATTTTGGGGAAAAAACTCCGTTAATTCTCTTTTTTCTTGTAGTGCATGATGATAATAAAAATAACATATGATAATTCTAAGAGTTCGCTCATGTAGTCATGTAGTTAAACGTAAAAGTAGGGATGAACTCATAGTCACAAAACATGTAAAATGATGAAAAATATTTACACAAAATTAGTTCATACATTTAAGTAAGGGTGTATTTATTTTTAGATAACTTCATGAGCTAAGATTTTTTTTTAACTTTATTAAATAAAAATAAAATAATTTCCAAACTAGTTTACATAGAAATTAAAAATAATAATGATTCTACTATTTAATCACTACACATTAAATAACTAATTTATTTTCTCCTCATCACATAGCTGATCCATTTTTTTTATTAAATGTAATCTTGGTCCTTTTATATTTTAAAATTTGTAATTTTTTATCACTTATTTTAAAATAGACATTTAATCCCTCTATTTGAAAAAATCCATAATTTTAGTGTCTTATTTTAAAATAAAAATATTTAATCTCTTACTTTTATAAAATATATAATTTCGATATTTTTCTCAAATTGAAAGTATTAACGGTTAAGATATTAGTATTACCTATAATATAAACTAAACAAATTATCTCTTGTTATATCATTGAATCTGGGTTGTATCAAGTTAATTTCTTTCTAGTTAATGCAAAAAGATTAAGATCAAATAAAGGATGTGTTTCCCCATTGGCTTCAAAATCTACCAGAATTTGCGAGAAAACAAATTGTACGGTCCCATTGCCTGTTTAAATACCAAAAGCCTACATAAAAAAATTTGAACCCATGAAGAATATTGTTCTAGATGCCGATTGGCAATGCATGGAAATTTATTTTTCTGATTCTGAAAACAGCTACACTGATTCTGTGACTATAACAACAAAAGCAATTACTATGACAATGGGCAGAATTCGATATGACTTTGTAAGCATGGATTTATCGCAAAACAGATTTGAAGGAGAGATTCCGAATGCCATTGGAGAGCTTCATTCACTCAGAGGGCTCAACCTTTCCCATAACAGACTTATTGGTCCTATTCCCTAATCCATGTGAAATTTGACAAAATTAGAATCATTGGATCTCTCCTCAAATATGCTCATTGGTGGGATACCAACAGAATTAACCAATTTGAACTTTCTTGAAGTCCTAAATCTTCAAATAACCATCTCGTGGGAGAAATTCCTCAAGGAAAACAGTTCAGTACTTTTTCCAATGATTCCTACGAGGGAAACTCAGGGCTATGTGGACTCTCACTGACAATCAAATAAAGCAAGGACCCTGAACAAAATTCTCCACCTTCAACTACCTTCAGGAGAGAACGAGGATTTGGATTTGGTTGGAAACCAGTGGCTATAGGATATGGATGTAGAATGGTCTTTGGAGTGGGAATGGGATGCTGTGCATTGTTAATAGGAAAGCCTCAATGGCTTGTGAGAATGGTTGGAGGTCAACTCAATAAAAAGGTTAAATGGAAGCCAAGGATGAGAGCTAATGAAAAAGGTAGCTGAATGCAGTAGTTAATATATTGCATGACTAGAGAAGACCTGCTTGCACACCTTCCTGTTGAAATTCAATTCTGTCTAGCTTCTTTGAAAACAAAAATTAAGGGCAAGAACCTTACCACACTGCATTGCATGGAAGATCTGATTCAAAGTTTTGTTGTAATCTGTTATACTTTTTTTTTTTTTGTTTATGGGTAGAAGAGTGCGATGTAATTCATTTTCCTTGAGCTTGCAGTTTTGATTTATTTAATACATGTAACTGTAGTATTGGCTGTATAATAATAGATGTTGTATATTTTTAAAAATGTGACGTGGCCATTGCTAAAATATTTTGTATCTTAACAGTGTTTAGTTTACTCATTTGGTTCAAGGAGCTTAATTCACGGTTTTTCCTTCTATTGTAGATTTGTAGTCTATTCAGTTAATTTTCTAGCCATTTAACCACCGTGACATGGTTTTTGAAGCTGAGGTCCAGAGGCCTACGTATAAGGGCACAAACAATGCATACTAAAGTAAGGCTATGGGTATAGCCTAGGTCAAATGGACGTGTAATTTGTTCTAAGTAAAAATATAGAAAATTTCATAGATGAAAAATCGGACCACTCATGTAAGTGTGTCATCTTTGCATAGAGTACTGACTTCCAAGTCAATTAAGTAGCATTAAGGCAACATTTTGGATGGGATAGAAAATGAAAAGTTTGAGTTTAATTTTACTTGTCGATATTGATGATGATAAATCCAAAAATTTTAACCTGTTGAAGTAATATATATATATATATATATATATATATATATATATATATAGTTATTTCTGAAATAAATGAATCACTCTTTTATATATATAAACAGGATTTTAATTGCTTATAAGAAATATACAATACACAACGTAAAATACTAATTATATATTTGAGATTTGTTATTATATATATATTTTTCTCTTTCAGTTGGAATGCATTAGTAATGTATAATTGTATGTGAGAAAAGGAAATACGTCTGTCTATCTAGGGATGTCTACTTTACTCAAATTATTGTACACAAAGAATATTAAAAATACAATTATAATGTATGTGAGAAATATCAGGCACATGTCTTGGTCCCCTTTTGCAAAAGCAAAACTAAGGTTAAGGTCAAGTTACTTCCTCCTCATTTTGCTTTGAGACACACAGATCTATAAAGACTGCAAGGAGAAAGATAAGAGTGAGATGAAAGATCAAATATGTTAGTGTCACTACATATTTTGTAAAAATGGGTGGCTGAGCGAGGACCGTGACAACATACTCTAGAATGTGGAGGTTCTACAGATAACAGAAGAAAAAGTGAAGAATCAAATATGTCAGTGTCTTTACTTCTATCAAGGTCCACATCATGTTTTGCAACAAGTCACATTCCAGTAGTGAACACAAAGTAAACTATTTTTTCGATTTTCAATAACGAATTCCAGGGTACCTAGGGGACTTGTTCAAAGGATATCAAGGAAGCATTCATACTAAAATCAGGTTAAAATTAAAAAAATACGTTGGTTCTTTTCAATCAAATAATATGCAAGGATTAGCAGGGTCAACAGCATTGATTTTGTAGCCTGGTAAATCGATCAGGCACATTTCTTGGTCTCTTTCTGAAGAAGCAAATCTTCAACTAAGCCCAATTTAATTTATTCTTCCTGATTTGCTTTAATTTGAGGTAACCGCAAGGCAAAATATAAGTGAGATGAAAGATAAAGTATTCATAGTGCAATGATGAGTGAGACCATTGACTTTGGAGATGCTACCGTTGATACAAGAGAAAGTGAAGGATCAAGTATGGTCATTTCTTTGTTTCTGTCTTCTTACGGATGTCCACATCGAGCCGTATACTGAGAGTGAGCTGCTTATAATATAAAGTTCGAAGGTGTATTCACTCAAACCACGGAGCGGTGTAGTGAATACAAAGCGAATTATTCTTTCGCCTTTTACTAAAGAATACCGTGTATTCGCTACATTAAGCGGCATATGCCTATTTTTGAAAGAGTTTTCCTTTGGGAAAGCTCAGCAATTAGTTTAAATGAATAATTTCGTATGCAGTTGTATCTACGAGTGTGAGTCTTACTAATATCAATTTACAAGGCACAACACTGTCATTTTGTTCCAAAAGGATAACTATTGTGAACTTAGATTCATTCTTTGATAAAGTCATGTTCTGCTTATTGAATACGACTATAAAATAAAAATATCATTTCTACCATACATTATAATTTCATTTTAATATGCTTTGTCTATAATAATTTCAGTAAAGTAGACATCCCCGGACAGACGTGAGTATTTCCTATACATTTCTCTCTTATTGGTCCTATTCCCGAATCCATGGGAAATTTGACAAACTTAGAATAATTGGATCTCTCCTCAAATATGGTTACTGGTGGGATACCTACATAATTAACCAATTTGAACTTTCTTGAAGTCCTAAATCTTTCCAATAACCATCTTGTGGGAGATATACCTCAAGGAAAACAGTTTAGTACTTTTTCCAATGACTCCTATGATAGAAACTTGGGGTTATGTGGACTCCCATTGACAACAGAATGCAGCAAGGACCCTGAACAACATTCTCCACCTTCACTAATCTTCTGGAGAGAACAGGGATTTGGGTTTGGTTGGAAACAAGTGGCTATAGGATATGGATGCGGAATGGTCTTTGGAGTGGGAATTCAATGGTATGTAAAGGAAGACAAGGAAGACAAGGATGAGATCTAATGAAAATGGTAGCAGAATGAATTAGTTGTTATGTGGAATGACTGGAGAATGTCTTGTTACATACCTGCCATCTTTGAAAACAAAACTTAAGGGCAAGAACTTTATCACACTGCTTTGCATGGGAGATCTGGTTCAAATTTTTGCTGTAATATGAATGTGTTATAATTTTGCTTTTTTGTGTTCTTTTTTTTGTTTATTATTGGTAGAAGAGTGCAATGTACTTCATTTGCCTTGAGGTTGCAGTTTACACTATCAGTGCATTAATTATAATTATTTACTAAAAAATATTGCTACAGGTGGAGACCTATTGAGAAAGACAATTCTGTGCAAACCAACGCTTGTAAGGATGCCTAAGAACAAGTATCCTATTATAGTTGAAGCACTATAACACGATTCCTCCAGAAACTACAAACAAACAAGAAGAAGAGATAGCACAGAAAAATATTGTATATGAACAGAATCTTATCATTATTGTCGCTGCATGGAGAGAAATTATGAACCAAATCATGCTTTATTACTTGTGAGGAAGCAAACTAATCCTCAATGAATAATACGCATTTCCTTTTTCAGTATGTAGGTATAGTGCTAGAGCGGAAAGCAACTACAAATAATTAATATCCTGTTAATTCTGTTTCACCCCCTTCGTTATATACTCACCAATATTAGTCATTACATTGTTTAACAGCTGTAAAAGCATAAGAATTCTGGAAAAAATCGTATATGAAACAGAAAGTTTTATAGACAATCTGCATTTAGACATATAATACACTTTGTCTTGTGAATGCAACATCAAGGATTCTGTTGTTTTGTTGAATATTGTTTAGCTAAAAGTCTTACATTGTTATTGAAGCTCATAAACAAGAAGATTAAACTCATGCACACAAAATTTGATTAACTTGATACTATTGAAGTTCAAAATCTACTGATTTGTTTAGAGATGTTCATCATATTAGATTAACCATAAGTGAAATTAAGCAAACATAAAACCTAAGTCTCATTTTTTAGACTATTGACCTAAAGTCAATTCCAATAGCAGTGTTGGGAAAGAAAAAAAGATGAGATTATATGTAATTTGAGTAAAGCCTAGGAGTGCATGTCGCTGCAATTTATTCTGATTAAAAATATAGAAAATTTTATAGATGAAAAATCGGACCACTCGTGTAAGTGTGGGTCATCTTTGGATAGAATACTTGTTGAAAAATAAAATAAACTTGATTTGTAATAATTATTTGGGCTTAAGAAAATTATTAGAATCATATGCCCAATTAGCCTATTTTCTAGAGTGTAAGCCCATTTGGCCCATGTTCTAGAAATGTGTTCTAAAAATATCTTTAATAGTAGAATGATATGGATAAGTATGGAAGTGTGTAGAAGATAGATATTTAGGTGAAATTGTGTAGAAGTTAAATTATAGCCATTGGATCAAAGTTGTGTTGGAGAAATCTTGGCCATTGGATGAGAAGTTGGCCAAGTATAAATAGGTGTAGGATTTGCTCATTTGTATCAAGCCAAAAAAAAAATCAAGTTCAAGTAATAAAATCTCTCTTCTCCAAAATCTTTCTACTCTTCCAGAAATCCTTTAGCCTAAAAGCCTCCCTCCAAATATTAATAGCAATCCTCTTCCAACAAAGTGGTATCAAGAGCCTTAAGATCCTTTCTAGAGAGATGGCAAGTAGCAACATGGTTCCTTTCCAAGTCCCTATGCTCACCAAGA
>PYAF01001750.1:69388-82764 GCA_007407185.1 Glycine tomentella | reverse complement strand
GTGAAGCTGAGTACGTTGCCGCTACCTCCTGTGTATGTCATGCAATTTGGATGCGAAGTTTGCTAAAGGAGCTCGGATGGCCACAAGAAGATCCAACTACAATTTGCGTGGATAATAAGTCGGCGTTGGCATTGGCGAAAAATCCGGTGTTCCATGATCGAAGCAAGCATATCGACACGCGCTACCACTACATAAGAGATGGCATCACAAGAATGGATGTACAAGTAGAGTACGTGAAGTCCAAAGACCAAGTTGCGGATATCTTCACCAAGCCACTCAAGCAAGAAGACTTCATCAAGTTAAGAAGTTTGCTTGGAATGACAAATCAAGTTTAAGGGGGGATGTTGAAAAATAAAATAAACTTGATTTGTAATAATTATTTGGGCTTAAGAAAATTATTAGAATCATATGCCCAATTAGCCTATTTTCTAGAGTGTAAGCCCATTTGGCCCATGTTCTAGAAATGTGTTCTAAAAATATCTTTAATAGTAGAATGATATGGATAAGTATGGAAGTGTGTAGAAGATAGATATTTAGGTGAAATTGTGTAGAAGTTAAATTATAGCCATTGGATCAAAGTTGTGTTGGAGAAATCTTGGCCATTGGATGAGAAGTTGGCCAAGTATAAATAGGTGTAGGATTTGCTCATTTGTATCAAGCCAAAAAAAAAATCAAGTTCAAGTAATAAAATCTCTCTTCTCCAAAATCTTTCTACTCTTCCAGAAATCCTTTAGCCTAAAAGCCTCCCTCCAAATATTAATAGCAATCCTCTTCCAACAATACTGACTTCCAAGTCAATTAAGTATAATTATCACAACGTTTTGGATGAGATAGAAAATGAAAAGGATGAGTTACTTGTCGATAATGATGATGAAAAATCCAAAAATTTTAACTTGTGTGAGTATTTTATGTTGTGTATTGTATATTATAGTTTTTTTTAAATACTTGTATTGAATTTCGATTCTTGTATATCCATAATTCAACAGGTTTTTGTTATTATTGTGCATAAGTGAATGTATTTAAAATAAATAATTGTTGTATTTGTTATGCAAGCATGAATTGTACTCTATCTTCTCCCTTTTTTACAAAAGAATGCAATAAATTAAATTGCAATGTGCATTTCTCTTGGACCACAACACCAATTGTGAAATTGGTTTTTCAAAGTTCGAATAATTAATTCAACTATATAGAATATTTTTATAACACAACATGAACATCTAATCTTATTGAAAACGATATTAATGGATGAAAAGATAAAAATTTCTTTTTAAAATTTACACATCATTCGAATAATTATTTCATGAATCATGTTTAATTAACATTTCCTAATTTTTAATTTATTTTCTTCTTCTGAAATATAAAGACATGTACATCAATTAAAAAAGTTTATGTTGTTTACAACTTATTTTCCACGTTAATTATTATCTTACTTTTTTTCCAAAAAGAATTTATAATCATTTTTTCTTATAAAAGTTAATTCTAACATTTAATTTAATTCTCATGCTCAACAACCTCATTAATTACACTTACAACTCATCCACAATATCCTAATAATGTCCAACTCCTAAATTGTGACAAGTATAAGATTTATAATTTATAAATATTTTAGTTTTGTAAATTAACATTTTGACAAATATATATTAATTTAAAAATAATTTGTTTAAATACTATAATTTTGAAAAAATATGTTAATTTAATACATATACTTTCAACAAATATTTTGGAATTATGTATTTTTAATTTAATATAATATTTCTTTTAAATATTTCTAACATCAATTATACCATATATATACAATTATTAATATACAAACTAAGGGTTGGAAAATGAAAAAATGGCAATACTGAAAAGTGAGCACAACTTCGATAGCGTTGAGAGGGTTACAAACGAAATGAAATGACTATACTGAGGACAACCTTGATGTAGCGTTATGATATGAAAGGGTTAGAAAATGAATGTTTGCGTGAGGGATGGGCAGTTCAAACCTTGAAAATTGAAAACATATCCTTTTGACCCTTTATTTCTCAAGGTTGATGTTATTGAGTCTTTTTAGCAAACATTAAGAGTGGGTGCAACAAGTCATTTCATTATCTTATAATTTTCTTTGATTAGCATATAATTTTATTTAATCAAAATATGTTTGGGTATAAAAATAAACTTATTTTAATAATTTCTAATTTTAACTTAAATTCTCTACAGTCCAACAGCTCTGTACGGCACACAATTTATTTTCAAATGCTTTTTCAACTAGTATTTTAGCTTATAAGTTATTAATTTTTTTTATTTTTATCTTTACTGTTTTACTTGAAATTATTTTTTATCCTTTTTTATGTAAACTAAATTTATTTAATTAAATTATACATTTTATTTTTGGAAAAAGAAGGAAACACATAATAAAAAACAAAATAAAGTAAAAATAAAACTACAACACTCCATTGTTTTCAAAAGTCATAAATTCATCTACATGAGGGTTAAACAAATTCATCAAATCTCTATCATTCTTTTATAATATAAAATTTAAATTATTGTTCTATTTTTAAGATAATAAATTATTATTATTATATATATAACCAGACAACTAAAAATATATTTTTATTTTTATTAAAAAATATTTTTAAAAAATATTTTTTATTAAAAATCTTATGAAAAAAATTTAATTCAATGAGCTAGTTTACAAGCTAGTTCAGTCAAACCACACCCTATATATTTCTTCCTTTGAAACATTTTTTTGTTTAAATTTTTATATTCAAATATATTTTTAATTTTCTAGTAAATTTTATATTTAAATATGTTTTTAATTTTCTAGTAAAATTTTTAATTTTATTTTTTGCCCCTTTTAAATTCTTGTTAACTTTTTGTTCCCTAATAAAAAAAATTATTTTGTTTTTTTTCTAAATTATAGTGTAACGTCCATGAATATCTAGCAATCAGAATCCTCCATCTGTCAAAATCTTTTGTAAGTAGTTCTTTTTAAGATCTTAACAATCAATTTTGACATTGCTCGAATACTCTTAAGATCATTAACTGTCTTAACATATTAATAAGAGACTTCTTACTTTGTTCACATTCACACACTTTTTTTGGGATCTCAAAAGGTCATTCATCTCATAATTATTTCGAATCTAGCATACTTAATTATAAAATTCTTAAATGATAAGTTACCGAAAAATAAATTTTGTGTAACTTGTTTTTTAATGCTATCTAATCATTTTATTTTTCATCCGGTTATTTTTTTCGTTTGAACCCTCCTTTTCCCAGACCGAAGCCAAAGCCCAGTCTTTTGAGAAATCGAGATTTATTTATAAGAAGAAAAAAAACTCGCATTCTTTTTTATACGAAAAAATTGACATTTCGGAACAGGATTATGAAAATACTTTGTCTCCATTTTAAAAGTGATGTCATTGATATTGCGAGACACTACTACAAAAAAGGCTTTCTACATCGGTTATTTATCCCTTTCTACGTCGGTGTCCCTCGTTGCCTTGATCCAACTCTCGATGCTGGCATAAAGGAGGCCGATGACGCCGAGGTGGTTGCCCCAGGCGCAGTCGGCGTGGCCGGAGGAGTTGAGGACGCGGTTGACTCAGAGCTTCGCGGTGTCGCCGGACTCGAAGGATTTAACGGCGTCAATGAGGCCGGAAGCGGCGCCACTGACAGCGCCAGTAAGGTAGCCGCAGCTGGAGTAAAAGGTAAGGTTCTCGCCCCAGGATCGACGCTTGCGACGGGCCTCCTCGACGAAGAGGTACTCGGGGGAGGTTGGGAGCTGGTAGAGGTTGCGAATGGGGACTTCGAGATCCTTGTAGGGGCTGTAGAGGCAAGTTGGGGTCTTCGGATCGGAACCTGAATCTTGATCCGGGGTCTGGTACGCCATTGGTCAGGAAACGTTGAGCGAGGGTGGAGAGAGTGTCTGGAGTTTAGGGCACAAATTGGGACCAAAATGAAGACACATCACACAAAACGCTGCCGTTTTTATTTTTCAGTTTTCATTTAAATTTTGAAACACCAAAACGAAGACGGTTAAACTAAAGCCGTCGTCGTTTTTAACTATCTAAGACGGTTTTGACATGAACCGTCTTTGTAATGTTCATTTTAATTACGCAAATGCCACCGCCCCCCATTCTACGACGGTTTCGCGACAACCGACTTAAATACGCTGTCGTAAAATGGGGTTTTTGTAGTAGTGAGAATTAAAGGAATTTTTATATATAAAATATATATTAAATAAAAATAAATTTAGATTTTATTAATTATAACATTTTCAATGTTTAATGTAATTTATAAGTAATTTTCCTAAAATTCAATATTGATTTTTGTATATTTTATATTTTATTTATTTATTTTTTATTATATAATATCAATTTATAAAAAATTAATGTTGTGTAATATATATTAACATCAATTTTTGGAAATCGATATTAAAGATGATATTTTTAATCGATGTTGAAAGTAAAAAATAATCAATATTAAAAGTTTGTTTTTAGTAATATGAATTCTTATAAACATTTACTGCTTATCTTTTCTGTCGATCACCATAGGCTGAGTATTAGAATTTCAAAATTTAGATGTGAAAGGACGAAAACTGCAATGTGAAAAGTGAAAGTTATAATTGTTAGCATTTAATTAAGTTGTTACGTGGAAGTAGCTAGCAGATATGGAAAAACGAAAAGAAAAATTGAAAAGAACAAACTCCGTGTGAGAATCACTAGTTAAAGTTGGACTAGATTAAAAGAACCAATTAAAAGAAAAGTAAGATCACTAATCAAAGTAAAAGTTAGACTAAATAAAAGAACCAATAGAAACAAAAGTAAGAGAAATAAAAGGCAACAGACAGGTATCACTCCAAATACTTGCAAGCTTAATTAATAAAATAATGAAAAACAGGTACATATTACATATATTTTAAAAAAATATATTTGTGGGATTATGTCCCACATATAAGTCTTCATATGCGAGTCGTGATCTTCCTTTTCTTCTTGTTGTTATTGAGTTGGTTTAGTTTGTCCTAGCTTGATGTATAATCATGTTGAATTGTATGGGCTTCTCCTAGATGTAGTATCATCATCAACCTCAAAATTATCATCATTGTTATTATTATCTTCATTTTCACTGTCTTCATCACATTGTTCCCCATCTAAAGAGATAATATGAGACAACAACAATTCATTAATGAAGTTGGATTGCATGCAGACATTGGTATTATGGAATAGATGGTAAACATATTTTAATGTCCATAAAAAATATTAGAAGTATATTGAATATTTTGTAATCTTTCAAGTATAATTAATTATTATATATTTTTCAACTTATAAATTTTGTCCATATATCACTTTATTTTTAATATATTATTTTGCTTTTTAAAAAAGAAAAAAATATAAAATCATGTCCTATCATACTATTTCATTAGAAAAAAAAATTGAAATCTTATTTTAACATATGATTTCAATTCCTAGAAAAAAAATTTAAAATAAATAAAAAGTAAATTTGTACTTTAATATATGATTTCTTTACTGTGAAATATGAAAGTATGATTTACTCTTTTTCATAATTTTAAAAAAATACTCATTTATAGTAATTTTTTTTAAAAAAATCTACCCATTTCTTTAATTAACCATATATATTTTGTATAGATAAATTAATCATTTTTCTCTCTTTGAGCACAACTCTCCCAATATAATTTTCTTTCATTTATTAACTTGACATCTAATATTTAACAAAAATATTGATGTGACACTTGATAATGCATTGTCATCTCTATTTCTTTTAAATATTGAATATCAAATTAATTATGAACAAAAATTAAAATGTTGGAAAGACCAAATTTGCAAAGAAAAAATTGGGAGACCAAATTTCAAATATAAAAATAATAAAATTAAGCTAAAATAAAATTTAAGTGCCATATTTTCTCATCATGACCTCCAAGTCAATTTCAATAGCAATGTTGTAATAACCTTAATAACTTCTTTGACATATCTGCGTTCCATCTTTGCATAAATTAACTTCCAAGTCAATACCAAACAAAAGACACTATAGCAACGTTTTGCATGCATATGGGGTAGAAAATTGGAAACTTTCTGTTGAACTTTTTTGCTAAAGAAACCTCTACTCACCGACAACACACTTTCTATCCCTCTCGTTCTCTCCATGGATGATATTAATTGCTTTGTCTTATACTAATAAATAAGGAAATTATAATCACCCCCCTTAACAAACTATTTTTTTTTTACTAATCCAGTAACAAAATTTGCAATATTTCTTGGTTAATTAATGCGATTATAATTTCTAAACTTTTTGGGATACAACTACCAATTATATATGTAAGTTCTAGAAGATAGGAACTATATAATTCTATTATCATAGTAAAGATGTTATTTCTAATTGATAATTGTTAATGGTTATTTTTATGCATTCAAATTAACTTATTTAATATCTAATTTCAGTCTACTTGCTAACTGATTATCCACCCTTCACTGAAGTCCAAATTACATGAAGTAGAATTACAAATTAAAAAATGCATTTTAAAGAGAAAATTAAAACAATAAAATAGATATATGAATTGAATTAGAAAAATCAAATAAATCATGTTTGCAGAGAGTTCCAAATTAGTTCGATTAATTCAACTATATGCAATATTTTTTTTAACACAAAACACGAGTATCTAATTTTATTACAAACGATATTAATGGATGAAAGATAAACATTTCTTTTTAAACTTTATACATCATTCACAAAGTTATTTCATGTATCATGTTTAAAATTTTCTAATTTTTAATTTATATTTTCTTCTTGTTAAATCAAAAGAAATGTACAGCAATTACAAAGTTCATGTTGTTTACAACTTCCTTTACAAAAATGTTGTTTACAACTTATTTTCCACATTAATTATTATCATAATCTTTTTTTTCAAACAAAACATATAATCGATTTCTCATTTAAAATTAATGCACAATAATAACACTTACAACTCATCCACCATATCCTAACAATGTTCAACTCCTAAATTGTTACAAATATAAGTTTTCTAATTTATAAATATTTTAATTTTGAAATCAAATTTTTGAAAAATATGAATTTTAAAATAAGTTATTTAAATAATATAATTTTGAAAAATATGTTAATTTTATACACATGCTTTCAACAAATATTTTATAATTATGTATTCTTTTGAATTTAATAATATTTATTTTTAAATATTTCTAACATCTTGAAATTATATCATATACAATTATTAATTTGCAAATAATTTTAAAAATAATACGATTTTGAAATATGTATTTTTTTACGTGTAATTTCAACAAATATTTTATTATTATTTTTATATAGTTTAAGGTAATATTTATATTTAAATGTTTTTTCTCTGAATTATATATATGATAAACAATTATTTCTAGCGTTATTTCAAAATAAATTTTGGGGAGCAATTCCGTAACGTAAGACAAAGGTTTTTGGCTTGACAGTAGAATAAAATGCATAAGAAAAAGGATATCCCGTGAAGTTCAAGAGAATACAATTGCAATGGCAATACTAAGGATAAGCTAAGGGTTAAAAAATTAAATTAAGTAAGTTTATGAAAGGGGTTAGAAAATGGACGTTTGCGTGAGGATGGACAGTTTTAAGCCTTGAAAAATAAAAATATATCGTATTGGTCCTTTATATAAGAACTTGTTTAGTATGCATGCATTAAGAGTCTGTTTAAAAAGTCACTCCAATAGCTTATAATTTTATTTTACAGGAGTATAAGTTGATTTAATCAAAATAAGTTTGGAATAAAAAAACTTATTCTAATAGTTTTTAGTTTATTTTCAGATGTTATTTCAACCAGTATGTTAGTTTATAAGCTTTTTTTTTAAATTTTTATCTTTATTATTGTACTTGAAATTATTTTTTATCCTTTTTGAAATAATATAAATTTATTTAATTAAATTTTAATATATTTTATTTTGGAAAATGAAGGAAACACGTCATAAAAAACAAAACAAAAATAAAACTACAAACCTCCATTGTTTTCAAAACTCTTAAATCCATATACCTGACTAGGGTTAAACAAATTCATCAACTGTCTATCATTCTTTTATAGTATCAAATCTAATTTTTTTTTCCTATTTCTAAGATAATAAATTGTTTTAGCTTGACAATTGAAAAAATGCATGAAAAAAAAAGGATATCCCGTTAAGTTAAAAGAATACAATTGAAATGACAATACTGTAAAGATGAGTACAACTTGGATAGCGTTATGAGAGGGTTAGAAATGAAATGAAATGACTTTACTGAGGACAACCTTGATGTAGCGTTATGAAAGGGTTAGAAAATTAATGTTTGCGTGACGGATGGGCAGGTGAAACCTTGAAAATTGAAAACATATCTTCTTTTTAAATATTTCTTAACATCTTGAAATTATATCATATACAATTATTGTAACACCCGGTAGTACTCCGGTTGTTACTCATCTTGGTATTAGAGTTTTCAGCGGAAGACTTATTAAAATCATTTTGAAAGAGTAATATAAAAATCGTGGTTAAATTTTTCCAAAACATTTTCTCAAATTCTTTTCCCAGAAGTTCACATAATACGATGCTGCAATGCTAAATAAAATCTAGCTAATAACCCAGGCATAACTTAATACAGAAAAACTGAATACTGCATAAATAAATAACTCTCAAGTCGTACATGACAGATATCCACCCTTCTGACGGTGGTACACATACAAACTTAGTCTCAACATAAATACTACCTATCAACTGATCAACAGAACTACAGTAGTCCTATCATACAGAATCAGCACGCCTAATACGTCACACGCAACTGAGAAGAAAAGCTAATTCGAATCAACAGCAGCTGCTACTCTATCACGCGCCCATAGGAGCCTTGCTAGCAGAGGGATCTCCACTACTAACTCCTCCTGAAATGATATCCCCAAACAAAGGGGTGAGACAACCCGAGTCTCAGTAAGCTCCAGGGCTTAAAGAAACCTCTAAGTCCCTGAACTCACTTTCAGCATAACAGTCTATATAATATATAATTGTAAAAATATGTAATACTAACAATTATATAAACAAATATACGGAAATAGAAGCAATATGATAGCAGTTATATAAATAGTTATACAGGCAAAAGAAGCAATATAACAATGTAAGCAATTAAACTTTTCTCTTTGGTGATTCGATGCTCCGGAACTTGAACCCGAAGTCTTACTCTACACCCATCTCATATTGCCCTGGTTCATTAGCCAAGGTCTTACAATTGTCATGACAATAGGTACTTTGGGACTTGAACCCAAAGTCTTCATCTTTGGGACTTGCTCCCCATGATATCTTATCAAAAAGGTGCTTTAGGACTTGAACCCAAAGTCTTCATCTCAGTGCATACAACATATAATCTCACACAGTAAACGTGCACGAGGATGCATGCACATATATATACATTATTCCATTCTCATACATCTATATACCATCAGTGCATACAACATATAATCTCACACAGTAAATGTGAATGAGGATGCATGCACACATATATACATTATTCCATTCTCATACATCTATATACCATCAGTGCATACAACATATAATCTCACACAGTAAATGTGAATGAGGATGTATGCACCCATATATCTTATTCAATTCTCATGCATCAACACACCATGATGTAACTCATGGTGGACTTCAAAGAAAAAGAGGCTAAAGTAAGCTCCAGAAGCTTACCTGTAACTCCAACGTATGCTCCTTTTCGAGCTCTTCAATGGTCCACTTCTCTATGTGGTCCTAGAGTAGGAATCAGTCACATTATTACTTATAGTCAAGTATCATACCAGACTCATTTCATTTATTGATTCCTACCTTTCTTAGCCACATGCTCTTATCATCATTATTCTTATTATTATGCCAATATGCAAGTCAAAACTCTTATCTTCTCATTTCGTTATGATTTTCTTCGGTTTTCCTTATAACTCTTATAATTTTACTTGAGATTCATTTAACATCCCCAAAGGCTTAGGAAAAGGATCCACCTAATGATCCAGGATTGGCATGAATATAAATGAAAAACTTAGGTTGGATGCAACCCAATTGATGCATATCAGCTTTCCTAAGACTTGTGAATGAACTAGCTTGCTTCACTAACACCTTAATGATCTTTAAGCCAAATGCCGGAAACAAGACCGATAAGAATCCATAGAAATGCCTACATGATGCTCAGAACTTGGGGTTTTTAAGTTATGAGTTAATGTCTGCTAATTATTGAGCACAAAGGCAAAGGATTCCATTTTTAAGCAATTTATACCTGGTGTAATCGATTAAATAGGCCGTAATAGATAGTGTAATCGATTAAAACGAGACGTAATCGATTAAATCAGAGAAAGTGCTTCTTCAAATTACTCATGTAATCGATTACCATCCCCTCGTAATCGATTAAACCAGAGAGGGTGTTTCTTCTTATTAAACCTGTAATCGATTACCATCCCTTGTAATCGATTAAACCAGTCACTCGAAAAATCTAAAATTTGGTTTTAAGCTTGATTTAATCGATTAAATCGATGCCGTAATCGATTACATTGTTCATATTTCGTTTTTCCAGAAAAATAATCGATTATTTAAGGGCTGCAATCGATTAAAATGACGCACACTTGTTTTTCTGAAAACTAGTTAGCTTTTTCTTAAGTTTCGACACCATGGCTTAGATTTTAAAGGTGAAATGCATAAATCATGTCCTTAAGAACGTGCATGGTCGAAATCAAAGCTTGGGTTACCTTAGTGTGTTCAATCTTATAAATTAAATGACAAAAATCTTCCTTTGTTGGCCAAGTTGAAAGCTATACATAAATCTTTTAATTCTGATTCTGTACTGGACCATTAAAGCTCTCTTTTAAATCCAACGAAAGTAAGGTTAATGTAGGAGACTTACTTGTTAGTTTACTACCCTTTCCACTAGCAATACCAAGATTTAAGAGTGAAGAACCTTAAAACCAACTTCCAAGAGATGCTAGATGATTAGGAGCTACAACATAACAGAACTTCTCTATTATAACTTGAGGGAAAAGAAGAATATAATTAGGATGAGCAGAATTGATTTATCTCCTACTTAGAACTGAACGTAACTAAAGAGAAGAGCTGTTGCTTCAAAGCTTGAAATCTACTTCAAGTAAGGATATGTTCCCAACATGTAAAACTCAGACCAGATTTCTAAGTAAGGAGAAGAATTACTCTATGAGTCTTTGAGTAGAGAGATGCATGACCAAGGGACTGAAGAGCTGAATTAAGGGTCAGAAACAATGAGCTGCTAATGCTAAGTGCACATCATTATGATTGGGGAAGCTTTCAGCTGTGGACAATAATGGGGATTTGGAGAATATGCTGTCCAACATAATTGCTTGGCAGTTTGCTTGATCATTTGAGAGGTAGACCACCTACTATCAAAATTAATTGTACTAAGTGGGAAGCAAAGCTGGACACCAGCCACTAATTGCCATGAGTGGTGCTTAGTGGGAGACATGGTTGGTCCACCATTTGCAGCAGAATGTTTATTAAATAAAAGGGGAAGTAGTTGAACGTGGAATGGCTGTTCTCAGGAGTTAATAAAAATCTAAAAGCTTGCAATCTGATCATAGAATGGGCTGATCAAAGTATAGGAAATGAGTAATTACATACTCAGATTTTTAATTGGCTAAACCAAGATTATTGCTAATTATTACTAGAATTAAATTGTCACTTCCTTTTGGGCTACATAGGTTGGATTAAAAACATAGTTGATAGGAATCCAATCTTATGGTATCACAATTTAATGAACCTTACTAGAAATTTCAGTAAATTGTCACAACATTAAGTTGTGAGCCTAGAATAATTATTCTAATGAATTCTTGTAATTTTAGTCTTGTGTTGCTCACACTAGAAGACCAAAAATATTGCTCCTTCAATTTACTTAAGCCATAAGTCTATAATCACAAACTTTAATCATCATCTCTTATAATTTATATCATTCTCTACTAAGAGTTTTACTTGACTTGCTTGGCATAATTAAACTTCTTAACACTTAACATAATCTTTACCTTATTCATTAATGCTAAAACTCAGCACTTAATTGTGAGGGTCGTTATAATTATTAATGTGCAAATAATTTTATAAATAGTATACTTTTAACAAATATATATTTTATGTATAATTTCAACAAATAATTTATAATTTATTTTTTTATAGTTTAAGGCAATATTTATATTTAAATGTTTTTTCTTTGAATTATATATATCATAAACAATTATTTCTAGTGTTATTTCAAAATAAATTTTGGGGAGCAATTCCATAAAATAAGACAAAGGTTTTTGGCTTGACAGTAGAATAAAATGCATAACAAAAAGGATATCTCGTGAAGTTCATACGAGCATTTTTAATGTAAGATATTGAGTAAAGATTTTGAGCTCAAGATTTTATCTTCACTAGATTTTTCAATAAAGGACTTAAAGAGATCTTCAAGATGATGAATTCTTATAAAAGACCTCTTAAGATATGTACATTGTTTAAAAAATAATAATTTTTCTTAGTTTTTCTCTTTCCTTAAGTTATCAAAATGAGATTTACTATTAGATTAAAACAAAAATGAAAAAGACCTTGAGAGATCTTTAATCCTATTTGGCACTAGATCTATCAAAAAGTAGTCTAAAATTTTAATTTAAGATCTTTATCACTAAAGATGCTTAAAATACAATTCCAATGGCAATAATAAGCATAAGGTAAGGGTTGGAAAATGAAATGGCGATATTAATGAAGAGTAAGCACAACCTCGGTAGCATTATGGGAGGGTTAAAAAATGAAATAAATTAAAATAAGTTTATGAAAGGGGTTAAGAAATGGATGTTTGCGTGAGGATGGATAGTTTTAAGCCTTGAAAAATAAAAATATATCGTATTGGCCCTTTATATAAGAATTTGTTTAGTATGCACTAAGAGTATGTATAAAAAAATCACTCCAATAGCTTATAGTTTTCTTTGACAAGAGTATAAGTGGATTTAATCAAAATAAGTTTGGTATAAAAAAACTTATTCTAATAGTTTTTAGTTTATTTTCAGATGTTATTTCAACCAGTATTTTAGTTTATAAGCTATTTTTATTTTTATCTTTATTATTATACTTGAAATTATTTTTTATCCTTTTTGAAATAAAATAAATTTATTTAATTAAATTTTAATATATTTTATTTTGAAAAATGAAGGAAACACGTCATAAAAAAACAAAAATAAAACTAGAAACCCCTATTGTTTTCAAAACTCTTAAATCCATATACATGACTAGGGTTAAACAAATTCATCAAATATCTATCATTGTTTTATAGTATCAAATTTAAATTATTTTCCTATTTTTAAGATAAAATATATTAAAATTTAATTAAATAAATTT
>PYAF01001750.1:57238-69288 GCA_007407185.1 Glycine tomentella | reverse complement strand
ATTTAATTAAATTTTAATATATTTTATTTTGAAAAATGAAGGAAACACGTCATAAAAAAACAAAAATAAAACTAGAAACCCCTATTGTTTTCAAAACTCTTAAATCCATATACATGACTAGGGTTAAACAAATTCATCAAATATCTATCATTGTTTTATAGTATCAAATTTAAATTATTTTCCTATTTTTAAGATAATAAATTGTTTTTGTAAAAAATATAAAATTATTAAAAATAAATTCAACTATATATATATATAATTATCACCAAATAACTATTTTTATCAACAAATCTTATGAAAATATTTTTTTTGTCTTCTTTTCCTTTTTTTTCTTAGCCTCTTCCTTCTCTCTTTTTATCTTATTTTTGATCTATCGTTGAATTCATTTACCACAAACTCCAATTAACTTAGGTTAAAGGTGTTGTTGATGTTGATGTTTAGATTTAAATATGTTTTTAATTCTTGGTAAATTTTTTAATTTGGTTTTTGCCCCTTTTAAATTATTTTTAACTTTTTGCTTTCTAATAAATTTTTATTTTATTTTTTGACTTTGGATTTATTTAGACAGGGCTTTAGAAAATGAAATAAAATTATTTTGATAATTATTTAGGAAAAAAAAAACAAAAAATTATTACAAACCAAAACGTAAAGGAAATTTATTAGGAATTAAAAAAACAAAATTTAAATATTTATCAAGAACAAAAAATATATTTAAACTTATTATAACACAAAAAAACAAGAAAAATAATCATTATAATTATTTCACAAAAGATATAATTTCGATGTAACATAAATTTCAGAGAGCAACTCAGTCCATACACTAAAATAGTGTTTTACCTTAACAGTTCAAAAAATACATTAAAAAGAAGGATTTGTCCTGAAGGTTCAAGACAATACATGCATGTGTAATTTTAAATGATGATGATATAAATAGTATAAGGTTATTTGTTATTTATTTGTCGAGTCAATTTAAATTGCAATTGTTGGGACAACATTGATAGCGTGTCTGAAAGGGTTGTAAAATGAAATGAATCAATTTTGCATATAGTGTTTTTAATTTGGCTATAAATATAAATTTTTGGTTCATGAGTGTTTCTTGTATATTTTCCCTTATAGTAAGGCCACGTAAAGACTTAAGAGTTGCAGAGCAAGTTAGAATATGGAATCATGGATGTGGTGCTTCCTTCTCTCTTCCCATTTGCTCATCCTTTCTTTTTCACCCTCGCATTCCTTATGCCACCCCCATGACAGCTTTGCCTTGCTGCACTTCAAAAACTCCTTCACTATTTATGAAGTTTCTTATTCTTATCGATGTGGTCCAGCTGGCTATTCAAAGACCAGAACATGGGAAAGTGGGATAGATTGTTGCTCTTGGCATGGAGTCACCTGCCACCCCATCTCCGGTCACGTCACTGAGCTCGACCTCAGCTGCGCTGGCCTTTTCGGCAAAATCCTTCCAAACAGTACGCTTTTCCATCTTTCTCATCTTCACTCACTCAACCTTGCTTTCAATGATTTCTATCAACCTCATTTGCCATCTCTCTTTGGTGGGTTTGTGAGCCTCACGCATCTCAACTTGTCTTCTTCTAACTTTCTCGGGGATATTCCTTCCCAAATCTCCCACCTTTCCAAATTAGTCTCACTTGATCTCTCTGGTAATTTTAAGTTAATGTGGAAGGAAGACACTTGGAAGAGATTTCTCCAAAATGCAACAGTTTTAAGGGTGCTTGTTTTGGATGAAACAGATATGTATTCCATTTCAATCAGGACACTCAATATGTCTTCCTCTTTGGTTACTCTTAGTCTAGGATGGACTAGACTAAGAGGAAAGTTCACAGATGGCATTCTCTGTTTACCAAATCTACAGCACCTAGATCTTTCAAGAAACTCGGACCTTGGGGGCCAGCAGCTTCCAGAAATAAGTTGTAGCGCAGCTTCGCTTGGTTTCTTAGATCTTTCAGGTTGTGGTTTCCTAGGGTCAATCTCTCCTTCTTTCTCTAAGCTCACACATCTTACTTCCCTGTATCTCTCAAATAACAACCTCAACGGTTCAATCCCTCCCTCTTTCTCCAACCTCATACATCTTACTTCCCTGGATCTCTCATCTAACAACCTCAACAGTTCAGTCCCGTCCTCACTCTTAACCCTTCCACGGCTAACTTTTCTGAATCTAGAAACTAACCAACTCAGTGGCCAAATCCCAAATGTCTTTCCTCAGTCAAACAGCTTTCAAGAATTGCATTTGAGTTATAACAAAATAGAGGGTGAGCTGCCATCAACACTTTCAAATCTTCAACATCTCATTCACCTGGATCTTTCACATAATAAATTTAGTGGTCAAATCCCAGATGTATTTGCCTGGCTAAACAAATTGAATACTCTCTATCTTCAGGGAAACAATTTTGGAGGACCAATCCCATCTTCATTATTTGGCTTAACTCAACTTTATGACTTGGATTGTTCTCATAATAAATTGGAGGCCCTCTGCCTAACAATATAACAGGGTTTTCAAACCTAACATCGTTAAGGTTAGATGAAAACTTACTGAATGGGACATTTCCTTCTTGGTGTTTATCTTTGCCATCTTTGGTGTATTTATTTCTATCAGAAAACCAATTCTCAGGGCATATTAGTGCAATCTCATCATATTCCTTGGAGATTTTGTTATTATCCTACAACAAGTTACAGGGCAATATTCCAGAACTAATTTTCAGCCTTGTAAACCTTACTCACGTAGATCTATCATCAAACAATTTAAGTGGATCTGTCAACTTTCCACATTTCTCCAAGCTTCAAAATTTGGCAAGCCTTAACCTTTCCCAGAATGATCAGTTATCACTAAATTTCAAATCCAATGTCAATTATAGTTTCTCCAGGTTATCTAGTTTGGACTTAACTTCTATGGGTTTAACTGAATTTCCGACATTATCAGGAAAAGTTCCATTCTTGCAATATCTTCATTTATCCAATAACAAAATTAAAGGTAGAGTGCCAAATTGGTTGCATGAAACGAGCTCATTGTTATATGAATTGGACCTCTCTCATAACCTGTTGACACAATCATTGGACCAATTCTCATGGAACCAACAACAACTCAGTTACCTTGATCTTAGTTTTAACTCAATCACTGGTGGCTTCTCTTCCTCAATTTGCAATGCAAGTGCAATTGTGATTCTCAACTTGTCTCACAACAACTTGACAGGAACCATTCCACAATGCCTTGCTAACTCATCTTCCCTTCAAGTTTTGGATCTACAACTGAACAAGCTTCATGGCACTTTGCCAAATGCCTTTGCAAAGGACTGTCAGCTCAGAACTCTGGATCTCAATGGCAACCAATTATTAGAAGGGTTTTTGCCAGAATCTTTGTCCAATTGCATTAATCTGGAGGTTTTAGATCTTGGAAACAATCAATTAAAGGATGTGTTTCCCCATTGGCTTCATACTCTACCAGGATTGAAAGTATTGGTTTTGCGAGCCAACAAGTTGTACGGTCCCATTGCCGGTTTAAAGACCAAGCATGGATTCCCCAGTTTAGTCATTTTTGATGTCTCTTCCAACAACTTCAGCGGTCCAATACCCAAAGCCTACATAACAAAATTGGAAGCCATGAAGAACGTTGTTCTAGATCCCGATTGGCAATACATGGATATTTCTTCTACTAACTCTGAAAACTGGTACAGTGATTCTGTGACTATAACATCAAAAGCAATTACTATGACAATGGGCAGAATTCGAAAGGACTTTGTAAGCATGGATTTATCGCAAAACAAATTTGAAGGAGAGATTCCAAATGCCATTGGAGAGCTTCATTCACTCAGAGGACTCAACCTTTCCCATAACAGCCTTATTGGTCCTATTCCCCAATCCATGGGAAATTTGACAAAGTTAGAATCATTGGATCTTTCCTCAAATATGCTCACTGGTGGGATACCTACAGAATTAACCAATTTGAACTTTCTTAAAGTCCTAAAGCTTTCCAATAACCATCTCGTGGGAGAAATTCCTCAAGGAAAACAGTTCAGTACTTTTTCCAATGACTCCTATGATAGAAACTTGGGGTTATGTGGACTCCCATTGACAACAGAATGCAGCAAGGACCCTGAACAACATTCTCCACCTTCACTAACCGTTGGGGGAGAACAGGGATTTGGATTTGGTTGGAAACCAGTGGCTATAGGATATGGATGTGGAATGGTCTTTGGAGTGGGAATGGGATGTTGTGTATTGTTAATAGGAAAGCCTCAATGGCTCGTGAGAATGGTTGGAGGTGAACTCATTGAAAAGGTGAAAAGGTGACAGCTAATGAAAAAGGTAGCAGAATGAATTAGTTTATATGCGGCATGAATGAAGAATGTCTTGCTGCACACCCTCCTGTTCAATTTCAATTCTGCCTTCGTGGAAAACTAAATTCAAAGGCAAGAACCTTATCACACTTCATTTCATTGGAGATCTGGTTCAAAGTTTAGTTGTAATATAAATGTGTTGTACTGTTTTTTTGGGTAGTAGACTGTGATGTACTTCATTTACCTTGAGTTTTGGAATTTTGTTTTATTTAATACATACATACATATATATATATATATATATATTCGTATGGATTATATGTTAATAGCTGTAAAAATGTTATGCATTGGTGGTTGCAAGAATGTTGTCTTTCTTATGTCTCATTTTGTTCAAGGAGCTTATTTCACAGTTTCACCTTCCACTGTAGTACGTCTAAGAGCACAAACTGAGCAAACTAAAGGAAGGCCATGGGTATCGTAAAGTGCCATGGGATCTAAACTCAGATTTATTGTATTAGGTATTAACATAAAAGGCTGAGAAGGCTGATTGCTGAACCTTTATCAATTGATGGCCCCAAAAAACGTTTCCATTTTATAAATACTCAGGCAGTAGAAATTTATATCAATGGCTAGGATAGAGTCTGGTTCTTTAGGAGGTTTCTACATTGAGTTCCACTATGTTTTTAAACAACCAAATTTTTCATATTTGGATATAGATCTTATTCTATACCAAGACTCTGTATTTGAAATTTTGACACATGATCATGAGTTTAGAGCCTTCTGAGGAGGAACCAAAAAGTTTGGTCAAAGTTTAAGATTACTTCTTCCACACTTGCTTCATTGCCTTTTAAACTTCCAGAGACAGTTTTTCATCACAGTATCAAGGTAACAAAGTAATACATAACTAGCCACACATGACACACCACTAACCAGGCTAGGTGCACTGATTCAATTATGAGGATCACTGAATTCTCCTTTTCCTCTGATACAATACTATGCATATTGCAGGCTCGGGATATTGTCAATGAGATCGACATTGGATTCTATAATATAGAGGAAAAGTCGCCAAGACATTAAACAAGATATCTTAGAATCCTCAGAATTAGATATGAAACACAGCCGAAATGATGGAGAATAAGATAAACAATTGAAGGACTGTATTAACTCTGCTTGTTGCAGGCCATGATACCACAACTGGCTACAGCTGCTCTTACAAAGCTCATAAAATTTCTTTTTCTGATTCTGAAAACAACTACACTGATTCTGTGACTATAACAACAAAAGCAATTACTATGACAATGGACAGAATTCGAAAGGACTTTGTAAGCATCGATTTATTGCAAAACAGATTTGAAGGAGAGATTCCAAATGCCATTCGAGAGCTTCATTCACTCAAAGGGCGCAGCCTTTCCCATAACAGCCTTATTGGTCCTATTCCCCAATCCTTGGGAAATTTGACAAAGTTAGAATCATTGGATCTCTCCTCAAATATGCTCACTGGTGGGATACCTACAGAATTAACTAAGTTGACCTTTCTTGAAGTCCTAAATCTTTCCAATAACCATCTTGTGGGAGATATACCTCAAGGAAAACAGTTCAGTACTTTTTCCAATGACTCCTATGATAGAAACTTGGGGTTATGTGGACTCCCATTGTCAAAAACAACATTCTCCACCTTCACTAACCTTCGAGAGAGAACAGGGATTTGGGTTTGGTTGGAAACCAGTGGCTATATGATATGGATGCGGAATGGTCTTTGGAGTGGGAATTGAATGGTATGTCAAGGAAGACAAGGATGAGATCTAATGAAAATGGTAGCAGAATGAATTAGTTGTTAGATGGCATGACTGGAGAATGTCTTTTTACATACCTGTCATCTTTGAAAACAAAACTCAAGCGCAAAAACTTTATCACACTGTTTTGCTTGGGAGATCTGGTTCAAATTTTTGCTGTAATATGAATATGTTATACTTTTGTTTTTTGTGTGTTCTTTTTTTGTTTTTTATTGGTAGAAGAATGCTATGTACTTCATTTGCCTTGAGCATGTAGTTTACACTATCAGTGCATTAATTATTTACTAAAAAATATTGCTACAGGTGGTGACCTATGGAGAAAGACAATTCTGTGCAACCAACGCTTTAAGGATGCCTAAGAACAAATATCCTATTATAGTTGAAACACTATAACACGATTCCTCCAGAAACTACAAACAAACAACAGAAGAAGAGATGACACAAAAAAATATTGTATATGAACAGAATCGTTGTATCATTATTGTTGCGGCATATAGAGAGAAATTATGAACCAAATCATGCTTTATTACTTGTGACCTGTGAGGAAAGAAACTAATCCTCAATGAATAATACACATTTCCTTTTGCTAGAATGGAATGCAACTACAAATAATTAATATCCTGTTAATTCTGTTTCACACCCTTAGTTATATACACATCAATATTAGTCATTACATTGTTTAACAGCTGTAAAAGCATAAGAATTCTGAAAAAAAATGTATATGAAACTGAAAGTTTTGTAGACAATCTGCATTTAGACATATAATAATACACTTTGTCTTGCGACTGCAACATCAAGCATTCTGTTGTCTTGTTGAATATTGTTTTGCTAAAAGTCCTACATTGTCATTGAAGCTCATAAACAAGTAAGAAGATTAGACTCATGCACACAAAATTTGATTAACATGACACTATTGAAGTTCAAAATCTACTGATTTGTTTAGCGGTGTTCATCATATTAGATTAACCATAAGTGAAATAAAGCAAAAATAAAACCTAAGTCTCATTTTTTAGAGTATTGGCCTAAAGTCAATTCCAATAGCAGTGTTGGGAAACACCTTAATAACGTTATATAAGTAGTCCAATTTATTTTACCATTACATTCACCTTTGTGGTAAGAAGGGTTAGTACAAGATTTTAAGAAATATCAGTTTTTTATAAAATTGAAAATAATTTTATAAATGGTATAATTTTGCCAAATGTATTTTTTATGTATAATTTAAAATATATATATATATATAATTAAAGTTTTTTTTTATAATTTAAGGTAATATTTATATTTTTAATGTTTTTTTTTCTCCGAATTATATATATCATAAAAAATTATTAAGTTTTATTTCAACATAAATTTTTGGGAGCAACATTCCATAAGTTAAGACAACGGTTTTAGCTTGACACTTGAAAAACTGCATAAAAAATGGATATCGCGTGAAGTGCAAGACAATACAATTGAAATGGCAATGTTGAGGAGAAGCTAAATGAAATGGCAATAATGAAGAGTGTGGAGCGTTATGAAAAGATGGTTCAGGACAATAGAAGCATGTGTAATTGAAAAGATGATATATATATAAATAATATATTAGTCTTATCAACTAGTGTACTTAGCATACAAATAAAACAATTAAAAAAATAAGTAATTAGTGTGAGAATAATTAGAGAGCATAAAAAACTTTTTTATTTTTTATTTTTAATTAATATCCTATCGACACCGGTTAATATTTGTGATAATATATATATATATATATATTGATTGTTTTTTATTTATTGGAGTTAAACCATTCAATATTTGATTCCAGTCAACTAATTGCTAAAACTGATCATCCTCATCCGATCCACTCAAGGTTTACAAAATGCTCTCCGTAATGCAATGTCACTTATAGTTTGTATCCTAAATGAAATAAAATAAAATAAAGATATGAAGTAGAAAAATCAAATAAATAATGTTTGCCGAAAATGTGTTCCAAAGTGAATTAGAATGGCGTGATGAGAGGATTGGAAAATAAATGTTCGTTTTGAGTGATGGATGGGTTGTTGAAGTCTCCATGCTGCTTGGACCCTATCAAACCTTAATTTTGCATATCATTTTTTTATTTTGGCTATTAATATTCTTCTTTGGTTCCTTCATCGTTGGGTAGAGAAATTTTCTTTTATATTTTATAATTTATTTTTTTATAGTTTAAGGCAATATTTATATTTAAATGTTTTTTTCCCGAATTATATATATCATAAACAATTATTTCTAGCGTTATTTCAAAATAAATTTTGGGGAGCAATTCCATAAAATAAGACAAAGGTTTTTGGCTTGACAATAGAATAAAATGCATAAGAAAAAGGATATCCCGTGAAGTCCAAGAGAATACAATTGCAATGGCAATACTAAGGATAAGCTAAGGGTTAAAAAATGAAATAAAATAAGTTTATGAAAGCGGTTAGAAAATGGATGTTTGTGTGAGGATGGACAGTTTTAAGCCTTGAAAAATAAAAACATATCGTATTAGCCCTTTATATAAGAATTTGTTTAGTATGTACTAAGAGTCTCTTTAAAAAGTCACTCCAATAGCTTATAATTTTATTTTAAAAGTATAAGTGGATTTAATCAAAATAAGTTTGGTATAAAAAAACTTATTATAATAGTTTTTAGTTTATTTTCAGATGTTATTTCAACCAGTATTTTAGTTTATAAGCTATTTTTTTATCTTTACTATTATACTTGAAATTATTTTTTATCCTTTTTGAAATAACATAAATTTATTTAATTAAATTTTAATATATTTTATTTTGGAAAATGAAGGAAAGGTAATAAGAAAACAAAAACAAAACAAAAATAAAACTACAAACCTGCATTGTTTTCAAAACTCTTCAATCCATATACCTGACTAGGTTAAACAAATTCATCAAATATCTATCATTCTTCTATAGTATGAAATTTAAATTTTTGTCCTATTTTTAAGATAGTAAATTGTTTCTGTAAAAAATATAATATATTATTAAAAATAAAGCATATATATATATATATATGATTTATAACCATTTTAATTTGTAAATTACATTTTGACAAATATTAATTTGGAGTAAGCTGTACTCCAAAAGAATTATTAAGAACAAAAACATATTGACTTGACATAGACTTACTTGGAGTAAGCTGTACTCCGAAAGAAAAGTCAGTCTTCGCATAATCATAACTAAGAGATACCAACTTTGTAACAAAATTCAGTGAATCACGTCGTTATATATTGGAGATGCGACACTAACCATAGTATATAATAGCATATATATTTGGGCTTCAAAAAAAAAAAAAAAGCATATTTGTCTTTGGTCTTTGGTCTTTGCCAAAAAACAAAATAGCATATTTGGTGAATCATGATGCATATTTTA
Source organism: Glycine tomentella (assembly GCA_007407185.1). NCBI lineage: Eukaryota > Viridiplantae > Streptophyta > Magnoliopsida > Fabales > Fabaceae > Glycine > Glycine tomentella. The sequence goes on along the minus strand of PYAF01001750.1, from coordinate 59,835 downwards.
ACCTTATATACTTAAAATATAAATGTTTTATGCTACATTAAAGAGTTTTATTCCATTGAATACTCTTTCAGAAAGTGATTTCGCATTGAATGTTCCTTCTTTCTGAAAGTGATATTTCTCAAAGTGATCTTTAAAACAATGTAGAATTTTATATTAAAAAAAATTGCGTGTAATGTTCCTTCTTTAACAAAGGGATCTTTGAAGAATTTAAAATTTTATAAACATTTATTAATTATCTTTTGAGTAAATTACACTCGCACCTCTTGTGTTTTGCTTAAATTTCATTTAGTAGTCATCTTTTTTTTCACATTACTTTTACTCCTCTCCTCCGTTAATTAAAATATATGAGCAAACGAAATTATTCTTATATTTTAATTATAAAATCCAAATTATTTCTTCCCAATTAGTTTTAGAATTCAGGATTCATGCTCAATTTCTCTTCCTCATTCAGGAGTACTATTCATCTTTCTCTTATTAGTGAGTTTTTCTTTAGCATCCATGGGGTGTTTCCCTAATTACATTCACGTTTCATTTCTCTTCACCGTTTGTGAATTCTTACAGTTCATCTTCCAGTTCACGAGTTCTCCATTGTTCACTTCTTGTATCATTTCTGGTTTTGTTTTATACTCAGTTTTGCATTGTAAACATTATTGACAATTTATTAGTATAATAATAATCACTTGCAAGGAATTTTCAAAAACACAAGGAAATATAATGGACCAATAACCAAATTCATAGTGAAATATAATTTTGCCTATGTTCCCTAATGAAAATAACATTTCTTTTCCAGTCTACTGTTTTGGTTATTATCGATCTCCATTTAAAGAAACATCTCATGAGTGACTATCCAACAAAACTGATTTTGAAATTAAAATCAATGTGTCAAAACAATTTAATTATGTATGGTGGTTTAAATAGTCTTATATATGTTACATCATCAAGGAAAATTAAAATGTATAATTTCCCAGATGAAATTGGACGAGTGATAAATAAATTGAATTAAATTATTCATTCTTTTCAGTTTAACATTATGATGTGTCTTGTAGCTCTTGATTGAGACATTATATTAAATATATTGCCATAAAAAAATATTTCAAAGAAAGGAGTTAGAAATACAAATGCAGGAGAAAAAATTAAATTTGAAATAAATGATCATATTCAATCAAAGAAAAAAGAATTGAACTAAAAAATTGAAAAAAAAAAGAAGAATGAAGGATGTTGACACTTTGTACTAAGAAGGTAGGTTCATATTTAATAAAAAGTTGGGTTCACATCCAATGATAGAGAAAATAAAAAGAAACAAAAGTCTTAAAATATTTTCAAGTTGAGAGAAAGAAGATGAAAATATTTCTGAGTATATACCTAATGCTAAGTTATTAAATGGAATGGTATTTAAGTCGGAGAGAGTTAAAGTGTAATATGAGCTAAACAATTAAGAATTTTTTTTTAAAGTGCAAAAGAGAAGAAATATCAAGTAAAATTTAAACAAAACAAAAAAAATCTGAATGTAATTTATTCTTATGTTTTATGTCGATCACCACAGGGTTAGTATTAGAATTTCAAAATTTAGATATGAAAGGACGAAAACTGAAATGTGAAAAGTGAAAGTTATAATTGTTAGCATTTATTTAAGTTGTTATGTGGAAGTAGATATGGTATAACGGAAAAAAAAAATTGAAAAGAACAAATTCCGTGTGAGAATCATCACTAATTAAAAAGTTGGACTAGATTAAAAGAACCAACAAAAACAAAAGTAAGATGACTAATTAAAGTTAAAGTTAGACTAAATAAAAGAACCAATAGAAACGAAAGTTAGGGAAATAAAAGGAAACAGACAGGTATCGCTCCAAATACTTGCAAGCTTAATAAAATAATGAGAATCTAATAGAAAAAATGGAGGAAATAACCAGCATACCTGCTTTGTATGACCATGCATATATTGTTACATCTCTACCCTTGTTTTTTTTTTTTCCACCTTTGTTACCTGCTATATAAAATTCCTAAGTATTTTTCATAAAAATAATAAAAGCATGTACATATTACATATATTTTTAAAAAATATTTGTGGGATATGTCCCACATATATGTCTTCAGGTGTGGAGAGTCTTGGTCTGCCTTCTTCTTTTTGTTGAGTTAGTTCTGTTTGTCTTAGATTGGTCTATCACTACATTGACTTCTATGGGCTCTCCTACTTGTAATATCATCATCAATTCTAAGATTATTATTATCATTATTGCTATTATTTTCATTTTTATTGTTTTCATCGTTATCATTATTCTCTATCTAAAGAGGTAATGTGAGACAATAACAATTCATTAATGATGTTGGATTGTATGCACATAACCCTATAGTGGAATAGATGGTAAATATATTTGAATGATATTAGAAACATGTTGAATATTTTGTAATTTTTCAAGCATAATTAATTATTATATATTGTTTAACTTCTAAATTTTGTCCATGTATCACTTTATTTTTAATATATTAATTTTCTTTTAAAAAATTAAAAAATCATAAATTTTAATGTAAAAATAAAACTCATTTAGAAAACCTAACTGAAATTGTGCACTATAATATGATTTTGATTTTTTAAAAAG
>PYAF01001750.1:40849-57138 GCA_007407185.1 Glycine tomentella | reverse complement strand
AAAAAAATTTAAAATAAATGAAATGTAAAATCCTACTTTAATATATGATTTCTTCACTGTGAAATATAAAAGTATGATTTACTCTTTTTCATAATTTAAAAAAAAAACACTCATTATAGTAATTTTTTAAAAAATATACCCATTTCTTTAACTAACCCGATATATTTTGTATAGGTAAAATACTCATTTTTTCTCTTTTTGAGCACAACTCTCCCAATATAATTTTCTTTCATTTATTAACTGGACATCTAATATTTAACAAATTTATTGATGTGACACTTGATATAATGCATTGTCATCTCCATTTCTGTTAAATATTGAATATAAAATTAATTACATATGAACAAAAATTAAAAATGGTGGAAAGACCAAATTTGAAAGAAAAATTGGGAGGCCAAATTTCAAATTTAACAATAATTAAATTAAGCTAAAATAAAACTTAAGTGCCAATGCATATTTTCTGATCATGACCTCCAATTCAATTTCAATAGCAATGTTGTAATAACCTTAATAACTTCTTTGACATATCTGCGTTCCATCTTTGCATAAATTAACTTCCAAGTCAATGCAAAACAAAAGACACTATAGCAACGTTTTGCATGCATATGGGGTAGAAAACTGGGAACTTTCTGTAGAACTTTTTTGCTAAAGAAACCTCTACTCACCGATAACACACTTTCTATCCCTCTCGTTCTCTCCATGGATGATATTTGCTTTGTCTTATTCTAATAAATAAAGAAATTATAACCACCCCCTTAACAAACTAATTTTTTTTACTAATCCAGTAACAAACTCATTTGCAATATTTCTTGGTTAATTTATGCGATTATAATTTCTAAACTTTTTGGGATACAACTACCAATTATATATGTAACTTCTAGAAGATAGGAACTATATAATTCTATTACCATAGTAAAGATGTTTTTGTTTTTTAATTGATAAATGTTAATGGTTTTTTTTATGTATTCAAATTAACTTATTTAATATTTAATTTCAGTCTACTTGCTAAAACTGATTATCCACCCTTCACTGAAGTCTAAATTACATGAAGTAGAAAAATTACAAATTAAAAAATGCATTTTAAAGAGAAAAATTAAAACAATAATATATATATGAATTGAACTAGAAAAATCAAATAAATCATGTTTGCAGAGAGTTCCAAATTAGTTCGAGTAATTCAACTATATGCAATATTTTTTTAACACAAAACAAGAGTATCTAATTTTATTGGAAACGATATTAATGGATGACAAGATAAACATTTCTTTTTAAAATTTATACATCATCCAAAAAACTATTTCATGTATCATGTTTAAAATTTTATAATTTTAATATATATTTTCTTCTTCGTAAATCAAAAGAAATGTACAGCAATTAACAAAGTTCATGTTGTTTACAACTTCCTTTAAAAAAATGTTGTTTACAACTTATTTTCCACATTAATTATTATCATAATCTTTTTTTTCAAACAAAACTTATAATCAATTTTTCATTTAAAATTAATTCCAAGACTTAATTTTATTCTCAATGTTAAACAACCACATTAATAACACTTACAACTCATCCACCATATCCTAACAATTTTCAACTCCTAAATTGTTACAAATATAAGTTTTCTAATTTATAAATATTTTAATTTTTAAATCAAAATTTTGACAAATATGAATTTTAAAATAATTTATTTAAATAATATAATTTTGAAAAATATGTTAATTTTATACACATGCTTTCAACAAATATTTTATAATTATGTATTCTTTTGAATTTAATAATATTTCTTTTTAAATATTTCTAACATCTTGAAATTATATCATATACAATTATTAATGTGCAAATAATTTTATAAATAGTATAATTTAAACAAATATATTTTTTACGCATAATTTCAACAAATATTTTATAATTTATTTTTTTATTGTTTAAGGCAATATTTATATTTAAATGTTTTTTCTCCGAATTATATATATCATAAACAATTATTTTTAGCGTTATTTCAAAATAAATTTTGGGGAGCAATTCCATGAAGACAGACAAAGGTTTTTGGCTTGACAATAGAATAAGATGCATAAGAGAAAGGATATCCCGTGAAGTTGAAGAGTGAGCACATCCTCGGTAGCATTATGTGAGGGTTAAAAAAGGAAATAAAATAAGTTTATGAAATAAAATAAGTTTGTGTGAGGATGGACAGTTTTAAGCCTTGAAAAATAAAAATATATCGTATTGGCCCTTTATGTAAGAATTTGTTTAGTATGCACAAGAGTCTGTTTAAAAAGTGACTCCAATAGCTTATCATTTTATTTTCAAGAGTATAAGTGGATTTAATTAAAATAAGTTTGGTATAAAAAAACTTATTCTAATAGTTTTTAGTTTATTTTCAGATGTTATTTCAACCAGTATTTTAGTTTATAAGCTATTTTTCTTTATTTTTATCTTAATTATTATACTTGAAATTATTTTTTATCCTTTTTGAAATAACATAAATTTATTTAATTAAATTTAATATATTTTATTTTGGAAAACGAAGGAAACACATCATAAAAAATAAAACAAAACAAAAAATAAAACTACAAACCTCCATTGTTTTCAAAACTCTTAAATCCATACACCTGACTAGGGTTAAACAAATTCATCAAATATCTATCATTATTTTATAGTATCAAATTTAAATTATTTTCCTATTTTTAAGATAATAAATTTTTTCTGTAAAAAATATAATAAATTATTAAAAATAAATTCAAGTATATATATATAATTATAACCAAATAACTAAAACTATTTTTATTAACAAATGAAAAAATATTTTTTTGTCTTATTTTTCCTTTTTTCTTAGCCTCTTCCTTCTCTTTTTTTTTTTATCTTATTTTCGATCTGTCATTGAGTTTATCTATCACAGACCTTAATTAACTTAGGTTAAAGATGTTGTTGATGTTGATGATAAGATTTAAATATGTTTTTAGTTCTTGGCAATTTTTTTAATTTGGTTTTTTCCCCTTTTAAATTATTTTTAACTTTTTGCTTTCTAATAATTTTTTTTTGTTTTGATTTTGGATTTATTTAGATAGGGCTTTAGAAAATGAAATAAAATTATTTTGATAATTATTTAGGAAAAAACCAAAAAATTATTACAAACCAAAACGTTAACGAAATTAAAAAACAAAATTTAATTAAATATTTATCAAGAACAAAAAATATATTTAAACGGTTTACAACACAAAAAAACATGAAAAATCAATCATTATAATTATTTCACAAAAGATATTATTTCCATCTAGCTAGTACGTACTTCTTTACATTTGGATATTGAAATTATTCTTAACATCTTTAAATTAAATTTTAGAGAGCAACTCAGTCCATACACTAAGATAATTAATGTTTTACCTTGAAAGTTGAAAAAATGCATTAAAAAGAAGGATCTGCCATGAAGGTTCAAGACAATACATACATGTGTAGTTTTAAATGATGATGATATAAATAGTATAAGGTCATTTGTTATTTATTTGAGTTAATTTACTCAATAAATCATGTTTGCAGAAAAAATGAGTTCCCAGTGAAGTCAATTTAAATTGCAATTGTTGGGACAACTTTGATAGCGTGTGAAAGGGTTATAAATGTATGTGTCAATTTTGCATAGTTTTTAATTTGGCTATAAATATAAATCTTTGGTTCCTGAGTGTTTCATGTATATTTTCCCTTATAGTAAGGCCACGTAAAGACTTAAGAGTTGCAAAGTTAGAATATGGAATCATGGATGTGGTGCTTCCTTCTCTCTTCCCATTTCCTCATCCTTTCTTTTTCACCCTCTCATTCCTTATGCCACCCCCATGACAGCTTTGCATTGCTGCAGTTCAAAAACTCCTTCACTAGTTCAATGATCACAACATGGGAAAATGGGAGAGATTGTTGCTCTTGGCATGGAGTCACCTGCCACCCCATCTCCGGTCACGTCACTGAGCTCGACCTCAGTTGCAGTGCCCTTCACGGCAAAATCCATCCAAACAGTACGCTTTTCCATCTTTCTCATCTTCACTCACTCAACCTTGCTTTCAATTATTTCTATCCATCTCAACTGTCATCTCTCTTTGGTGGGTTTGTGAGCCTCACGCATCTCAACTTGTCTCATTCTAACTTTGAAGGGGATATTCCTTCCCAAATCTCTCACCTTTCCAAATTAGTCTCACTTGATCTCTCTGGTAATTATTGGTTAAAGTGGAAGGAAGAGACTTGGAAGAGATTGCTCCAAAATGCAACAGTTTTAAGGGTGCTTGTTTTGGATGAAACAAATATGTCTTCCATTTCAATTAGGACACTCAATATGTCTTCCTCTTTGGTTACTCTTAGTCTAGGATGGACTGGGCTAAGAGGAAACTTGACAGATGGCATTCTCTGTTTACCAAATCTTCAGCACCTATCTCTTTCAAGAAACTCGGACCTTGGGGACCAGCAGCTTCCAGAAATGAGTTGCAGAACAACTTCTCTTGGTTTCTTAGATCTTTCATATAACCGCCTCAACGGTTCAATCCCTCTCTCTTACTCTAACCTCACACATCTTACTTCCCTGGATCTCTCATATAACAACCTCAACGGTTCAATCCCTCCCTCTTTCTCTAACCTCACACATCTTACTTCCCTGGATCTCTCATTTAACCACCTCAACGGTTCAATCCCTCCCTCACTCTTAACCCTTCCACGGCTAACTCTTCTTAATCTCAAAGATAATTGTCTCAGTGGTCAAATCCCAAATGTCTTTCCTCAGTCAAACAGCTTTCGCGAACTGCATTTGAGTGATAACAAAATAGAGGGTGAGCTGCCATCAACACTTTCAAATCTTCAGCATCTCACTGACTTGGATCTTTCAGATAATAAATTTAGTGGTCAAATCCCAGATGTGTTTGCCAGGCTAAACAAATTGAATATTCTCTATCTTTCGCAAAACAATTTTGGAGGACCAATCCCATCTTCTTTATTTGGCTTAACTCAACTTTATAACTTGGATTGTTCTCATAATAAATTGGAGGGCCCTCTGCCTAACAATATAACAGGGTTTTCAAACCTAACATCGTTAGGGTTAGATAGAAACTTATTGAATGGGACAATTCCTTCTTGGTGTTTATCTTTGCCATCTTTGGGGTTTTTATTTCTATCAGAAAACCAATTCTCGGGACATATTAGTGCAATCTCATCATATTCCTTGGTGAGTTTGTCCTTATCCCACAACAAGTTACAAGGCAATATTCCAGAATCAATTTTCAGCCTTGTAAACCTTACTGACTTAGATCTATCATCAAACAACTTAAGTGGATCTGTCCACTTTCCACTTTTCTCCAAGCTTCAAAATTTGGGAAGCCTTTACCTTTCACAGAATGATCAGTTATCACTAAATTTCAAATCCAATGTCAATTCTAGTTTGTCCAGATTACGGAGTTTGGACTTATCTTCTATGGGTTTAACTGAATTTCCAAAATTATCAGGAAAAGTTCCATTCTTGGAAATTCTCCATTTGTCCAATAACAAACTTAAAGATAGAGTGCCAAATTGGTTGCGTGAAACGAGCTCATCGATAACTGAATTGGATCTCTCTCATAACCTGTTGACACAATCATTGGACCAATTCTCATGGAACCAACGACTGGGTTACCTTGATCTTAGTTTTAACTCGATCACTGGTGGCATCTCCTCCTCAATCTGCAATGCAAGTTCAATTGAGATTCTCAACTTGTCTCACAACAAGTTGACAGGAACCATTCCACAATGCCTTGCTGACTCATCATCCCTTGTAGTTTTGGATCTACAACTGAACAAGCTTCATGGCACTTTGCCGACTACCTTTGCAAAGAACTGCCGGCTCAGAACTCTGGATCTCAATGGCAACCAATTATTAGAAGGTTTTTTGCCAGAATCTTTGTCCAATTGCATGAATCTGGAGGTTTTAGATCTCGGAAACAATCAAATAAAGGATGTGTTTCCCCATTGGCTTCAAACTCTACCAGAATTGAAAGTATTGGTTTTGCGAGCCAACAAGTTGTACGGTCCCATTGCCGGTTTAAAGACCAAGCATGGATTCCCCAGTTTAGTCATTTTTGATGTCTCTTCCAACAACTTCAGCGGCCCAATACCAAAAGCCTACATAAAAAAATTTGAAGCCATGAAGAACGTTGTTCTAGATTCCAACTGGCAATACATGCAAGTTTTTTCTTCTTTTTCTGATTTGATGGCCTTCTCTAGAGCCGGCTACGACTACGACTACGCTGATTCTGTGACTATAACAACAAAAGCAATTACTATGACAATGGACAAAATTCCAAAACGCTTTGTAAGCATTGATTTATCGAAAAACAGATTTGAAGGAGAGATTCCAAATGCCATTGGAGAGCTTCATTCACTCAGAGGGCTCAACCTTTCCCATAACAGACTTATTGGGCCTATTCCCACATCCATGGGAAATTTGAGAAACTTAGAATCATTGGATTTCTCCTCAAACATGCTCACTGGAGGGATACCTACAGAATTAACCAATCTGAACTTTCTTGAAGTCCTAAATCTTTCCAATAACCATCTTGTGGGAGATATTCCTCAAGGAAAACAGTTCAGTACTTTTTCCAATGACTCCTATGATAGAAACCTTGGGTTATGTGGACTCCCATTGACAAGAGAATGCAGCAAGGACTCTGAACAACATTCTCCACCTTCACTAACCTTTGGGGGAGAACAGGGAGTTGGGTTTGGTTGGAAATCAGTGGCTATAGGATTTGGATGTGGAATGGTAGTTGGAGTGGGAATGGGATGTTGTGTATTATTAATTGGAAAGCCTCAATGGCTTGTGAGAATGGTTGGAGGTCAGCTCAATATTAAGGTGAAAAGGTGACAGCTAATGAAAATGGTAGCAGAATGAAAATGGTGAAAATGGCATGACTGAAGCATGTCTTGTTGCACACCTTCCTGTTCAATTTCAATTCTACCTTCTTGGAAAACAAAATTCAAAGCCAAGAACCTTATCACACTTCATTGCATCGGAGATCTGCTTCAAAGTTTTGTTGTAATATAAATGTGTTGTACTTTTTTTGGGGTAGTAGAGTGTGATGTACTTCAATTACCTTGAGCTTGGAATTTTGTTGTACTTAATACATATTGTTGTATTGATTATATATTAATAGCTGTTGTGTATTTTTAAAAATGTTATGCATTGGTTGTTGCAAGAATATTGTCTTTCTTATGTCTCATTTCGTTCAAGGAGCTTAGTTCACAGTTTCACCTTCCTCTGTAGTACGTCTAAGAGCGCAAGCTGAGCAAACTAAAGGAAGGCCATGGGTATCGTAAAGTGCCATGGGATCTAAACTTAGATTTATTCTATTAAGTATTAATATAAAAAATAATCGATGTTAAAAGTAAATTTTTTAATAATGTAAATTCTTACTATTAATGAACTCAATGTAACTAAATACATTATTTTTTTATGTAAAGCATATATAAAATTACTGTTTACTAAAATAAATAAAGGTTAAATGTTTTAGTTTGTAAGAAAAATCTAATCATATTTATATAAAATTTATCATTGTAATAATTGTGTCATATTGTCAAAGTATGATTGATTGATTGTTACCGGTTGTTTAAAGTCACAATTAGTATTGAATAACTAATAATTTGAAATTCCTTTAAAAATACTAATAATTTGAAATTATATTTAACTATTTAGTAGATATGTATATTAGTATTTTAATAATAAAATGTTGAAAAAAAAAACTCCCGTTAATTCTCTTTTTTCTTGTAGTACATGATGATAATAAAAATAACATATAATAATTCTAAGAGTTCGCTCATGTAGTCATGTAGTTAAACGTAAAATTAGGGTTGAACTCATAGTGAAAAACATATGTAAAATGATGAAAAATATTTACTCAAAATTAGTTCATCATCCTCGTATTTATTTTTAGATAACTTCATGACTAAATTTTTTTACTTTATTAAATAAATAAAAAATAAAGTAATTTCCAAACTAATTTACTCAGAAATTAAAAAGAAGAATGATTCTACTATTTAATCGCTACACATTAAATAACTAATTTATTTTCTGCACATCACACAGCTTGTCCATATTTTTTATTAAGTGTAATATTTCGTCTTTCTATTTTTTAAAATTTGTAATTTTTAATCTCTTATTTGAAAATAGACATTTAATCCCTTTATTTGTTAAAATCCATAATTTTATTCTCTTATTTTAAAATAAAGACATTTAATATTTTACTTTTATAAAATATGCAGTTTCCGTCTTTCTCTCAATTAAACGGAAAACGTTTACGGTTAAAATATTAATATTGGCTATAATATAAATTAAGTTACATCATTAAATTTAGGTTATATCAACTTAATTTCTTCCTAATTAATGCTAAATGATTATGTGAATATATAAATAAAAATTATTAAAATTATAAATTTTACAAAATTAGATGAATATAGTATCTTTATTATAAATGATTTTTCTAGCTTGTACAAACTTGCACATGTCAGGTCATTAACAATCCACTAACAACCAATTTTAATTAACTATTAATAATTATGTCTCTCCTATTTATTTCATACACTAACTCCTTCAATGATATATTTTGGTCAAATTGAAGTGATTAGCAGGTGAATTTGAGTAAAAGAGATGCAGAGAAGAACAAGAGAAGTTGTGGCACAATCCGTGCCACCTACCGCACCAGCTGGGAATCATGGCGCTATCAGCGTGAAGGCCCACACGATCCGTGTGGCTGCTGTTCTGGAAAATGAAGTTCCTCGGACTTTTGGCACGATCCGCACCAAGGCTAGCGCGAGCAGCACGAGAAGAAAAGCATTTGAAGAATGCAGCTGGCGCGATCAGCGCCACAACTCGCGCGATCCGTGTCTGAGCTCGATTCTGCAGATTTACAAAGCTGTCAAGGGTAAACTTGGGATTTCACTTACCCAAATATAAATAGCAACTCCCACTTCAGTAAAAAAAGGACTTTTGGACTAAATCTTCACAAAAGGAAGAGAAAGAAGGGGCTTGGGAGCTGATTCTAGGGTTCCCTTCCTCTCCTTGCTTGCACATCAGCAGAGCATGCTTCTTTTTGTTGTACCAAGACCATCCATGACTAGGTTTGGTTAGTTTCATTTGAAGTTAGGGCAAATACTCAATGTAACTTTCATTTGGATTGGGTTGAATGTTATTATTTATTAATGCCAAGTTATTTTACTGCACTTTGCTTGAATATCTTCATCTCTTTCTTAGACCTGATCAATCTAGGTAAGTGCTCAGAGCTAGGGTTCACAAGAGGGATATTGGGACTTTAGTCTTGAAACTAAGTGTGGTGACTTGCTTTACATCACCTAGGGATAGAGATGTATGCTTGCAATCCTTGCTAGTGCATCACTTAATGCTTAACCTAATAAATGCTACTAAGGGATTAGGGTGTTGAAAAGGGTTAAAGGGTTAATGTCACTAAGGGATTAGGGCTTAACTATTATTGAATGAATATGCATGAATTGAGTAGCTGGTATAGATGAATGTAGTAAACAATCTACGTAAGAATGTCAAGAGCGTTGAGTGTGAGTTTCCCTAACTACATTAGTTTACATATTGGTACAATCTTAATTTCTCATTTTTAATACTTTGTGCTTATAATTAGGTTTAATTTAGTTGTTACACACATCACACCCATTTCTCTTAAATATATTTGTTCTCCAACCTATCGATTCAATTTATAGTTTAATTGGTCAAACAATTCTCGTGAGACGATATCTTTCTTATCACTTTATTACTAGAGCAACCAGTGCACTTGCCGAGTATGCAACAGTTACATACACTTTTAACATACAACTCTAACTTAATTTTTTTGAAGAAAAATATTATGACTTCAAAGTTATAAATATTTTTACAATTTCAAAGTCGCAAACTTTTTTTCTAAAAAAATTGATAAAATTTGTTTTTTTAAAAAATGTTAAAAAAAAAAATTTTGGTAAAATTTATTTTTTCTTATATTGTAAATGTTTATTAGTTTAACTATTTAATAAATAAATGTAAGAAATATAAAAATATATTAAATATAATAATTACTAAAATTAGATATATCAAAAAGTAAGAAAATATTAAATAAAACCATATAAAAAATTTAAAAATTTAAAACCTTTATAGAAACCATATAAAAATTTTAAAAAATATATTAAATAAAAATATTAAAATAAATAAAATACATCAAAAATACAAAATATTAAATCAAATTATAAAATTAAAAAAATATTAATTTTTAAATTGAAAAAAATTAGATTTTTTTTAAAGTTTATGAAACAAAAAACTAAAAATTTAAATTTTTTATTTAATATTTTCTTAATTTTTGGTATACCTAATTTTTAATATATTATTTTATTTAATATGTTTTCTATATTTTTTACATATATTTATTAAATAATTAAACTAAAAAACTATTTATAATTAAAAAAACAATTTTTACCATTTAAAAAACAAAATTTTATCATTTTAGTAAAAACAAAGTTTATGACTTTGAAGTTGTAATTTTTTAAAAAAGCTTTTAGATTTATAAAAAAATCATGACTTTAAAGTTGAATGTAAAAAAAATTATGCTGGAATCGTTAAATTTTTTATAACTTCAATTTAAAAATTAAAAAATATATAAGTAGTAAACAATGTTACGACTTCAAAGTTAGAAATTCTAACAACTGTTACGACTTATCCATTTTGGTTAATAATTTAAAACCCACTCCAAAATGGTGTCACTTATAGTAAATTTTCCTATTATCACCTATCCCAACACTGCTACCATCATTATCGTTATTATCTTCATTTGCATCGCCTTCATCATTACCATCGTTCCCCATAATGGGGTACAACAATAATTCATTAATAATGTTGGATTGTATGTAGACAGTGGTGTTGCGGAATAGGTGACAAACATATTTGAATGTTCACAAAAAATATTAAAATATATTGAATCTTTTGTAATCTTTAATCTTTCAAGCATAATTAATTATTATGTATTGTTTAACTTATAAATTTTGTCCACATATCACTTTATTTTAATATATTAATTTTCTTTTTTAAAAAATCATAAATTTTAATGTAAAAATGAAACCCATTTAAAAAAACAATTGAAATCATGCACTATAATATGATTTCAATTTTTAAAAATATAAAAATCATGTTCTACCATACGTTTTCACTAGAAAAAAGAAAAAAAATTGAAATCGTATTTTAACATATGATTTCAATTCCTAGAAAAAATATTTTAAACAAATAAAAAGTGAAATCATGTTTTAATATATGATTTCTTCACTTGAAATCGTATATAAAAGTATTTACTCATTTTTATAATTTAAAAAAATACTCATTATAGCAACTCTTTTAAAAATCTACCCATATATGTAATTAACCTTATATATTTTGTAAAGATAAAATACTTATTTTCTCTGTTTGAGTACAACTCTCCCAATATAATTTTCTTTCATTCATTAACTTAACATTTAATATTTAACAAAAATATTGATGTGACACTTTAATGTATTGTCATCTCTATTTCTGTTAAATATTGAATATCAAATTAATTACGAACAAAAAATTAAAATGGTGGAAAGACCAAATTTGCAAGAAAAAATTGGGAGACCAAATTTCAAATTTAACAATAATAAAATGAAGCTAAAATAAAACTTAAGTGCCATATTTTCTGATCATGACCTCCAAATTAATTTCAATAGCAATGTTGTAATAACCTTAATAACTTCTTTGACATATCTGTGTTCCATCTTTGCATAAATTAACTTCCAAGTCAATGCAAAACAAAAGACACTATAGCAACGTTTTGCATGGGGTAGAAAAATTGTGGAAACTTTCTGTAGAACGTTTTTGCTAAAGAAGCCTCTATTCACCGACAACACACTTTTTATCCCTCTCGTTTCTCTCCATAGATGATATTTGCTGTACGTGTCTTATACTAATAAATAAGGAAATTATAATCACCTCATTAACAAACTAATTTTTTACCTAATCCAGTAACAAACTCATTTGTAAGATTTCTTTGGTTAATTTATGCGATTATAATTTCTAAACTTTTTGGGATACAACTACCAATTATATATGTAAGTTCAAGAAGATAGGAACTATATAATTCTATTACCATAGTAAAGATGTACTTTTTTAATTAACAAATGGTAATTTTTAGTTTTATTTATTCAAATTAATTAACTTATTTAATATTTAATTCCAGTAAACTACTTGCTCAAACTGATTATCCACCCTTTCACTGAAGTCTGAATTACATGAAGTAGAAAAATAAAAAATTACAAAATGCAGTTTAAAGAGAAAAATTAATTAAAACAATAAAATAGATATATGAACTAGAAAAATCAAATAAATAACATTTGCATAGAGTTTCAAATTAGTTCGAGTTAATTCTACTATATGGAATATTTTTTTAACACAAAACATGAATATCTAATCTTATTGGAAACGATATCAATGGATGACAAGATAAACATTTCTTTTTAAGCTTTATACATCATTCACATAATTATTTCATGTATCATGTTTAAAATTTTCTAATTTTAATTTATATTTTCTTCTTCGTAAATCTAAAGACATGTACACCAATTAAAAAAAATTTCATGTTGTTTACAACTTCCTTTTAAAAAAATGTTGTTTAAAACTTATTTTCCACATTAATTATTATCTCATTAATCTTTTTTTTTCAAACAGAACTTATAATTAATTTTTCATATAAAAATTAATTCTAACATTTAATTTTATTATCAATGTTTAACAACCACATTAATAACACTTACAAATTATCCATCATATCGTAACAATGTCCAACTCCTAAATTGTGACAAATATAAGTTTTCTAATTTATCAGCATTTTAATTTGTATGTTAAATTTTTGACAAATATGAATTTTAAAATAATTTGTTTAAATAATATAATTTTGAAAAATATGTTAATTTTATACACATGCTTTCAACAAATATTTTAGAATTAAGTATTTTTTAATTTAATAATATTTCTTTTTAAATATTTCTAACATCTTGAAATTATATCATATACAATTAATAATTTACAAATAATTTTATAAATAATATAATTTTGACAAATATATTTTTATGTATAATTTCAACAAATATTCTATAATTTAATTTTTTATAGTTTCAGGTAATATTTATATTTAAAATGTTTTTTCTCTGAACTATATTTATCATAAGCAATTATTTCTAGCGTTATTTCAAAATAAATTTTGGGGAGCAATTCCATAAAGTAAGACAGGTTTTGGCTTGGCAATTGAAAAAAAAAACGCATAAAAAAAGGATATTCCATGAAGTTCAAGACAATACAATTGAAAATGGCAATACTTATTATTCCAATTCATACCCCTCCTTCTTTCTCTAACCTCACATATCTTACTTCCCTGTATCTCTCAAATAACAACCAACAGTTCAGTCCCATCCTCACTCTTAACCCTTCCTCGACTAACTTTTCTGAGTCTCTATGATAATCGTCTCAGTGGTCAAATCCCAAATGTCTTTCCTCAGTCAAACAATTTTCACGAATTGCATTTGAGTTATAACAAAATAGAGGGTAAGCTCCCATCAACACTTTCAAATCTTCAACATCTCATCCTCTTGGATCTTTCACAGAATAAATTAGTGGTCAAATCCCATCTTCATTATTTGGCTTAGCTCAACTTTCTGACTTGGATTGTTCTGATAATAAATTGGAGGGCCCTCTGCCTAACAGTATATCAGGGTTTTCAAACCTAACATCGTTAAGGTTAAATGGAAACTTACTGAATGGACAATTCCTTCTTGGTGTTTATCTTTGGCATCCTTGGTGGATTTAGATCTATTAGAAAACCAATTCTCAGGCCATATTAGTGCAATCTCATCATATTCCTTGGAGAGTTTGTCTTTATCCCACAACAAGTTACAAGGCAATATTCCAGAATCAATTTTCAGCCTGGCAAAAGAACCAAAAGGGTGTTTTTTTTAAAAATATTTACCGATAAGGTGCGCTTTCGAAAATATTTGCAAATCTGGTGCAGCGGGGGGGCTTATTTACCAAAATGGTGCTGTGCAACATGCCTGGATCAGGCATGTTGCAGTGCACCAGACCCCCCCTTCCCAGTTCCTTCGCGTATTCCAGTTGACTTTCTGCTGACCCCGCCAACAAGAAGGGTTGTCATCTGACTGCGAAGGATGAGCCATATCCAACATAGGGTGGGCATTTATGTTGCAGCAGCACCATTTTGGTTTACGGTTTAGGGTTTGGTGGGCATGGTACGTGACGTTCGGGCTAGGATTGGGTTAGGCTTAGGTTTCATGATTCTGGTTGCATAGTTTAGGGTTGGTGGGTGTGTTCAATGACGTCCTAAACCCCAAACACCATGTACGCCTGCCGACACAACCCTAAGCCCTCACCTGAATACCCAACCCCTAAACCCCAACCAAACCCTAAACCCATGACCCTAGCCAAACCCTAAACCCTAAACATGTCTATTGTCTAGGCACATAAAAAACTGCATCTGTAAAGACACGCTCTGCTTGTGTACTTTCCTTCTTTTATCACATGCTACATCTCCCTGTAACCAGTAATAGTGCCTTCGTAGTTGTAGTACAGTAAACATACAGTGTCCGCTTATTAGTTTATCATGCTAAGTTATGATTGTATGAACCTTTAAAGTTGTAACAAGTTATTTGTTGCATTTGTTTGCGGGGATTGAAGGGTTACTCTGAGGACTATGAGCATGAGCTGATGAAGAATGTAATATTCCTTAGTCCCAGCGCGTTTTGCGCGAATTAGGACGCGTATGGCGCGATTCTGAGACCTTGGGACTGAATTATGCAGAAAAACACTCTGCAGAAGTGTTGCTGCATAATTTGGCGCGGTTGGCGCCAGGTGCGGCGCGGAACGCGCCAAGGCCATAGGTGTGGCGCTGGAGGCGCGGTGGTTGGCGCTCCAGGCGCCACAGTCCCTGGAAGCTGGCGCTTTAGGCGCCGTGAATGGCGCTGGTGGCGCCGGAAGTGGTGAGTTTTCCCAGTTGGCGCTCTTGGCGCCGTGTGTGGCGCCGTTGGCGCGGGAATCTCTGGAAGTTGACGCTCTGGGCGCCGGTGTTGGCGCTGTTGGCGTGGGAAACTGGAGGAATTTCCCAGCTGGCGCGGTTGGTGCCATGTGTGGCGCGGTTGGCGCCATAAGTTCTGGAAGTTGGCGCCTGAGGCGTGGTATCTGGCGCCTGAGGCGTGGGACTCTCTGGAGGGTGGCGCTGGAGGCGCCGTGGGTTTTTACGGTTGGCGCGGTTGGCGCGGGCGTGGCGCTGTCGGCGTGGCAGCTCGGGCAGGTCCCCTATATAAAGCCATTTCGCGAAATTCTGAGCCAAAACCCTTCCTTCTTCTTCCTCAGACCTCTTTCCTCCATTGTTGAGTGCCCAAGCTTGATTCCTTCACCATACTTCACCAAAATCACTTCCTAAAGCTTGTTTTGTGATGGAAATCACTTTGGGAGCTTGAATCCATCCTCTCTTTCACCCCCAAATCCCTCATTTTTGAGAATCCCTTCTCAAGAGAAGTTCGCGGAACTTGAGCTCGGCGAGGAACGACGACGATTCGTGAGTACCCAAGCTAGGGGAAGTCGTCCTGGGGTCTTCCTTGCATCTTTTGAGGTAAGAAACACAAGATTTACCTCTTGATTCATGAGTTAGGGTTTTGGGTGAATAGTGACCCACTTTTGATAGAGCTTGAATTAGCTTTGGGTCTAGTTGAAACATGTGTTTGGAATGTTGAGAGGATGTAGGATTAGCTCTTAGAAGTGAATTTGGTGAATGTTGATTTCATGGCTCTTGTTGGTGCATGTGTTGTTGTTGGGCTGAGTTGCTTAGCCTTTGTTGTACATGCTAGAGCCTTGGATTGTGGGTGTGATGGCCTTGTGAGGCTATTAGCTTGATGGCTTGTGAATGCCAAGCTTGGTTGAACCATAGGTTAGATGACTTGTGGTTTTGGAAAGGATTGTGAGTCCTTTCATGCTTGAGCGGTTGTGAACCGTTGTGCTTGTGCCTTGTATGGCTTTGTGATTGATATATACTTGTGTATGTGCCTTGGATAGGGCGTGACACCGAGGGTGTCGGTGGCGTGGGCCACAGAGCACGGGGAGAACTGCAGAGCGCGGCTTTGCCAGGTAAGTTCTGGACCCTTGGGGATGTTTCCCACTTGTGTGTGCTCTACCATACTCCGCGGGAGTAGTGGTTTCATTCATGACTCATGCATTGTGTGATTGTTGCATGCTC
>PYAF01001750.1:17595-40749 GCA_007407185.1 Glycine tomentella | reverse complement strand
CACTTGTGTGTGCTCTACCATACTCCGCGGGAGTAGTGGTTTCATTCATGACTCATGCATTGTGTGATTGTTGCATGCTCATACATATATTATTGCATGTAGCTGTGCTTGCGATTGTAGTAAGCCTGTTATTAGATCTTCTGGCCAGTGAAGATAGATATGGACCTCCCTAGGAGGAGAGCGCGCCTCCTAGTTGGTTAGCGCATGGTTGACATAAGGTCCCGGGATGCGGATTTCCCAACGCCAAGGGATAGGTGTTCCCGTCGCGGTTGAAGCCTAGGCTCGGAGGTACCATATACGTGCGTCCATGCTAAGGGGTAGCACCCAATGGGATGGCACGGGTGTGAATTCCGGCTTCACACTGAGAGGTTTGTGTGAACTCGGTCCACCGTACATAGAGCACCGGGTTGGCGTGCATTGTATTTGTATGAGAGGCCGGGATGGCCCAGTGTTGTGATTCCATGATGTTGCGTCATGATGAGTGAGCCAGGGTGGAGGAGATGCCTCCAAGGACCCTGAGCTTACTGAGATGTATATCTCACCCCGTGTGGGGCTATTGTTTTTCAGGTGATGCTTCTAGCAGAGGGGAGCAGTCTCAGGGCGGGAGGCCCCAGTAGAGACGGTACCTGCTTGGCCTCGGGCAGCAGAGGATGCTTGGAGCTCGGCTCAGCATTTTGTTTGTTTTGATGTATACCCCTTTGAGGGAAGACATGCGTTGCGCATGTGTTTTGTATTATACACTGTTGATGTATATTTTGTATACCCTCTCATGTGAGGAAGGATCCTCGGGATCAGATGTTGCATATAACTTGGTTATATGTATATATACGGTTTTCGTTCAGTTATGCTTACTCCTGTATGTTTATATCTTTGAGATAGTATGTTATCTGCCTATGGTTGGTTTGTATGATCTGGTTAAGCAGGGGCATGTGTATGCTTGATGTGGGTTTTGTCTCCATACATAATGTGATCAAGAAAGATGGTTTGATTTAATGCTTCCGCAATACTTAAACATGTTTTATTAAAAGGTTTTAATTATCTTGTTTAAGCGCTAATCTGATGATTATACAATGTTAATACACCGGGTATACACGGGGGTGTTACAAAGAAGGTGAATGAGAGAAAGACATGATCAGACGTTTTCTTTCTTATTTTGTTTTGCTTCTTCTCTGTGTATATGATGATGGACTTGGCACTACTGGAAACAATGTACGTCGAGGCTCATGATTTTAGGGTTTGGGGGGTTGAGATTAATGGTTTGGTGTTTAAGGTGTGTGGGTTTATGGGTTAGGTGTATGTTGGTTTACATGGCTAGGGTTTGTGTTGATGGTTTGGATTTAGGGTATAGGGTTTAGGATAGGCGGTCCAGGATTGTAGGGGGTATGGTTTAGGGTTTATGGTTTTGGTGGACATTGGTACATGGTGTAAGGGTTTATGGTTAATGATTTACTGTTTATGTTGGTTAGGTTGATGGGGCAGGCATAGTAGTCCTTGCCATAACGTGATTTGATTTCGCAAGAGTCATAGCGTGATTTGATTTCACAGTCAGATGACAACCCTTCTTGTTGGCGGGGTCAGCAGAAAGCCAACTGGGGTCCCGCTCAGTTTAGCAGAGACAGAGAACATTGGAAGCCAATATATGAACCAACTGCGGAGCGGGGGGGCCTGATTTACCAAATTGGTGCTGCTGTAACATGCCTGAATTAGGCATGTTACAACACGCCCAATCTAGGCGTGTTGTAACATGCCTAATTCAGGCATGTTACACAACACCAGATTTGTAAATAAAGGCCCTCCTGCACCGGATTTGCATATATTTTCGAAAACGCACCTTATCGGTAAATATTTTTAAAAAAAACACCCTTTTGGTTCTTTTGCCTTTTCAGCCTAGTAAACCTTACTCGCTTAGATCTATCATCAAACAATTTAAGTGGATCTATCAACTTTCCACATTTCTCCAATTAAGCTTCAAAATTTGACAAGCCGTTACCTTTCACAGAATGATCAATTATCGATGAATTTCAAATCCAATGTCAATTATAGTTTCTCTTTTATGGGTTTAACTGAATTTTCAAAATTATCAGGAAAAGTCCCAAATTTGAAATTTCTCCATTTGTCCAATAACAAAATTAAAGGTACAGTGCCAAATTGGTTGCATGAAACGATATCGTTGTTATATGAAATGGACCTCTCTTATAACCTATTGACGCAATCATTGGACCAATTCTCATGGAACCAAAAACTGGGTTACCTTGATCTTAGTTTTAACTCATTCACTGGTGGCTTCTCTTTCTAAATTTGCAATGCAAGTGCAATTGAGATTCTCAACTTGTCCCACAACAAAATGACAGGAAACATTTCACAATGCCTTTCATGGCACTTTGCAAATACCTTTGCAAAGGACTGTCAGCTCAGAATTCTAGATCTCAATGGCAACCAATTATTAGAAGGTATTTTACCAAAATCTTTGTCCAATTGCATTAATCTGGAGGTTTTTAGATCTTGGAAACAATGAAATAAAGGATATGTTTCCCCATTGGCTTCAAAATCTACCAGAATTGAAAGTATTGGTTTTGCGAGCCAACAAATTGTACGGTCCCATAGCCGGTTTAAAGACCAAGCATGCATTCCCCAGTTTAGTCATTTTTTATGTCTCTTCCAACAACTTCAGCGGCCCAATACCAAAAGCCTACAAAAAAATTTGAAGCCATGAAGATCGTTGGTCTAGATGCTGATGGGCAATACATGAAATTTATTATCCTTATTCTGGAATCAATTTCGCTGATTCTGTGACTATAACAACAAAAGCAACTACTATTACAATGGACAAAATTCAAAATGACTTCGTAAGCATTTATTTATCGCAAAACAGATTTGAAGGAGAGATTCCAAATGCCATTGGAGAGCTTCATTCACTCAGAGGGCTCAACCTTTCCCATAACATACTTAGTGGTCGTATTCCCGAATCCATGGGAAATTTGACAAAGTTAGAATCATTGGATATCTCCTCATATATGCTCACTGGTGAGATACCTACAGAATTAACCAATTTGAACTTTCTTGAAGTCCTAAATCTTTCCAATAACCATCTTGTGGGAGATATTCCTCAAGGAAAACAGTTCAGTACTTTTTCCAATGATTCCTATGAAGCAAGGAAAACAGTTCAGTACTCAAATATGCTCAGGGCTATGTGGACTCCCATTGACAACAGAATGCAGCAAGGACCCTGAACAACATTCTCCACATTCACTAACCTTTGGGGGAGAACAGGGATTTGGATTTGGATTTGGTTGGAAACCAGTGGCTATAGGATATGGATGTGGAATGGTATTTGGAGTGGGAATGGGATGTTGTGTATTATTAATTAGAAAGCCTCAATGGCTTGTCAGAATGGTTGGCGGTCAGCTCAATAAAAAGGTGAAAAGGTGACAGTTAATGAAAATGGTTGCAGAATGAATTAGTTTATATGGCATGACTGAAGAATGTCTTTTGCACACTTTCCTGTTCAATTTCAATTCTACCTTCTTGGAAAACAAATTAAAATTCAAAGCCAAGAACCTTATCACACTTCATTGCATCGGAGATCTGGTTCAAAGTTTAGTTGTAATATAAACGTGTTGTAGTTTTTTTTTGGGGTATTAGAGTGTGATGTACTTAATTTACCTTGAGCTTGGAATTTTGTTTTTTTTTTAATACATATTGTTGTATTGATTATATATTAATTGCTGTTGTATATTTTTAAAAATGTTATGCATTGGTCGTTGCAAGAATATTGTCTTTCTTATGTCTCATTTAGTTCAAGGAGCTTATTTCACAGTTTCACCTTCCACTGTAGTACGTGTAAGAGCATATCTTATACGTAAATTTTAGCTATTTCATTCATATATAACTCCATTAGGCGCATTTTGTCTTCCATGACAATCTACGACCATTACAAGATTCAAAATTATATGATAGGTAACAATAATTTCAGTTATTTTTTTTTTGTTCAATTTTATTTTCTCTCAAATATGGAAAGATTTTCAAGATCTTTGTACTGAGAAGGTTCACTGTCTTCATGACTATGAGAGTAGCAAGATAGTAATAACTGGCAAGGATGGGAATGAGTTTGAATCTGTTTTACACTAGCTAGCAAACCAATGGAGAGGCACACAAAAGGCTAAGAAGGCTGATTGCTGAACCTTTATCAATTGATGGCCACAAAAAATATTTCCATTTTATAAATACTCAGGCAGTAGAAATTTATATCAATGGCTAGGAAGGAGAGTCCTGGTTCTTGAGGAGGTTACATTGAATTCCACTATGTTTTTAAACAACCAAAATTTTCATATTTGGATATAGATATTATTCCATACCAAGACACTGTATTCGAAATTTTGACACATGATCATGAGTTTAGAGCCTTCTGAGGAGGAACCGAAAAGTTTGGTCAAAGTTTAAGATTACTTCTTCCACACTTGCTTCATTGCCTTTTAAACTTCCAGAGACAGTTTTTCATCACAGTATCAAGGTAACAAAGTAATACAAAACTAGCCACACATGACACACCACTAAACAGTCTAGGTGCACTGATTCAATTATGAGGATCACTGAATTTTCCTTTTCCTCTGATACAATACTATGCATATTGCAGGCTCGGGATATTGTGAATGAGATCGACATTGGATTCTATAATATCGAGGAAAAGTGGCCAAGACATTAAACAAGATATCTTAGAATCCTCAGAATTAGATATGAAACACAGCCAAAAAAGATGGAGAATAAGATAAACAATTGAAGGACAATATATAAACTCTGCTTGTTGCAGGCCATGATACCACAACTGGCTACAGCTGCTCTTACAAAGCTCATAAAATTTCTTTTTCTGATTCTGAAAACAACTACACTGATTTTGTGACTATAACAACAAAAGCAATTACTATGACAATGGACAAAATTCGAAATGACTTTGTAAGCATTGATTTATCGCAAAACAGATTTGAAGGAGAGATTCCAAATGCCATTGGAGAGCTTCATTCACTCAGAGGGTTCAACCTTTCCCATAACAGACTTATTGGTCCTATTCCCCAATCCTTGGGAAATTTGACAAAGTTAGCATCATTGGATCTCTCATCAAATATGCCCACTGGTGGGATACCTACAGAATTAACCAATTTGAACTTTCTTGAAGTCCTAAATCTTTCCAATAACCATCTTGTGGGAGATATTCCTCAAGCAAAACAGTTCAGTACTTTTTCCAATGACTCCTATGATAGAAACTTGGTGTTATGTGGACTCCCATTGTCAACAGAATGCAGCAAGGACCCTGAACAACATTCTCCACCTTCACTAACCTTCGGGAGAGAACAGGGATTTGGGTTTGGTTGGAAACCAGTGGCTATAGGATATGGATGCGGAATGGTCTTTGGAGTGGGAATTGAATGGTATGTAAAGGAAGACAAGGAAGACAAGGATGAGATCTAATGACAATGGTAGGAAAATGAATTAGTTGATATATGGCATGACTGGAGAATGTCTTGTTACATACTTGCCATCTTTGAAAACAAAACTCAAGGGCAAGAACTTTATCACACTGCTTTGCATGGGAGATCTGGTTCAAAGTTTTGCTGTAATATGAATGTGTTATACTTTTGCTTTTTTGTGTGTTCTTTTTTGGTTTTTATGGGTAGAAGAGTGCTATGTACTTCATTTGCCGTGAGCTTGCCGTTTCGATTTATTTAATACGTATAACTGTAGCATTGGTTGTATAATAATAGATGTTGTATATTTTTAAAAATACTATGTATTAATTGGCCAATATGCAGTTGTCTCATTTCATTCAAGGAGCTCAATTCACGGTTTGACCTTCTATTGTAGTTTATTTAATTAATTTTCTAACTATTTAACCACCGTGACATGGCTTTAGAAGCTGAGGTCCAGCGGAGTATAAGAGCACAAACAATGCATACTAAGCTGAGGTGGTCCAGGGGCGTAAGTGTATCATATTACACACCAAGTATTTGAAATTAATTTTGAATATCACATTTTGGTCTAAAAGTGAATGTATATATGATCATCAGTTTAGAGCCTTCTTGGGAGGAACAGGAAAAGTTTTGGTCAAATTTTAAGATTATTTCTTCGTCATTTACCTCATTTCCTTTTAAATTTCCATAGACAGTTTTTCATCATAGTATCAAGGTAACATAGTAATACATAACTAGGCACACCACTAAACAGGCTAGGTGCACTGATTCAATTATGAGGATCACTGAATTCTCGTTTCCTCGGATACAATGCTATGCATGTGTGCATGCTCGGGGATATTATGCACGAGATGTTGGATTCTATAATATTGCAGAGGCTAGGGAATTGGCCAAGACATTAAACAAGATTTCTTAGAATCCTTAGAATTAGATAAAAGCGGCAGAGAAGATGAAGAAGATAAACAATTGAATGACAATGTATTAACTCTGTCTTGTTCTTCTTAGAAGGTGTGATTAAAATCTAAAGAGTTTTAAACTTAATCTTTATTTTTAGACACACAAATACAAAATAATTAAATTTAATTATATATAAATAAAATTGGAATATATTATTTTCAATTCAATAATTTACAGCTCATCAACCTCATCTTACTTAAAACTAAATTACGTAATTAAACGAGCAACCCTAGCTAAGAATTTTAATTATCTAGCAGGCTAAAATAACGAACATTGTCAGCATTGGATGAAGATGATAATATCCATTTTGATTGACTACTCTTCTCATCAACCCGAAGTAGACTGAGTTTGCAGTCCAAGTCAAGAAAACATCATTGCAGATTTCAGATTTGCAATATTCTCTCTACGGAAGGAAGTAAATAGTTACTAATTATTAATTATTATATAATATATCACAATTAGAGTATTACACTTGTACACTTGGAGTCAAAATTAAAAATAATATAAAAGGTTTCGTATCTTACATTAATATATCTTCTTAATTATATTTGCGTTTGCTTACTTTTTATTTTGGTTTTCAACTTGGTTTTCTCATTATAGGTGTTGTAATTTGCACACTTAAGAAAAGGTGATGCAATTGAAGGAGTGTAGTAATTTTCTATTTTTTTCGTAAGTAATTCTGCCCAAATTAGCTGAATTGTTTGATGACAAAATTCTCAAAATTTTAAATAAAAGTAGCAGTACTAAAATCTGTTAGAATTAACTCTAACATTTTTTCTTTCAATTAGGATAAATTGGTAATGGTAAGTGCTGTAAATATTACATCTACTTATAATGTCAACACCCAAAAATTATTTTTATAATGTAAAATTTATTTTGTCATTAATTTGCTTTTATTTAAAATTTATATTATTATCATAAAATCTGAAAAATTGCATCTATAATTTTTAATTAAGAGTGAAATTTTGTAACTTTTTAAAATTTTAGTAAATAAAAAAATTATATAATATAATGCTAGTATTTTTCAAAAGAAAAATCAACATTGTCATTCAATGAACCAGTGTACTATAATTGACTTTTATCACTCAAAAGAAAAATTAAAACTGTTATTCAAAGAAAAATAAACATTAGTAACTTTTATAATAATTATTTTATGACTTAAATATACTTTTAATCCCTAATAAATAGTCCATTTTTTGTCTACTCCCTAATAAATTTTTGTTTTGCTTTAAATTAATGAATTTTGTTTTAGTCTCGATTAATAATAATAAATAAAAAAATTATCAGAATGAAAACACATAATTTATGAATTTATCGTGGACTAAGAAAAGTGTCAAGGACCAAAAATAAAATTATTTTACCAAAAATAAATAATTTTTTATTAGAGACAAAGAATAAATTTATTAAAAAATAAATACAAAATTGGATATTTATTTGGGATCAAAACTATATTTAAATCTTATTTTTAAATATTATATTTATTATAATTTTTAATTGTTTCACAACATATAAATATTTACACGTGTTAAAATATTCTATGATTTCTTTTAAATTATTTTAATGAAAAGCAATAGTAAAATAGTAAGAGTTTAATCTAATTTATGTTCGGTATCTAATTATTAGATAAAATTGGTAAGAGTGTAAGAAACTTTTATATATATATATATATATATATATATATATATATATATATACCACTAACTATGTGAATTAACTAATGTGGGCTGTTTAGACCGAGACGATTGAAAAAAAAAATACACATATTTTTATCTTTTTATTGTCACATTATGAGAAAGAATACATCATAAAGAAAATGGGAAAAATAACAAATTTGTTTAACGTCCACGATTTTGAATTTCTTTAATCTGGTTTGGGTCATCATCCCTGCATTCACAACCTCGCACACATTTTTAGGATAACATGGACAAACTTACAAATTTTCCCTCCACACTATTCTCCTCTCTTTGTTATCGTGTTGTCCCTCTCTCCAGGCGCTCGATGCAATGGTTCTTTTCATCTAAAAAATCTCTATTTATAGACCTAACATTCTAATCTTAAATGAAGAAATAAATTCATAATTTATAAATAATATATTTAATTCTAAACAACATTCTATAAATAAGATAATATATATCATTCATGCCTTCATTCCTACATTCACAATCTTACAACAAGTTTTTAAAACAAGTTAAACAAACTTATAAACTTTCCTCGACATGCCCCCCAGGGTGGTGACCCTCTCCAAATTGGATGATTATTCTCATCTTGTAAATCTTGTTTTATAGACACAACGTCTTAATCTTAAATGGGAAACAAACATCTAATTTAATGATAATATATTTAATTTTAATAACATCCTAAAAATAAGATAATATCATTTTTTAAAAATATAAATAATATCCTATATATTTAAAATTACAAATTGTTTTTCAACACAAAGTTAGATATGTTAAATACATGGAGTTTATCTTTTTCCGACAAGTTATAAGCCGATATTCCAGAAGCAATTTTCAGCCTTGTAAACCTTACTCACTTAGATCTATCGTCAAACAATTTAAGTACATTTGTCAACTTTCCACTTTTCTCCAAGCTTCAATTTTGGAAAGACTTTACCTTTCACAGAAAAATCAGTTATCACTAAATATCAAATCCAATGTTAATAATATATAGTTTCTCCAGTTTATGGAGTTTGGACTTATATCTTCTATGGGTTTAACTGAATTTCCAAAATTATCAGGAAAAGTCCCAATTTTGGAATTACTCCATTTGTCCAATAACGAACTTATGGGTAGCTAGAGTGTCAAATTGTTTATATGAAACCGACTCGTTATATGAGTTGTACCTCTCTCAAAACCTATTTTCGCAATCATTGGAACCAACAACTCGGTTACCTTGATCTTAGTTTTAACTCAATCACTGGTGGCTTCTCTTCCTCAATTTGCAATGCAAGTGCAATTGATTTATCGCAAAACAGATTTGAAGGAGAGATTCCAAATGCCATTGGAGAGCTTCATTCACTCAGAGGGCTCAACCTTTCCCATAACAGAATTATGAACCAAATCATGCTTTATTACTTGTGAGGAAAGAAACTAATTCTCAAAGAATAATGCGCATTTCCTTTTTCATGTATGTAGGTATAGTGCTAGAACGGAAAGCAACTACAAATAATTAATACCCTGTTAATTCTCTTTCACCGCCTTCGTTATATACTCATCAATATTAGTCATTACATTGTTTAACAGCTGTAAAAGCATAAGAATTCTGGAAAAAATCGCATGCACACAAAATTTGATTAACTTGATACTATTGAAGTTCAAAATCTACTGATTTGTTTAGAGATGTTCATCATATTAGATTAACCATAAGTGAAATTAATTAAGCAAACATAAAACCTAAGTCTCATTTTTTAGAGTATTGACCTAAAGTCAATTCCAATAGCCGTGTTGGGAAAGAAAAAAAAGTTGAGATTATATGTAATTTGAGTAAAGCCTAGGAGTGCATGTCGCTGTAATTTATTCTGATTAAAAATGTAGAAAATTTCATAGATGAAAAATCGAAGAGAATACAATTGAAATGGCAATACTGAGGACAAGCTAAGGGTTCGAAAATGAAAAAGACAAATTTGCTGAAAAGTGAGCACAAACTCGGTAGTATTATGAGAGGGTTAAAAAATGTTATATTGAGGACAATCTTGGTGTAGCGTTATGAAAGGGGTTAGAAAATGGATGTTTGTGTGAAGGATGGGTAGTTGAAGCCTTGAAAAATATAAAAATATATCGTTGCCCTTTATATAAGAGTTTGTTTAGTATGCACTAAGAGTCTGTTTAAAAAGTCACTCCAATAGCTTATAATTTTATTTGACCGAGTATAAGTTGATTTAATCCAAATATGTTTGGGTATAAAAAAACTTATTCTAATATTTTTAGTTTATTTTCAGATGTTATTTCAACCAGTATTTTAGCTCATAAGTTACTAATTTGTTTTTATTTTATTTTTACCTTTATTATTATACTTGAAATTATTTTTTATCCTTTTTGAAATGAAATAAAATAATGATATGAGGTAGGGAAAAAATGGTTAAATAAAGATATGAATTAGAAAAATCATATAAATCATGTTTGCAGAAAAAACGAGTCCAAAGTCAAGTTAATTTAAATTGCAGTTGTTGGGACAACTTTGCAAAGTTGTGTGTGTCAATTTGCGTGGGGAATGGGCTGTTGAAGTCTTCAATTATGGACCGCCATCAAAGCTTAATTTAGCCACAAATTTTGCATATAGTGTTTTTAATTTGGCTATAAATATTAATATTTTGTTCCTGAGTCTTTCATGTATATTTTCTCTTACAGTAAGGCCACGTAAAGACTTTAAGAGTTGCAGAGGTAGTTAGAATATGGAATCATATGCATGGATGTGGTGCTTCCTTCTCTCTTCCCATTTCCTCATCCTTTCTTTTTCACCCTCTCATTCCTTTTGCAGCCCCCATGACAGCTTTGCCTTGCTGCACTTCAAAAACTCCTTCACTAGTTATGAACGTCCTTTTTATGATGAATGTGATCCAGCTGGTTATTTAAAGACCAAAACATGGGAAAATGGGAGAGATTGTTGCTCTTGGCATGGAGTCACCTGCCACCCCATCTCCGGTCACGTCACTGAGCTCGACCTCAGCTGCGGTGGCCTTGTCGGCAAAATCGATCTAAACAGTACGCTTTTCCATCTTTCTCATCTTCACTCACTCAACCTTGCTTTCAATCATTTCTATCCATCTCAACTGTCATCTCTCTTTGGTGGGTTTGTGAGCCTCACGCATCTCAACTTGTCTAAGTCTTACTTTGAAGGGAATATTCCTTCCCAAATCTCTCACCTTTCCAAATTAGTCTCACTTGATTTCTCTGGTAATTTGTTAAAGTGGAGGGAAGACACTTGGGAGAGATTGCTCCAAAATGCAACAGTTTTAAGGGTGCTTGTTTTGGATGAAACAGATATGTCTTCCATTTCAATCAGGACACTCAATATGTCTTCCTCTTTGGTTACTCTTAGACTAGGAGGGACTGGGCTAAGAGGAAACTTGACAGATGGAATTCTCTGTTTACCAAATCTACAGCACCTATATCTTTCAGAAAACAGGGGCCTTCAGGGCCAGCTTCCAAAAATGAGTTGCAGCACAACTTCTCTTGGTTTCTTAGATCTTTCATATTGTGGTTTCCTAGGGTCAATCCCTCCCTCTTTCTCTAACCTCACACATCTTACGTCCCTGTATCTCTCATATAACAACCTGAACGGTTCAATCCCTCCCTCTTTCTCTAACCTCATACATCTTACTTCCCTGGATCTCTCATCTAACAACCTCAACGGTTCAATCCCTCCCTCTTTCTCTAACCTCACACATCTTACTTCCCTGGATCTCTCATATAACTACCTCGACAGTTCAGTCCCATCCTCACTCTTAACCCTTCCACGGCTAACTTTTCTGAATCTAGACACTAACCAACTCAGTGGCCAAATCCCAAATGTCTTTCCTCAGTCAAACAGCTTTCAAGAATTGCATTTGAGATATAACAAAATAGAGGGTGAGCTGCCATCAACACTTTCAAATCTTCAACATCTCATTCACTTGGATCTTTCATATAATAAATTTATTGGTCAAATCGCATCTTCATTGTTTGGCTTAACTCAACTTTTTAACTTGGATTGTTCTTATAATAAGTTGGAGGGCCCTCTGCCTAACAATATAACAGGGTTTTCAAACCTAACATCGTTAAAGTTAAATGGAAACTTACTGAATGGGACAATTCCATCTTGGTGTTTATCTTTGCCATCTTTGGTGGATTTATATCTATCAGAAAACCAATTCTCTGGGCATATTAGTGCAATCTCGTCATATTCCTTGGAGAGTTTGTCTTTATCCCGCAACAAGTTACAAGACAATATTCCAGAATCAATTTTCAGCCTTGTCAGCCTTATTCACTTAGATCTATCATCAAACAATTTAAGTGGATCTGTCGACTTTCCACATTTCTCCAAGCTTCAAAATTTGGCAAGCCTTTACCTTTCCCAGAATGATCAGTTATCACTAAATTTCAAATCCAATGTCAATTATAGTTTCTCCAGTTTATTGAGCTTGAACTTATCGTCTATGGGTTTAACTGAATTTCCGAAATTATCAGGAAAAGTCCCATATTTGAAATTTCTCCATTTGTCCAATAACAAACTTCAAGGTAGAGTGCCAAATTGGTTATATGAAAATGACTCGTTACTTGAATTGGACCTCTCTCAAAACCTAGTTTCGCAATCATTGGACCAATTCTCATGGAATCAACGACTGAGTTACCTTGATCTTAGTTTTAACTCAATCACTGGTGGCATCTCTTCCTCAATCTGCAATGCAAGTTCAATTCGGATTCTCAATTTGTCTCACAACAAGTTGACAGGAACCATTCCTCAATGCCTTGCTAACTCATCAACCCTTGAAGTTTTGGATCTACAAATGAACAAGCTTCAGGGACCCTTGCCAAATACCTTTGCAAAGGACTGTCAGCTCAGAACTCTGGATCTCAATAGCAACCAATTATTAGAAGGCTTTTTGCCAGAATCTTTGTCCAAATGCATTTATCTGGAGATTTTAGATCTTGGAAACAATCAAATAAAGGATGTGTTTCCCCATTGGCTTCAAAATCTACCAGAATTGAAAGTATTGGTTATGCGAGTCAACAAATTGTACGGTCCCATTGCCAGTTTAAAGACCAAGCATGGATTCCCAAGTTTAGTCATTTTTGATGTCTCTTCCAACAACTTCAGCGGCCCAATACCAAAAGCCTACATAAAAAAATTTGAAGCCATGAAGAACTTTGTTCTAGATGCCGGTTGGCAATACATGGAAATTTCTTTTTCTAATTTTGGAAACATGTACAGCTACACTGATTCTGTGACTATAACAACAAAAGCAATTACTACGACAATGGACAGAATTCGAAATGACTTTGTAAGCATTGATTTATCGCTAAACAGATTTGAAGGAGAGATTCCAAATGCCATTGGAGAGCTTCATTCACTCAGAGGGCTCAACCTTTCTCATAACAGACTTATTGGTCCTATTCCCCTATCCATGGGAAACTTGACAAAGTTAGAATCATTGGATCTCTCCTCAAATATGCTGACTGGTGGGATACCTACAGAATTAACTAATTTGAACTTTCTTGAAGTCCTAGATCTTTCCAATAACCATCTTGTGGGAGAAATACCTCAGGGAAAACAGTTCAGTACTTTTTTCAATGATTCCTATGAGGGAAACATGGGGTTATGTGGACTCCCATTGACAACAGAATGCAGCAAGGACCCTGAACAACATTCTCCACCTTCACTAACCTTTGGGGGAGAACAGGGATTTGGATTTGGTTGGAAACCAGTGGCTATAGGATATGGATGTGGAATGGTCTTTGGAGTCGGAATGGGGTGTTGTGTATTGTTATTAGGAAAGCCTCAATGGCTTGTGAGAATGATTGGAGGTCAGCTTAATAAAAAGGTGAAAAGGTGACAGCTAATGAAAATGGTAGCAGAATGAATTAGTTTATATGGCATGACTGAAGAATGTCTTGTTGCACACCTTCCTGTTCAATTTCAATTCTGCCTTGTTGGAAAACAAAATTCAAAGCCAAGGACCTTATCACAATTTATTGCATCGGACATCTGGTTCAAAGTTTAGTTGTAATATAAATGTATTGTACTTTTTTTTTTGGGTAGTAGAGTGTGATGTACTTCATTTATCTTGAGCTTGAATTTTGTTTTATTTAATACATATTGTTGTATTGATTATATATTAATAGCTGTTGTATATTTTTAAAAATGTTATGCATTGGTCGTTGCAAGAATATTCTTTCTTATGTCTCATTTCGTTCAAGGAGCTTATTTCACAGTTTCACCTTCCACTGTATTACGTGTAAGAGCACAAACTGAGCAAACTAAAGGAAGGCCACGGGTATCGTAAAGTGCCATGGGATCTAAACTTAGATTTGGTCAAAGTTTAAGATTACTTCTTCCACACTTGCTTCATTGCCTTTTAAACTTCCAGAGACAGTTTTGCATCACAGTATCAAGGTAACAAAGTAATACATAACTAGCCACACATTACACACCACTAAACAGGCTACTTGCACTGACTCAATTGTGAGGGTCACTGAATTCTCCTTTCCTCTGATACAATACTATGCATATTGCAGGCTCGGGATATTGTGTATGAGACATTGGATTCTATAATATCACAGAGGAAAAGTGGCCAAGACATTAAACAAGATTTCTCAGAATCCTCAGAATTAGATATGAAGCACAGCCGAAAAGATGGAGAATAAGATAAACAATTGAAGGAGAATATATTAACTCTGCTTGTTGCAGGCCTTGATACCACAACTGGCTACAGCTGCTCTTACAAAGCTCAGAAAATTTCTTTATGAAAATCTAACTGTTCCGGAACAGCTGAGAGTAAATATTATAGAACCTATAATCTTTAACCTTTACATGGTTGAAGATTGTAAAATCTATCTTAATGAATGGTGATGATTTTGTAGGAGGAACACAAGCAAATTGTTGCAAACAGAAGGAGTGGAATAGATCTTACATGGTTAAAGTGAATAACATGTCTTACACTGCCAAAGTGAGCATCAATGTTTTGGGTTTGTAGACGCCTTCTGATGTGCAAAAGCGCAACAGGTCCTGCATGGTGTGAAAGTTTTTTCAACCGTCGGATCCTACTGTCGCAATGTCGCCCATCAAAAGTTGTAGATTGTGTTATACATGTCATTTCGGTTTCAAAATGCAGAAAATGCACACTTATTTCTGCATTTACTTATTTATTTCCCTTTGGAAATCCAGACCAAGGGCACATATGATATGGTCCTGTTTTTGTTTAGAATTTTCAACTGTGTTTAATAGCAACAATATACACTTATACTATCAACTCATCCACCATAACTTAACAATTTTTGTCTTCTAAATTTTTATAAATACATGTTTTTTTTTTTTTTACTTATAAACCTAAGATTTATTTATTTCACAATTATTTAATTTAATATTTTTAATATCTCCAAATCTTGTCATATTTATCTATTTATAAACCGGTGCAACGCACGATTGAATTTCTTGTTATTAACTAACTACTACAAGTTGCTAAGACCCAAACGACATCACATTACATTTCTTCATATAACCAAACAAAGTCAACTATAATGTGCTAGCTAAGAGATCGAGACTCGCGGCCACGTGAAGAAAAATTGGAAGATTGAACGAGTAGTAGTTGGAATTTAATGTAGTAAGACAAGGTTATGTTGACTTGGCATAGACTTACTTGGAATAAGCTATACTCCAAAAGAAAACTCAGTCTTAGTATAATCGTAATTAAGAGATAACGACTTTGTAAGAAAATTCAGTTATTCGGCCATTCTCTTATTCCCATTATACGAACAAGAGTTATAATTTCCATCTACTTCAAAACTTGTGAATATTGAAATTATTAGATTTAACAATATATTGAGATTAAATTACCATCTACTCAGTGCATAGACTAAAACAAAAGATTAGCTTAACATTTGAAAAAAAAAAATGCATAAAAAAATTAATTTCTCGTGAAGGTTCAGGATAATAGAAGCATGTGTCATTTAAAAATATGATATATAATATATATATATTAATATATATAATACATGAGCCTCACTAATTAGTGTACTTAGGACATAAATTAAAAAATAAAAAGAATAAATATTTAACGTGAGAATCATATGAAAGTGTAAAAAAAATCATTATCAACATAATTTTAGTATCTCAATAAAAATGTTTTTATCTTAGATTTTTTAATTAATATCCTATGGACACCGGTTAATATTGAAAAAAATGCGTCAGAAAATGAAATGCTATGAGAGGGTTAGAAAATGAAATGACAGTACCAAGGACAACATTAGTGGAGCATTATGAAAGGGTTTGGAAAATAAAATAGATATTTGCGTGAAACATCAGCAGTTGAAGCCTTGAAAAAATGAAAATATATATAATCGATTTGACCCTTTATTTCTCAAGGGTGGATATATATTATTCTAAGAGTGTGTTTAGCAAGCACTAAGAATATGTTTAACAAGTCACTTCAGTGGCTTATAATTTTGTTTGACTAGAGTATACGTTGATCTAATCAAAATAAGTTTGGATATAAAAAAAACTTATTCTAATAGTTTTTAGTTTATTTTCATATGCTATTTCAACTAGTATTTAGCTTATAAGTTACTAATTTGTTTTTATTTTATTTTTATCTTTATTATTAAACTTGAAATTATTTTTTTATCCTTTTTGAAATAAAATAAATTTATTTAATTAAATTATAATGTATTTTATTTTGGAAAATGAAGGAAACACGTCATAAAAAAAATAAAAAAATAAAATTACAAACCTCCATTTTTTCAAAACTCATAAATCCGTATACATGAATAGTGTTAAACAAATTCGTCAAATCTCAATCATTCTTTTATAGTATCCAATTTAAATTATTGTCCTATTTTTAAT
Source organism: Glycine tomentella (assembly GCA_007407185.1). Classification (NCBI taxonomy): domain Eukaryota; kingdom Viridiplantae; phylum Streptophyta; class Magnoliopsida; order Fabales; family Fabaceae; genus Glycine; species Glycine tomentella. Next base: position 23,794 of record PYAF01001750.1, on the reverse strand, counting down.
ACAATATATTGTTTCTGAAAAAAAGATAATAAACTATTAAAAATAAATTTATATATATATATATATATATAATTATAACCAAATAACTAAAAATATTTTTATTAACAAATCGTATGAAAAAAAAAATTAATTCAATGAGCTAGCTAACAAGCTAGTTTTGTCAAGCACACCCTATCTCTTCCTTGAAACATTTTTTGTTTAAATCGTTTAGATCTAAATATGTTTTTAATTTTTGGTAAATTTTTTAATTTGGGTTTTTTCCCTTTTAAAATTATTTTTAATTTTTTTCCTAATAAATTTTTTGTTTTATTTTTTACTTTGGTTTTATTTAGATAGGGCTTTAGAAAACGAAATAAAATTATTTTGATAGTTATTTAGGGGAAAAACAAAACAAAAAAAATTATTACAAACAAAAAAGTTAACGAAAATTTATTAGGAATAAAAAACAAAATTTAAAGATTTATAAGAACCAAAAATATATTTAAATCATTTATAACACAAAAGAACATGAAAAATCAATCATTATGCTATGCTCTTTGAACAAGAGTTATATGAATTAGGAAATCCAAATAAATCATGTTTGCAGACAAAATGAGTTCCAAGTCAAGTCAATTTAAATTGCAATTGTTGGGGCAACTTTGATAGCGTGTGAAAGGGTTACAAAATGTATGTGTCAATTTTGCATATAGTATTTTTAATTTGGCTATAAATATAAATCTATGGTTCCTGAGTCCTTCATGTATATTTGCCCTTATAGTAAGGCCACGTAAAGACTTTATAGAGTTGCAGAGGAAGTTAGAATATGGAATCCTGGATGTGCTGCTTCCTTCTTTCTCATCTTCACTCACTCAACCTTGCTTTCAATAATTTCTATCAATCTCAACTGTCATCTCTCATTGGTGGGTTTGTGAACCTCACGCATCTCAACTAGTCTAATTCTAACTTTGAAGGGTATATTCCTTCCCAAATCTCTCACCTTTCCAAATTAGTCTCACTTGATATCTCTGGTAACGATGGGTTAAAGTGGAAGGAAGACACTTGGAAGAGATTGCTCCAAAATGCAACAGTTTTAAGGGTCCTTGTTTTGGATGGAACAGATATGTCTTCCATTTCGATCAGGACACTCAATATGTCTTCCTCTTTGGTTACTCTTAGTCTTCGAGACAATGGGCTAAGAGGAAAGTTGACAGATGGCATTCTCTGTTTACCAAATTTACAGCACCTATATCTTTCATATAATTGGAACCTTCAAGGCCAGCTTCCAGAAGTGAGTTGCAGTGCAGCTTCTCTTGGTTTCTAGATCTTTCACATTGTGGTTTCCTGGGCTCAATCCCTCCCTCCTTCTCTAACCTCACACATCTTACTTCTCTGGATCTCTCATATAACAACCTCAACGGTTCAATCCCTCCCTCACTCTTAACCCTTCCACGACTAACTTTTCTGAATCTCAATTTTAATCGTCTCAGTGGTCAAATCCCAGATGCCTTTCCTCAGTCAAACAGCTTTCACGAATTGCATTTGAGTGGTAACAAACTAGAGGGTGAGCTGCCATCAACACTTTCAAATCTTCAACATCTCATTCTCTTGGATCTGTCACATAATAAATTTATCGGTCAAATCCCAAATGTGTTTGTCGGGCTAACCAAATTGAATAGTCTCAATCTTTTGGATAATAATTTAGGAGGACCAATCCCATCTTCGTTATTTGGCTTAACTCAACTTTATGACTTGGATTGTTCTCATAATAAATTGGAAGGCCCTCTGCCTAACAGTATAACAGGGTTTTCAAACCTAACATTGTTAAGGTTAAATGGAAACTTACAGAATGGGACAATTCCTTCTTGTTCTTGGTGTTTATCTTTGCCATCTTTGAGAAATTTAGATCTATCAGAAAACCAATTCTCAAGGCATATTATTGCAATCTCATCATATTCCTTGGAGAGTTTGTCTTTATCCCACAACAAGTTACACGTTGTAAACCTTACTCACTTAAATCTATTATCAAACAATTTAAGTGGATCTGCAACTTTCCACTTTTCTCCAAGCTTCAAAATTTGGAAATTCTTGACCTTTCAAAGAATAATCAGTTATCACTAAATTTCAATTCCGATGTCAATTCTAGTTTCTCCTGTTTATTTTGTTTGGACTTATCTTCTATGGGTTTAACTGAATTTCCAAAATTATCAGGAAAAGTCCCAAATTTGAATTCTCTCTGTTTGTCCAATAACAAATTAAAGAGAGATTGCCAAATTGGTTGCATGAAACGAGCTCAGGCTTAAATGAATTGGACCTCTCTCATAACCTATTGACGCAATCATTGGATCAATTATCTTGGAACCACTATCTCACTTACCTTGATCTTAGTTTTAACTCAATCACTGGTGGTATCTGTCACTACTAGAAAAGCAGCTTTCAACATCGGTTATTTTAGACATTTAACATCGGTTATCGGCCGATGTTGAATCAGGCGATGTTGAAAGTTGAGAATTTAACATCGGTTCAGACAACCGATGTTAACAAACGTTAAGCACATCGGGTTGCCAACAATAACCGATGTGGACATGTCGCACATGAAAATGCTCAAAAGAATCAACGGTGGTTAACAACATCGATTTTGTCTTAGAACCGATGTTAACATGTATATCAACATCAGTTTTCGACTCCAACCGATGTTGTTTTTTAAAAATAACATCGGTTTTCGGTAGAAAACCGATGTTGTTAGTTCATAACAACATCAGTTTTCTGTGAAAAACTCATGTTGTTTAAATGCAGGAACATCGGTTTTCTCAAGACAACCGATGTTATTTTTAAAAAACAACAACGGTTTACTTTTAGAAACCGATGTTGTTGTCCATAAACAACATCGGTTGTCATTGAAAACTGATGTTGATTTATATGTTAATGTCGGTTTTATTCGCAACCGATGTTGTTTTTTTTATTTTTTTTTAATATTTGATTTGTTTTTTTAATTTTAGCAGTTCTTCAGCCTGCAAATTTAAATATCCAGAACCAGCAATGCACAATTTAAATATCCAGAACCAGCATTGCAAAATTTAATAATTATTCCAATAACAAATCCAATGTAATGTGTCAATGTACATAAAGAAGCTAAAATTTAATATATATATATATATATATATATATATATATACAATTGTTTTCAAAAATATAAATGAACCCCCTAATCTACTAATACATCTTGTCTAATTTGAAGAAAAAATTTCGCCCATTCGAGTCTGATTGCCTTCATGGTGCCTGCTTCCAATGGTCTTTGATCATTGAAAAATTGCATGCATGCATGACATGACATAACAAAACATGTTATAATAAGTACAAAACAAGAACAAGTATTCCAATGGTCTTTGAATTAGACAAGTAATTACCATGTCCCAGCTATCAGTGAAGCCTCCCTGGACTATTGTCTGCATCCAATGCATGACATAATAGCCACACTCAGTGCTTCCTGGTTGCTTATTACACTAAATTGAAAAACAAAGTCAAAATTAAATGCCAAATACCGTGAACATTAATAAAAATTAATTGAGTAGTTAAACCATGATTTAGGATAGGACTTACTTTAAGCGCAATCCATTTTGTTGTAGCCTTTGATTTATTTGCTGGAGAGTCATGCAGACCCTTCAAAGCACTATTTAAGACAAAAAAGTATGCATATTGTTGAAGTTAGATGTCAAGTCAAGAAATAACGTAAATGTGTTAGAAATTATAACCTACTTGTTAATAATTCCTTTAAGGTAGTTGTCGGGCCTGTTATGCAACGAACAAAACCAGACGACTACATTGGCCTTCGGACATATAACAACCAATTGCCAATGTGAACTGCATTGTAAAAAACAAGGTTATTATATATACTGCATACATTAATAAATTGTGATTCTTATTTATGGTTACCCATTCAAATATGGTGCAAGGTAGACTTTTTTCTGCGAAGTCTGCATCCATTTCTTCATATAGTCCTCGATCAGAAATTGAGATTAGCCAGATCTCTGTATCGACTGTGGCTCGAGGAATCCATAGACATCAGGGTGATCGGATTGCAGACTTAAATGATTGATATGGCTATTATGCAGTGAAAATAAAGTAAGTTATGGTAGAAGATAAAACAATTCACCAAATAATGCTACGGTTCATTGCAAGAGACTTACAACAACCACAACTGTAAAACGGAGAGGCTCAGACACTGACCACCATGGATGATCTCCGAAATATCCTCGTGCTTGATGTACAAGGGGAAGTTGTCATTAACTACCCCGAACATCTCCGGGTCCCATGGCACCTGGAAGGGTCTGAGAAAAAGATCAGGGATGGTCAGGGCCAGAAGGTACAAGGGATCAGAAGCATGTTCCTCCTTATCTACAGGTTTTGACCGTCCCTTGCCTTCTTGCTTATCCTACACAGTTAACAAACAAGGGTGAGTTCATATGTCACAAATCATTCGTAAATTAGAATACATTATGGAAAAATAACCAAACCTGACTCAAAATGGCGTGTACAAGATGTGTCGGCCAGGCAAGGAAAGTGTTAAGTGCCTGCCCCACTAACACAACCTCGTCAGTGGGAACAGGGACGGGAGCGTCTGGATCGCGAACCTCCTCAACACTCACCTTTACCTGACCATCCGCAAGAGGGACGCTGTGCACAGTAGTCGATCCCTCATGAACTCTACCAAGGGCAACAAGGCGGGGAGGATTGCCATCCACATACAACCCACGCCTGTCAGATGCACCCGTGTCAGGGTCATTGCCCGAGGGATCGACACAGCTTCCCTTGGTGCTGACACGGGCACCAAAGGGTCCTGACTGTACCTCTGGAGGCTGAATGGCTGCCTGAGACTGGATGTGGGACTGCAGATGGCTGAAGCTCATCATCACCTGCTGGGTAACTCTCTCTGTGATCGACTGTGTAAGTCGATCAGTGATAGACTACTCCAGCTCGACCCTGATGTTGTCTTTCAGGCGATCCAAGTCCTCGGGTGCCATGGAAGAAGACCTCGACTTCCGAGAGGATGATGTAGCGGGTCCGAAGTACTGGGTGATGGTCACACCAACTCCAGCACCACGGACACGTCCAGGGTGCTCCGGTCTTCCAATGGCAGCAGCCAGGACATCCTGACGACCACTGGCGACAAAAGAACCCTGGGTGGACTGCTCTTCCAGGGAATCCTACAATTTGTTAAGTAGATCCTTTGATTTGTTCTGCCATGATGAAAGGTTCATCTTGATAAGCTAGCTTGTTAAGATCAACCAAAGTAAATCCTAAATCCTCGGTTCGCACCCCACTCTTGACATCAACCCACATGCATTTGAAAACACAAACAGAGAAACTAACATAATTAAGCTCCCATATATCATTAATGACTCCAAAGTAAGGCAGGCACGCCAAACGTGGATTGTTGTCATGGATAGTAGCAAAGTGTTGTGACTCAGCTGTTAGGCTAACCCCACTGTTCTGCATGGTGGACTTCTCATCTTGTTGTCTGGTATAGAAGGAGTACTTGTTGATATCATACCCTTGCCAACTTCTCACATTTCTTTTTGGGCCATCTGCTAACTTCCTCAGCGTTTCAGATGCAGATCCATCACGAAATATTGTATTTTTAAACCAATTCAAGAAAGTCTTGTTATTCGCTTTCAACAGCCTATTCTTCGTCATTCTTGGATTACTTTGATGAAGAAGTGCTTCATGACGAACAATATATGGCAGCACTTCATTACTGTTATTCAGGACATACAAATGAGCTTGATTCAACTCCTGCAATGAAGGCGTTATAACATGTAGCCCTCGCGTACCCTTTCCTGCCACTCTGTCCTCATGTCGCAACTCAGGAAGACCAATAGGCTTTCTTTTCTGCAGGTATTCTGAACAAAATTCAACCGCTTCTTCTGCTATGTACCTTTCAACTATGGATGTTTCAGGATGGTGTAGGTTTTTTGTATATCCTTTCAAGATCTTCATGTATCGCTCGATCGGGTACATCCACCTTAAATAAACTGGTCCACACATTTGAATTTCCCTCACCAGATGAACAACTAAGTGAACCATTATGTCAAAAAATGAGGGAGGAAAGTACATCTCCAACTGACACAAGATAATTGCCGCCTCTTCCTCCAAGTCATCTAACGTTACAGGATCCACGACTTTTGAACAAATGGCATTGAAGAAAAAGCACAAGCGAATGATA
>PYAF01001750.1:0-17495 GCA_007407185.1 Glycine tomentella | reverse complement strand
AAATCCATGGCGGTAACATAAAAACCAAATACCAACCACATTAGTTCGAAATGTGAGTTCCCATAGTACCTCGAACAGAACAGACCACAAGACTCTACAAGATGAGGTTAGGGCAAGTACCTGAGCCCTTGCGACTGCCGTCAATGTCACCGGTGACACCGAAAGCCTGGGATGAGGTCGCGATTATCAGACGAATGCTATGGATGGATATGGAGAGTTGAAGAATGAAGACGGAGGCGGTGGAAGCAGAGGATACTAGGAGCAATGGTCACAGCGCGCGCGGAGGAAGCAGAGGATATCGGAAGGCACGAACAGATGGGGTGTCGGGTGATACCGGAGGCACGAAGGTTGGGGCCGAAGGAGTTGGGTGTCGAAGGAGATAAGGGCGCGAGAACGAAGGAGTACTGAAGGGTCGTCGCTTTTCAGAAGATATAAAGCCTAAAAGGCGCGAGACTGAAGTTTAATCGATGCGACGGTTCATTGTCTAAGGACAACATCGGTTCCCATACAAAAACCGATGTTAACATGTAATTTTAACATCGGTTTGCTTAAAATCTTGACAACCAATGTTAACATTTCATGGTTAACATCGATTATACTTAAAAATGTACAAAACCGATGTTAACATTTCATGGTTAACATCGGTTTTAGTTAAAAATCTACAAAACCGATGTTAAGAGTTCATATTTAACATCGGTTTTTCGTAAAATCTTCAAAACCGATGTTAAATAAGTTTGCTTATTTACAAAATTGCCACCACGTTTTCGTTAACATCGGTTTTCTCAATAACCGATGTTAAACTACCGATGTTAAAACCTATTTTTGTAGTAGTGTCTTCCTCTATCTGCACTGAAGTTCAATTTGGATTCTCAACTTGTCTCACCACAAGTTGACAGGAACCATTCCACAATGCCTTGCTAACTCATCATCCCTTGCAGTTTTGGATCTACAACTGAACAAGCTTCATGGCACCTTGCCAAATGCCTTTGCAAAGGACTGTCGATCGGCTCAGAACTCTGGATCTCAATGGAAACCAATTATTAGAAGGGTTTTTGCCAGAATCTTTGTCCAATTGCATTTATCTGGAGGTTTTAGATCTTGGAAACAATCAATTAAAGGATATGTTTCCCCATTGGCTTCAAACTCTACCAGAATTGAAAGTATTGGTTTTGCGAGCCAACAAGTTGTACGGTCCCATTGCGAGTTTAAAGACCAAGCATGGATTCCCCAGTTTAGTCATTTTTGATGCCTCTTCCAACAACTTGAGCGGCCCAATACCAAATGCTTACAAAAAAAAAATTTGAAGCCATGAAGAACGTTCTTCTATATGCCGATTGGCAATACATGGAAATTTCTTTTTATAATTCTGAAACCAACAATGCTGATTCTGTGACTATAACAACAAAAGCAATTACTATGACCATGGAAAGAATTCTAAATGACTTTGTAAGCATTGATTTATCACAAAACATAGTTCAAGGAGAGATTCCAGATGCCATTGGTGAGCTTCATTCACTCAGAGGGCTCAACCTTTCCCACAACAGACTTATTGGTCCTATTCCCCTATCCATGAGAAATTTGACAAGGTTAGAATCATTGGATCACTCCTTAAATATGCTCACTGGTGGGATACCTACAGAATTAACCAATTTGAACTTTTTTGAAGTCCTAAATCTTTCCAATAGCCATCTTGTGGGAGAAATCACTACTACAAAAGCAGCATTCGAAGATGCAGAATCTAAGACGGTTGTATGATAACCGTCTTAGAATCCTAAGCGGTGACATTTTTGTAAATAAGTGATTTTTTTCAAAGACGGTCACCTCTTAACCGTCCTTGTTTGTAAGATATCAGGCCGGGTTAGATTAAACCCGTCTTTGAAACCACATATTCAAAGATGGTTGCAATTAACCGTCTTTGATTGGCCATAGTTTTTTTTTTAATACAAAAGCACTACCTATCTCGATCAGCTTCTTTGCCCTAATTTAAACACATTCCCCAAGTGTAGCAGAGACATTCGTGAATCCCTCTGGCTTGTGCACCCTGTGGTATTTCTTCCTCTTCCTCATCGTCCTCTGGTTCCTCTTCCGCCTCTTCCTCCAAAGCTAGCGACGCCGCCCCCGACTCCTCCTCCGCCAACGGCAGCGCCAGCAGCGACGCCGAATCAACGACCCCACACTCAAAATTTTTCCCTCAATTTCTCTCTCTGTGTCCCTTAAACCCACCCCTCTCCTCTTGCCATGCCAGCTTCACCTTCAGGTATTCTTTCTCTTCCTCACTAAAACCCTCACTCCCCCAATGCCAACCCTACGCTTAATTTCTCGTCTCGTCTCGTCTCATCACAAATATTCTCTCAATTTCCCTTTTCATTTTTCTTTTGGCAGAGAACCAAACCAAATGGAGGAAGCGCAAGAGAGATTCGCAAATCAGCCGGCGCCACCAGAAGCACGAGGAGGAGGATGACGAAGAAAATCCCAATGTGGCGGAGGAAGACCACGCCGAACGCGACTACGATTCAAAGGATCAGACATACCAGAACCACCCTAATTCACAACCGCACGTGGAGACAGAGGTCCTCTCCGACCACGACGTTCAGATTTTGCAGTTCCCGGTGGTGATTAAGCGCTCCGTGAACCGCCCTCACTCCTCCGTCACCGCAATTGTTGCTCTGGAGCGAGCCCTCGAGTCCGGAGACAACAAGGCACAAAGCGCCCTGGATGCTCCGATTCTCGAGAACGTGTCTCACGGCCAGCTTCAAGCGCTGTGGTCTGTTCCCTCTGATAACTTCGTTCTCGATGGTGATTCCTCTTTTGTCATCCCTCTGATAACTTCCGCACTATCTCTGAAAATCGTAATTGAAATATCAAATATAATTTCTATAATTGAAGCTGATTTCTGTGCAATTCTTGCAATTGTCTTGTTTTTAACTTTTAGATAAACTCCTAAGCATATTCTGCTTTATATTTGCCGAAATAATTTAGTTCTCATATTGTCTTGTACAGACATTGTAGCTGCTGCTGTGTTGTCCGGGAACCGTAATTTTGAGGGGCGTGTGCATCCCTTGACAAGAGCTAACTACCTTGCCTCGCCACCTCTAGTTGTTGCTTATGCTCTTGCTGGGACAGTATGTTTACCTATTCATATTTCTAATGTGTATATGAATGGTTTTTGGTTCTTGCTTTTATGTCTTTTTATGTTATTAATAATACTAAGTTTATTAATGCCAAAGACTTTGTTTGAAGAAATAAAAACTGACAAATGTTAAAACGGCTGATCCGGAGGCTAATCACAAGCATTGATATTGTCTGGGCCATCCTCTTCATTATATACATGTTCAGACTCATGCTATATGTAACTGAAGCTGAATTCAAATCCATTTTCACATGTTCTTTTTCTTTTGTCTTAGTTATCTCTGTCAATTGTTTAGGATACTTACATCCAAAACTTGGGATCCTGCCTTACACTTGGCTATAGGCAGCTGATTATTTTTTCTTAAAAGTGATAATAGAAATAAAACAAAGCTTTTTCTCAAGCCAAACATGCCCTTAGAGTTTAGAATACATCATTTTTTTCTACTACAAACATTGTTAACCTTCATCCCTTACCTTTTGGTTGAATTTCCAGGTTGACATTGACTTTGAAAAGGAGCCAATAGGAACAAGGAAGGATGGAAACATTGATTGAGCAACATTGTCTCAAGTGAATGATGTCTATGACTCTATGGTCTATTTACAAAAAATGTTCACTGCCTTTTCTTTTCCAATGTTAATAATGTAATCCTTTTCTCTTCTGGTTACTTAGACTCCATTTGGAAACTCATGTTTTCTTATGTTGTGCACTAATGATGTAGTAATAATATTATTATTTTCAGTGGTTAACTAATTAGAGTGACTGGAAAATATAATTATCAGCTACTTGTGTATAATGTAGAATGGAGAAGGTAAATATAAGGACAAAATCTGGAATTACAAAGATAGGAAGTGTATTACTGTGCTTGGTTGGTGTAGCGACCCTAGCATTTTACAAGGCACCCCAGTTAAGGACAAAACATCACATTTTATCCAGATACCACAATCACCACGATTTAAACCATGAAGACTTTCATCTGGCAAAAGATGGTTATTGGGTTCTTTACTCTTGTTCTTAGGCATCATCATGTGGAGTTTTTGGCTTAAAAATCAGGAGCCACTTATGCTTGCAGTTGTTTACTGTGTACGTAACAAATTATATAATGCATTCTATTTGTGTAACTTCATTTCTATGGCGCACTGATGCTGGCATTGAAAGAATGTTATTATTGTAGTGCCTTATGTTTTTCCAATTTAAACTGTGGGGAAAATTTTGTCATAATGATGTGGTCTTGTCACAATTTCACACAAGAAAAATATTCATTATCCTAGTTCTTACTTTAAACCCTGTCATCTTACAAAACAAATGGTTTATTAATGCTATAAAAGCCATAGATTTTGATTTATCACCAAGATCCTTTTTTTTTTCTAGTACACCATAAAAGTCTAGTTTAACTTGAATCTCCCCAATTTCGAAAAGAATTTTGAAATGGGAAAAAAATGGAGGACTGGCTGTTCATGGAGCTAACTGAATGTCCAAATCAATTGTCACTTAGCAGTATAATATATGCTTTAACAATCACGGGAGTATTGTTTCACAGTGATGGCTGTGATGCAATTAAATATTGAGGGATCAAAGAAAGATACAGATATACTTTAACAACTCATAGTATAATATATGTATGCTTTTTCTCTACAGGGGGCACTAGTGAGTGGTGACTGGGGTCTCCTACGTACTACTTGCAAGCTTGGGTGATCGAAAAGAGAGGACCATTTTTCCAAGTAATGTGGAACCCACTGAGTTTTATACTTGCTACGACAGGTTCGATATTAACAATAAGTTTACCATTTCCGTTGATTTTAATGATGGTTTTCATTCCACTATGACATTATTATTTAGAGATTCTGCAAATTTTCATTCTAGTCTTTTACACTAATTATATATTATGTTGAGAATTTAAGAATCCATGGTCCAAGGTGTTCTCTGGCATTGTCTCGAGCAATGACTTTGGAAGTGCTATCAACAGGGGTGGTGGGGAATTCCAACGGTGCATAGCAAGTGGTATTGTATTTCATTGAACATCTATTATCTTATATGAAAGTGGAATTAAATTCTAAAATAAAACCAACATTTATATATTTGAATTATTTTTATCAGTAACTATTGTTATAAACAAAATTAATTTATAAAATAAAATAAGGAAGACTCACTAAAAATACCAATAAGAGAAAAGAAAACAAGTTGGTTAATTAATTTTCTTTATTTTTGGTCACTTAATATGTTTTTTTTTAAAAAAAAAATGTGCAATTATTGTGGTTAAGGCCATTGCTTTCATTTCATTGCCTAAAGAGAGTCCCCAAGTCAGCTCAACTCAACTCTCTAGTTGTTGTTGTTACATTTTTCATTTTTAGGCTTAGTCATTGTAAGAGAACTCTTTTTCTTTGTGTTTCTTTTATCCTCTTCTGGGTCTTTTTCTTTGTGGCATTGGGGGAGATCTAGAGGAGCTAAATCCTTTATAGTTTATACATATATTTTGATTGAAAAGTCATTCCTCTTGTAGATTCAAAAGGTTTTCTCTTTACAAGCAAATTGAGTTGTTTCAAGGGACACAAGAACTGATAGAAGCAGAATTAAACCTTCATGGACTACTTGATAGGAACTCTAGGAGAACAACTAAAGGTTTATTTATTAATCCCCTCTAACACAATCATTTTCTTTTAATAACGCTATCAACATGCTCCTTTCGACATACTTTTTTTTAATATGCTTTCTATTATCATGTGAAATTTGTTGAAAATCATAAAATTACGAGTCTCACTCCTTATTTAATACATTTCACTCATATTTAACAAAAAATATGTCGAAAAGAGTGTGTTAAAATACGCAATTAACACTTTTTTCTTTCTCTTTCCATTTAGCTTCTAACTATATTTTTAATCATGGATTTTTACTATTTAGCTACTGCATGGTCTAGGAGCAAGGCAGTTGATGGTGTTTGGCTGGGTCCAATGGGTTGTATTCCACTGCAAAGGGTGCTTAGTACATCTGGGGAATGTCAACATAGAACAACTAATCTGGCTATTAGCTTTAATAAGGCTACAAGCAAGTTAGTAGTTGACTTGGAAATATCACTTTGATAGTTTTATGAACAATATATTTTGGGTTTATTTTGATGTTTCTCACAACATTAAATTTTGCTATGTGAATGTTAATTTCTCACAGCATCCTTTGAACAAGGATAAAAATAGGAAGAAAATAGAGCTATGTGAAATAAAATGGACCATGCGATGGAAAGACAAGGAAAGATGCTTTGAACGTTAATCTTTTCTTTTTCTTTCCTCACCCTGTCCATAATCTCAGACACAGTTGCTTCTAATTTTCTCTAATAGCATTTATATATATATATATATATATATATATATATATATATTATATATATATATATATTTTTTTTATAGCAATAACATGTATATTTTATAAGCATGTGATTAGTTATTATGCATTGCAAGCTAAATATTTTGTTTCCTCCAACATATAATACCTCATCTTTCTCTTTCAATTTCTCTCTTCACTTTTTTTAGATTCACACACAGTGGGTCTCTGGGTTTCCTTCCTCAATTGGCTCAGCAGGTAAACCTCTTCTCCATAATACTACTATTTATTCATTTTTTTTGTTTTCTTTTTGTACTTATTTGGGACTTATTATCTGTGAAATTTCATCCTAACTTTTGGTATATGCTTTATTGATTGAGATTCAGAAAAGCCTTAAAAGGTGAGCTTAGGTTAATTGATTTTTAAGGGTTCCTTTTAAGTTAAGCCCTTTAATGATTGTTTTTTAAACAGAATGCTGGCAAGACTTCTCTTGTCTAAACAAGAGATATTGTCGTGGTGTCTCTGCTATCATGTATTGTCTCTCTTTCAGCTATATATTCATATCATATCAAGCATATGACCCTCTCACCAAGCAGGATCTCGTCGATTATCTTGCCTCTGGTTGCAAGCCCAACGTTGTCTGTTATGATGGAACTGTCAGAAACATTTGTAGTAATTTTACTCAGCATATGCTTTTTTCCTGAATTTTTTATTTATGCATTTTATCTTCAGGAAATATTACTCTGCAAGGTTAGTTTTAAGAATGAACTTGTTGATCGGCGTGTCATTTTTTGGGGTTGGTTAACCATAGTCTTTTGAATTATTTGAGTAAGTCGTGATATTTTATATTATTGTAGGATGAATTTAGTTTAATTTTTTGGGGTCCTATTTCTTATCCACAGATACCAAATAAATGCTATAGAAGCAAAAGACAACAAATAAATGCTATAGAGCAGCCGCTGTTATTGATACGTAACATTCCTGATAGGTCAGTATCAATTTAACCCATCTTATTGACACTGTCTAGTATTTCTTTGCTGTCTCCTCTTTGCATTGGGCTTGGATGGGAATAACCAATTACCTGAAAATACTGTCAATCATATCAAGTGAGGCCTGTTCCAAAAGTTCCCAAGAGAATTATCTGTAAATTAACGATTTATTTTAAATATATTTGATATTATTTAATTTCTCAAATAAATAGCCTCAATTAGTTTTTTAAATATTTTTGTCACCCCTTTAGGTTTTTTTATTATTAGGTGATTGATTTGGTAACAAAGTAAATCTCTAAGAGATTAAGACAGTAATAAAATGTTTAGAAGACTAATTTGGTGAAACTATGGTGTAATGAGATGAGATGCGTGTCGGTAAAAACAAAAAATTGGAAAAGAGAATCAATAAATATAAAATATAAAAATAAGATTCACAAAATTTTATTATTTTTAACATGATGAATAAAAGAGAGTGTACATAAAAAATGTGATAAAATATTTTAAAAGATAAAAATAAAAATAACAAAATATATTTTTAACAATTTTTTATGAAAACATTAATAATATATTCTTTAACACATTCTTTTATATGCATTCTTTCTCATGAATTAAAACTTAAAACTTATTAAAAATTATAAAATTATAAAATGTGTTCTTAACCTTTACAAATTATAAAATTGGTTAAATAGTAGAATGAGAAGAGAGAGGAAAATATTGCGGTTCAATTCTCCTGATAATAAAAAAATTAACTAGTAACAAACTAAAATTTTTCAATAAAAAAATGTTCTTAATCTTTCTCAAAATAAAGAGTACAAGATCTAGATGACCATTATTAGTTTCACACGTGTTGCAGATGTGGACAAATTCAGAGTGGATCATTCTTAGACTTTGCTCCTCCAAATGGTTTGTTTTGGCTAGGTATGGAGAAAATATCAATTCCTAGGCAAAAATCTAAGATGAGGTGCGCATGCGTTTTATTTTCTCAGTTACTCTTTGTCTTCTGAGAAGGATTTACAGCAGATTCATTCTCCACGTGTTTTGAACATGATGGCATTGGAAGCAAAAGTTTTATGGACAAGGGAAGTTTTGATCAAGATGAGACTCCGTTTAATCTAAACCCATCACAGTAAGTGGTAATTCTCTGTTACATGCCTCTATTATCTAAATTTAAAGTAATATTAATACTTATAACCTCACATTCACTAAAGTATGTGTTGGAACAACTCTAATTAATGTGGAATTATGTCCAACTACTGACAAAAGTTTGAGATTAAATCAAACCAAAAATAAGAGTTAAATTTAGATATTTATTTCTTTTTCTTTCAACAGTTGAATTTTTTCTGCATTTATTTTGCTTATGCTTTCCATTAATGTTAGGAAGACCATGCAATGTTTCTAAAGTATTGGAAGACTTGGTGGATATAGTGAGACCACTTGCCCATGCCAAGCTTTCAACAATCATATTATAGGTGCTTTACTACACACACATGTTGGAGGAAAGGTGGAAATTGTATCTATGGCAGCACTAGTTGGTGGTACCCTTGTACTTATTGATGATGATGTTATTGATATGCACTATATGGTAACTTCAGTCCACTCTGTTGCGCTCACGGCAAGTGCACCGGTCGCTCAAGTAATAAAGTGAAAGAAAGGGGAATTGTCGTTCCCAACGAGGATTGTTTGGCCAAATAAACTATAATTTCAATCGATAAGTTGGATACAAAATAATGAAAGTAATGTTGTGGTTGTGTGTATGTGAATCGATGGAAGGAAATTGAAACTAAAATCAAGCGGAAATTAATATCAAAGTAAGTTGGAAAATAACAATGTGTAAGAAAATGTAGCTAGGGCAACCCACACTCAATGTGCCTCTCTATGAAGTGATATTGAATACTACGTTCTATTATTCAAGCTATTCAACCAATGTGTTATTCTAATGTTGACTAAGCTTTGATGTCTCTTCCACTTAGTTCTTTAACCTACCATCCAACCCTAATCTCTTAGTGATCTTAAGCAAGTTAAGCATTAAGCAAACACATAAACAAGTAAGTTGCAAGCACCCACCCTTATTCCTAGGTTGTGTTAGCAAGTTACCACACTTAGGTCAGAAACTAAAGTCCCAATATGTCTATTGTGAACTTAAGCTCTAAGCTCTTAACTAGGTTAGCTAAGTCTAGGCAAGAGAAGGAAGAAAAATGCAAAGTGTAGTAAAATAACTTGTAATAAATGAACAATAGCATTCAATACATCCAATAAAGATTTACATTAAGTGCTTTGGCCCTAACCACAATAAATGCTCAGCCAAACCTCATAATGGGTGGTTGAGTTACAAAAAGAACATTCCTAGCTGAAGCAAGAAGGAAGAAGATGAAGGAGAACCTTGGTCTTCAACCTCCAACCCTAACTAAGAGTGCCCAAAGCTTCTAAACCCTAGAAAATGTGTCTTCTCCCCCCCCAAAAATCGTGTTTTGAAGTCTGAGGAAGAGGTATTTATGAAGTAGGAAGTGAAAGTCCAAGATTGCCCTCGAAAAGCTTCAGAAATCAAGAATTGCAGAGTCCCACGCCTGAGGCGTGGCTTCCCACGCCTGGGGCATGGCTGTCCAGACAAAATAGCACTTGGAGGCACCTTCCCACGCCTGAGGCGTGGGATCCCACACCTGGGGCGTGGCTTGGCAGAGAAAATTGCTTATAGAGGCCTCTACCCACGCCTGAGGCGTGGGACTTCAAGCTTGAGGCATGGCTCCCCAGAACTTCCATATTTGGCTTGGATCGAGCGATTTCCTGCTTAGAAAACGGATCAATTTAGCACAACATTGAAAGGAATGGAATCCTCAACAATTATCATGATTATGCGCAATTCTAAGCTATTTATCAATGCTTTTGGGCTTTTAGAAGCTTGGAAAGGACCATATGCTGGATGCATATCAAACAATTCCCAGATTTAGATATTGCTGTCCTCAGCAATGAACAAAAAGTTCGAATGGGAAGCATGAATCAAGTCTTCATTGATGATTTGCATAAAACAAGCTTCAAGTATAGAATGCTACAAATGACTGCTTCACAATCAATTTCAAACAAAGCTTTTCAAATCCATCAAACAATGAGTCTTAACTTGACTACCCCTCACGGATGTAAATTTCACTCAGCACTCAAGTGTTTGGGGTGTTATAAACTCTCAATCCATCACTGATCTAGCATTACTTTAAACTTGATCTTATTCTCTAGTTCCTAAAGATAAGAAACATAAACACATGCAAAGTTGATCAAAAGGTCTTGAAAGGTTGTAACTTGGCTTGGCTAAAAAGGTAGACAAATTTGGAAAGTAGCTAAATAATGATTGAGATTGGAATAACATCCCCTTTTCCATTCATTCAGAATTTCATTCATTTCATTTCATTACCTCTTTTTGACATTTCTTTTTCTTTTTCATTTCTCTTTTTCATTCTTGTATTTTTCCCTTTTTGTTTTCATTTCATCAGCCCATCTTTTGACTTTTCTTTTTCCATTTCTAACACTTTTTACCTGACTTCTTTTTCTTTCGACCACAATTCACATGATTCTTATTTGCATTCCAATCTCAACCAAGGTGAGGTTATGATAGTGGTTTACATTGATTCTTTTATCAGGTGTTTGAACAATTAAGTCTCAGGCTCAAGGGGCTAGCAAGGGATTAAAATTTTCAGGGAAGGCTATTTGGCTCAAGCTTAAAAGAATAAAATTTCCTTTACCACATCAACTTATACATGCATCAGAGAGAAACAGATCAAGTTCTAGTGTACTATCACAGTGAGGCATCCCTCAAAAGAAATTAACTATATAGGCACAAATCTTACTGGTTGTGGTATCAAGTTGGACTCATGATGATTTCAAATCAAACTTGCTTTCCATTTCAAAATGAACTCAGTCATACAAGCATTCAACTCAACTTATGTTCTATACAAAATCAATCCAGAATTCATATCACCAAGGCTTCCCAAAATATCAATACATTCACTGATTTGGCAATTCTAAATCTGAGTCATGCTATGCTCTAGCAAAATTCTAAAAGTAAAAACTAAATTCTAAATCAATTCTTGTATTTTTGTACGGATTATCAAAAAGAAACTGTAAGTATTTCTGCCTGTATCATATCTGTTCATAATTCACAAAAAGAAACTATTCACCAAAAAGATTCATCATTCACAAAAAGAATTTCAGACTTCCTTTGTTCTTACATCATTAATTTCCTCAATTAACGCATACCCCAATTCCCAGATTTAATTGTTGCTGTCCCCAGCAAATAATTAAGTACTAGGTTTGGAAGAAAACAAAATAAGTATGCGTTACTTGAGGACACAAGACAACGGAACATCAGTCTAAAAGGTATACCAAAATATGTACCAACATCAATGCAATTTCCATAAAACTGATAAAGGAAACATAATGCAGTGAGAGCTAACCAAAGAGCTCAGCAAAAGGGTACGGATAAGTTCAAAATGCAGAAACACATGCACCAACAGTTCACAAAAGGTGCTCAAGAGTCTCAAAAAGAAAACGAAACTAAAGCATAAAACAGAAAGTAAACATAAGCATAAGTAAAGATAGAGATAAAGAAAAGATCCAGGTCAGCGAGGTTGATCATCCTCCATGGGATCTGCATCAGCGGGTGGGGAGGATGGAAAGGCAAAGGCGAGTGCAGGGGGCTATGGCTGAAACTCGGAGGGATCAATGGAGAGCTTGCGACAAATGGCCTCAAGCATGCGCTGTTGAACTTCAAGCATCCCCTGTTGAGTGTCCAATTTGGCCTGCATCTGCAAATAGCTAGCTGAATCTTCATAGATATGCTCTCTGGAAGGTGCCTGGCTGGAAGAGGCGGCCTGTGCGCGCGGTGGAGGAGAAGCGGCTCGTGGTGGAGGCCGAGGAATCTCATAGTGAGGTTCCCCGAGGCCTTCGCGTGGTGGCTGGCGAGGGCTTCTTGCGTCCATCTCCCCTTAGGATAGCTCAGCGTTGCGAAGGAGTTGCTCTTGAAGCATGTGCTTCACTGACTCCATGTAAGTATGGCGGGTCAGAGGAGGGCCAGGAAGCACATCCTTTGGCTCATCTTCAGGAATCTCCAGCCCTGCATGCATACATAAATGAGAAATAAGGGATGAGTGAGCCAACTGGAAGCGGCTGCCGCTAGCAAGCGCCATGTGGAGAATCCTGTTGGAAAGCACAGCAGCAATGTCGAGATTCTGCTCCCCCATCAGTGTATACAAGAGGCAAGTCCGCTCCACGTTCACATCTGACATGTTGGTGGAGGGAATGATGGTGTGATTGACAAATTGGTGCCAAAAATCAGCCTCAGGGTTAAGCTCTTGACGCTTCAGCTTTTCAGGGATGCCCTCCATACCGGCCTTCATTATCCACGAAGAGAATCTCATGGTGACACCTCGGCGAAGCTCATCAGCCAACGGGGGCATATCATCTCTGTAGAGAGCTTTGCCGGTGCCCGGAATAGGTTGCATCCTTTCGAAGCGGGTGGCAAAGTGACAACTGTAGAGGCTGAGGAAGGAGGTCTGGAGGAAGCTTTCAATGAATTTGGCATCAAAGGGGACCCTAACACCGCGCACCCAGCTGCGTCGACGGTCTGCCACAGTGTCTCGATCCACATTGGCCAAGAATTCTTTGAGGATAGAGCTGGAACTAGGTTCTGGAAAGCCGACCAATGTGTGCCATTGACGCCTGGTAATCACCTCCAAGATAGGAGAGTCGGGTGGAAAAGATTCCCAAGTGATGGCTTTTTCAGGAATTATTTTCTTGGGCAGATACCACTTGTCAAATCTTTCTTGGTTCTCAGGAGTGCGGAAACGGTCGTCGTCAAAGTCATCCGTGCGGGGGCGCTTGCTGCTAGCCCCAGTAGTGACCTTTTTCTTGCCCTTGTCAATTTGTTTTCCCTGAAACTCAGAAAATTCCAAGCACACCACAGGGTTTCCATGAGCTTAATCAAAAACAGAAAGGAACAAGATGGAATAGCCACAATTCCCAGATTTGAATGCAACCATATCATCAACAATTGTATTTTAATCATCACAATGGTTTACAACAAATCAAGAATGACCAAGGAAGCAAAGATTCAGATGTAAATTAAGGCTCAAGAACAGGGAATTCCCAGATTTGAATCACACAACACCCTTCATATTGTGCTTTAAAGAAATGACAAATCAGAGGTTAAATGCACAATGGATGGAGCAGGTTAGGTTCCAACAACATATGTCAACAATGGTGCTTAGGCATGCAATCATTCATCTCATGGGTATATGTTATCATTCATGGGCTCAAGGTAACATGCTAAGCAGCGAATGATCACAAAAACACAAAAACCCCTAGATACCTTGACTCATGTAACCAAGAAGATTCAACATTTCATTACAATGATAGCATCAAATTCATTAGTGCTCAATAAAACCCTTGCATTTAGTGAAAATGAGTCAAGCTTTGGAGTTCAATCAAGTATAAACAGAAAGATACAACAAAACAAGGCTTCCATACAAGCATGCAGGCACTACAGCCCACGAGCCTAGCCACGCCTCAAGCGTGGGGCTCCACGCCCCAGGCGTGGACTGGAAAGTTGGTGTTTTTCGAAATTGGAACAGGTGAGTATAGGAGACTTGCCCCCTGAGCCTTTGAACATCAAGAATGCAATTAAAATTAAAAGACTCACCTTATCACGAGCCATGGATTAAGTGAAGAAGATGGATGCACAAAATGGAGATGCAAACAAATGATGACCCGCAAAAGCAATGTCCCTAACAGCACAATAAAGAAGAAGAATGTGGTCTGGTGAGAGGGGTTTGTTGAGATTAAAGGGAATGGAGGGAATAATGGGGAGTTATTGGAAGTTAATGGAGGTTTGGGAGTTTAGGAGTTAGGGTTGGATGAGTTATGGGGGTTATGGGAGTTACAAGGAAGTGGGAAGGTTGAAATGGTTTGGGAAAGCCAGCATCCCGTTCAAAATTCAAAAAGAAAAGCTGTCCCGAGACTGCCACGCCTCAGGCGTGGGGCTGAGAGGCAGAGAAAATTGGCTGCTGGAGAAGGGTCCCCACGCTCCAGGCGTGGGTGGGCAGAGGGATTTGAGCCTTGGAGGTGGTTTCCCACGCCTCCAGCATGGGTGTCCACGCCTCAGGCGTGGGCTGCAGGCACAATTGCTTCGTTTCCTTGTTAAACCATTGAAATTCTTTCATCTTACAGCATGCTTTGAATCAAGATAAGGAATCACACACCAACAAGCATGACTATCTTTGGATCATCTCAAAAGCATAAGCCATGAAGGCTACAAAGAATTTTAGCTCAAGGAAATTAGCTTACGCCATCAATACCTAAAGACTTGAGACTAAGTTACAATATATGTTACCAAATGAATTATCAAAGACAAAATTATATCAACCCAAGCAACATAGATAATTCATTAATTGGTAATAACAAGGATGATCAAAATTGCTCTCAACCATAAAGTAAGAACATGACTAGATTTGGCAAATACCAGTCAAATCACCATCCAAATTCAAACACAATTACCAAATGAGTAAGGAACGACAATTCATAGCATTTAAGACATGATCATGCAGAACCATAAACCCATTGAACTTGCTACTCAATATTTGAAATTGGTAAATCATGTAGACAAGCTCAATTTAAGCACCCCATCAGCATAACATCCCCACTGCAACTCATATAATCATGATCAGCCTATCACTGGACCCATTCGAGAAACATACAAAGAAAACACAATTAGACAATACTATGTAACTCCTAATCTAAGATGAAAACTGCACAACTCAAACAAAACACTATCATGCATCTATGGAACATAAACAAGGACCAGAATGAGTATATATACAAAACAGAATTGAGTTGCCTCTCAATAAGCGCTTGTTTAACGTCGCGAGCCTGACGGTTAATCCTCTAAGGATTAGGGGAGCTCAAATGGACTGCGGAGGTATCCCTATCAATGGGACCACCATTATAGGGCTTCAGCCTCCATCCATTAACCTTGAAAGGTTGATTACTATCCAAAGGAGAGATTTCTATGGTGCCATAAGGAAAGACTTTTGTCACCACAAATGGACCAGACCATCTAGACTTGAGTTTACCTGGGAACAATCGCAAACGCGAGTTGTACAATAATACCTGTTGACCCGGAACAAACTCTTTGTGGTGGATGTGCTTGTCATGCCATTTCTTGGTCTTCTCCTTATAGAGCTTGGCATTCTCATATGCAGCAAGTCGGAATTCATCAAGTTCGTTCAGCTGCAACAACCTCTTCTCAGCTGCCTTTGAAAGTTCGAAATTGAGGAACTTAGTGGCCCACATGGCTTTGTGCTCCAATTCCACCGGCAGATGACATGATTTCCTATACACCAACTGA
Source organism: Glycine tomentella (assembly GCA_007407185.1). Classification (NCBI taxonomy): domain Eukaryota; kingdom Viridiplantae; phylum Streptophyta; class Magnoliopsida; order Fabales; family Fabaceae; genus Glycine; species Glycine tomentella. The sequence continues at coordinate 1,681 of PYAF01001750.1, read as the reverse complement.
TATGGAGACATTCCAATTGGTGTCTTGAAAGCTGTCCGGTAGGCCCACAAAGCGTCATCCAACTTCCTTGACCAATCTTTTCTGGAGCCCCCAACGGTCTTCTCTAAAATTCTCTTCAATTCTCTGTTAGAGACCTCAACTTGGCCACTGGTTTGCGGGTGATAAGGTGTGGCTACCTTATGGGTGACTCCATATTTGCTGAGCAAACTCTCAATGTTCTTGTTGCAAAAATGCGTGCCCCCATCACTGATTATGGCCCTTGGAACTCCGAAGCGGGTAAAGATGTTCTTCCTCAAGATGTATTGGTTGCAAAAATGCGTCATTTGTAGGCAAGGCTGCAGCTTCCACCCACTTTGACACATAATCAACCGCCACCAGGATGTATTGGTTGGAATATGACTTGGGAAATGGGCCCATGAAGTCAATTCCCCAAACGTCAAACAACTCCACCTCAAGAATGTTGTTGAGAGGCATCTCATCCTTACGGGATATGTTACCAGTTCTTTGGCATCTATCACATCTCTCCACAAATTCTTTGGCATCCTTGAAGATGGTGGGCCAATAGTAGCCGCTTTGCAACACCTTGTGGGCTGTTCTATTTCCTCCAAAGTGGCCTCCATAGCTAGAAGCATGGCAATGCCATAGGATTTTTGGAACATCAAATTCAGCCACACACCTCCTTAGAATACCATCAGCACATTGGAAATAGAGGAATGGGCTGTCCCAGTGGTATCTTCGTGCATCATGCAGAAATTTCTTCTTTTGTTGCCATGTTAGGTCCTCTGGAAGTACACCAACGGCCTTATAATTGGCCATATCAGCAAACCATGGTGTAGCAGCGATGGCCAACATCTGTTCATCAGGGAAGGACTCATTAATCACCAGTTCTGGCCCATCTTGCAGATTTGAAGCTTGAATTCTTGACAAATGGTCTCCCACTTTGTTTTCAACTCCTGCTTTATCTCTTATCTCAAGATCAAATTCTTGAAACAAGAGCATCCAACGCAACAGCCTTGGCTTAGCATCCTGTTTTGTCAACAAGTACTTAAGAGCAGCGTGGTCAGTGAAAACAATAACTTTGGACCCAATCAAGTAAGGCCTAAACTTATCCAATGCATACACTACCGCTAACATTTCTTTTTCAGTTGTGGCATAGTTAATTTGTGCCTCATTCAAAACCTTGCTAGCATAGTATATTACATGTAAAAGCTTATCCTTACGTTGTCCCAGGACAGCCTCAATGGCATAAGCGCTTGCATCGCACATTAGCTCAAATGGTAAGTTCCAATCAGGGGCTGTAAGAACAGGTGCAGTTGTGAGCTTTTCTTTTAAAATATTGAAAGCATTAAGACAAGCATCATCAAAGACAAATTCAGATTCCTTAGTCAATAGTTGGCTAAGAGGTCTAGCAATTTTGGAAAAATCTTTTATGAACCTCCTATAGAAGCCGGCGTGGCCTAAGAAGCTACGCACACCATTGATATTTGTGGGAGGTGGCAATTTTTCAATTAACATGAGCTTGGCCTCATCTACCTCAATTCCTTTAGAGGAGATTTTGTGGCCCAAAACAATGCCATCACGTACCATGAAATGGCACTTCTCCCAATTTAAAACAAGATTTGTCTCTTGGCATCTTTGCAAAACTTTTGACAAATTAGACAAACAAGCATCAAAGCAAGAG
>PYAF01001749.1:32355-46180 GCA_007407185.1 Glycine tomentella | reverse complement strand
AAGGCATGAAGAACAAAATAATCGATGCCATTAATGCTGTAATCGATTATTTTAGGAAAACATCATTTTTCCAAAAACTTTGCTTTTTAAATGCCTTTCTTGTTAACTGCTTTTACTTAGACCTTCAATCTAACAATCCTAGATGAATGATTATGCATGATATGCTTTTGGATTATCAGATTACACAACTTCCCTTTTTGCATAAATCAAATTGATCTTCATAGCTTCTTTGACATTTTTCCAATGAGGCATGTTGAAAGCACAAAACACCAAAGCTTGATCCTTGTCCATTTATGCATAGCTCCTCTTGAATCAACACATGTAATTTGTGATGAATCTAACCCCTCAAAAGAAGGAAAAGATTGTGATGTAGATGCAGGTCAACTGGAAGAAAATGTCCAGCTAGAGAAATTATCTATCAATGAGAAAAGTGAACCTAGTGCTGAAGCAATTCCATCAACTTCCAATCAAGAGCCAAAAGAGTGGAGAACTATAAGAGACCTCTCACTAGACAATATTATTGGAGAAGTTTCAAAGGGAGTCTCTACTAGATCTTCTCTTAGAAATTTATGTTGTGATATGGCTTTTGTATCTCAAATTGAACCTAAAGATATTAACCATGCCTTACAAGATGAACATTGGATGGATGCCATGCATGATGAACTGAATCAATTCAAAAGAAATGAAGTTTAGGAACTTGTTCCTAAACCATCATCAATTAAGCCTATTGGTACAAAGTGGGTTTTTAGGAACAAACTTGATGAAAGTGGAAGCATAGTAAGAAACAAGGTTAGATGGTTGCTAAAGGTTATAACCAAGAGGAAGGCATTGACTATGAGGAAACTTATGCTTCAGTTGCAAGATTGGAAGCAATTAGGCTATTACTTGCATATGCATGCTTAATGGATTTCAAACTTTATCAAATGGATGTCAAAAGTGCTTTTTTAAATGGTTACATAGAGAAGGACATCTATGTTGAACAACCTCCAGGTTTTTCTGATTTTAAACATCCTAATCATGTTTATAAACTTAAAAAGGCCATCTATGATCTGAAACAAGCTCCAAGATCATGGTATGAAAGATTGAGTAAGTTCCTACTTGATCAATCTTTTGTGAGAGGCAATATTGATAAAACTTTGTTCATCAAGAGGCATAACGATGATATCCTATTGGTTCAAATATATGTTGATGACATTATTTTTGGTTCAACTAATCATATGCTTTGTAAAGAATTTTCTGCAGCTATGCAAAATGAGTTTGAGATGTCTATGATGGGAGAATTAATATTCTTTCTAGGACTTTAAGTTAAACAAATGAAGAATGGAACTTTCCTCAATCAATCAAAGTACTGCCTTGAAGTCATCAAGAAGTTTGAAATGGAGAAAAACAAAGATGCTATAACTCCAATGGCAACCTCAACATACCTTGATTCAGATGAAAAAGGAAAGAAGGTGGATGAATCCAAATTTAGAGGAATAATTGGTTCTTTACTATATTTGACAGCTAGTAAACCAGATATTATGCTAAGTGTTTGCTTGTGTGCAACATATCAAGCAAATCCAAAAGAGTCTCACCTTACAGCAGTCAAAAGGATCATCAAATACCTCAAAGCAACACCCAAAGTTGGGCTATGGTATCCTAAGGGTGCACCAATAAATATTATTGGATATTCTGATTTTGATTTTACAGGATGTAAACTTGATAGGAAAAGCACAAGTGGAACTTGTCATCTTCTTGGAAGCTCACTCATATCATGGCATTGCAAGAAACAAGCTTGTGTGGCTTTGTCAACTGTTGAAGCTGAATATATCTCAGCTGGGAGTTGTTGTGCACAAAGCCTATGGCTTAAACAACAATTGCAAGATTTTGGAGTTGATCTTAAGGAGATACCACTACTTTGTGACAACATAAGCGCAATAAATATTTCAAAGAATCCTGTCATGCACTCAAGGACCAAGCACATTGAAATTAGACATCACTTCATAAGAGACCATGTGCAGAAAGGTAACATTTAGATTGACTTCACTGATACAAACAATCAATTGGTTGACGTATTCACAAAACCTTTGGCTAGGGACAGATTTTATGCTTTAAGAAACATGCTAGGTATACTTGATGAATCTAACTTAAATTAGCTTGTTTGATCATGTTTTTTCATGCTTGAATTCAATCCATTGCTAAAAACATCACAAATAGCTGTCACAGACTTGAAGAAGTTCTGCTATCTAATATTTTTTCTGTAATAATTGATTACTTGTCGGGATAATCGATTATTTTCATTAAAAGTCATATTATCTATGATTTTTGAACTACTGTAATCGATTACAGCTAAGTGGTAATCGATTACCTTTCAGTTTTTTTATTCCAGTTTTTAAAACTTCCTGGAATAATCGATTATACGTCAGGATAATCGATTACATAAGCTATGATACTTGTTTGGTTTTCTATTTTGACTGATATAATCGATTAGGGAGGCATATAATCGATTACACATCGTCTTCAATCTTTGAATGCTTGCAAAATAATCGATTACCTTACGGGATAATCGATTACTGTGTGTTAATTTTGTTTTCTAAATGTATGAAATAATCGATTACATTCTATTTTTAATTGATTATTTAAGCTGTTATTTGATTTCTGACAGTTTTTCTGGGTTTGGTAACAGCCCAATCCAATCAATTTCATATTTAATCATCATTGATTTGTGTTAACTGACTCTAACAGCTATATTTTTGAATAATTTGAAAGTTAGTGATTGATTTTTGTCTATAAATACATGTTTTGCTTCAATACTTGTCTTTACACCAATATCTCTATCTTCTCTTGCTCTCTTTCTATCTTAGCCCTCTGTATCTGTAACTTTTATTTGTGTCCCTGCTCTCTACTCAAAATGTCTACACCAAAATATATTAGGACTGGTAAGAGAAAAGTAGGGGAGTCTTCATCTAACCCACAACCTCAACCACCCCCAAATAGGTTGGACATTTGGTTCGACAAAGAATCTGACAAAATGAACTATTTACAGTTCCATGCAACCAAGCCCATTAGTTCACCTAAGTATCTTAGCATTGACTGGTTCATAAAGGAAGGATTTCTATTTCCTGCCTACCTAGAAGCCCAAGGCCTTAGGCCATTTGTTGAGATGAAGGGAACTTACTACCCTGACTTGGTAAAGGTTTTCTATACCTGTGCCAAAGGGTCCACAAATGGGAACCTCAATTCTGTTGTCAAGGGAGTTGAGATGGAAATAACTCCTGAAATATGGGAAACAATTGCTGGAGTAGTGTGTGAGGGGGAGAGAAAATTTGAAGAGAACCTTGAGCGTTATAATACGATGGATAGCAATATGCAACTAAGGAATAGTTTGGGAACTGACCCAATGACCCCTGAGGATAGGCTGCTCCATTATATCATCACCTATGTCCTCACTCCAAGGGCAACAAACCATGCCCAAGCAATTGATGAAGATCTACAACTTGTGTATGGTCTGAAGCATTCCATACCCATGAATTGGGTAATTATCTTTCAAGAGATTATGTTAAAATCCAAAAGGCTTGTCAACTATCCATTTCCTTATCCTGTTCTAGTTTCTAGGTTCATTGATCATTTCAATATTAATGTGACCAATGAGGTGATGGACAACACCAACTCCTCAAACAGCCTTATCCAAGAGAAACATCTGTCCAAGCTTGGATTAATAAAAACACCAGATGGATGGGTGATGGCAAGGCAACAACAACAAGTGCCTCCACAAATGCCATAACCTAATCCTGCTGATGCTGGTGATCAAGAGCACACCTCTGAAGACTCAAGGGAACCTGACTAACCTATCTATACTCAATTTGAGTCCCTCATGTTGGAAAAGATGAATGGGCTGCTCAGCATGCATCATGAATTCAGGGCTGAGACTCAAATCTCGTTTAGGGATATCAATGATAGGCTAGATATTGTAGAAGCCACTCTTAAAGTGGATGAATCTGAAGATTTTTAGTCTTTGTTTTATTTAGTTTATGAACTCTGTTTTTTCTTTGTTATTTTAATGCCTTTTAGCTCTATTTTATAATCATCTCCCTAATATTAATGAAATGCTATGTTTCTAATTACTTATATCTGCTGTGCTTTGCCATTTTTTTGACTTTAACAAGCCAAATAGAGGGAGAAAAAAATGGATTCTAGTAATGCTCTGCATACACCTTTGTTTGCCCCTATTTTCGTGCATATTTTTTGGCTAAAAATTGGTCTAAATGGTGTGTGTAATTTAGGGGAGATAACTGTTAAAAATGATTGCATTAAGTCAATAAATCATGTGAATGAATGCTAAGTAAATCTCATATGCTTTTAACACTTGTTCTTGGAAAGGTATTGAATTTTTTTCAGGTTTGAAAAAGCTCAAATAAGTGCTAAGTTGGTCCCTCAAATTAATCTCAAGACTCACTACTAATCAATTAAAGATTTGTCATGTTTAAAGCCAAAAAGGGGGAGATTGTTGAATTCAGGGGGAGCTGCTTGAAGCATAAGCAAGATTGATTCAAGTCTAAAGTTTTGAGCTTTCAAACATGCAAAAGACAACTTGGAGATTAATTAGGATAAAATGTAAGAGAAAAGCAATTCTGATGATCCTAAAGCATTGCATTCATTCTAGCTCATAAATAATTTAAAATGGTTTAATAAAAATCACAAGGCTTTCATAAAATGGTTAAGTTTCAAACCTGTTTCAAAGGTTTTTGGAAAAATGGTTTTCTTACTGTTTTAATCGATTACAACATCGTAATAATTGATTATTGTGTTCTTCACTTACCTTGGAAAAGCATTCATGAACATTGTAATCGATTACATATCGAATTAATCGATTATTATACCTTTAATTTTTAGAAAACTTCTTTGTTGAAACATTTTAATCGATTACCTATGGTAGTAATCGATTACATGCTTGTATATGTATTTAAAGATCTGCTGGGATAATCGATTACCAGTATACTGTAATCGATTACATAGGCTTATCTGAAAATAGCCTCTCCCTGCTTTAATCGATTACCATAGATGGTAACCGATTACATGTTGTGTTTAAACTCTAAGTTTTGTACTAGATAATCGATTAACTCGATTAGTAATCGATTACACAGTGTAATTAGAAAGGCTTTGGCTCTTGCTTTAATCGATTACCATTTCTAGTAATCGATTACTTTGTTTCTATGACTGATATGTTTTCCTGCTTTAATCGATTACCAAGGTTAGTAATCGATTACATAGTGTATTTTGAAAAAATGAATCTCCTCTCTTAATCGATTACAAGACGGAATAATCGATTATTTGTCCCGTTGTAGAAATTCTAGAAAAGCTTATGAACATTTTAATCGATTACATTCTTGGATTAATCGATTACATAAGCAAAATAATTGATTATTAGGCGCGTATTAATCGATTAAAGTTGTTACGTTTTTCTGTTATAAATAGGAAATCACTTTGCTTGATTTTGTAACGTTGTATACTGATACCCATCGAGCTAAAATAGTTCAAAAAGCCTTTCTCAGTGTTTTCAAAGTAGTTTTACATGATTGCTCTATTTCTACATTGATCATGAGATTGTGAGTCAATCTTGAGCAAGATTTCATTCAAGATTAAGGGAAGCTGATTTAATTTGTTAATTCAACCTGTGTTAATCCATCATTTACATTGTTAATCATTGGATCATCAGGTTGTTTCTCTCCTTAATCTTTGTGTAATTTTTGTTTTGATTTTGGATGTAATTTTTTATCTATTGTAATTGGGATTCTTGCTTGTAAACTAGAGATAGGGTTTCTCTAGGGGTTGTGCTGAGTAGTGTTCTCAGTGGGTTTGTCTCTAAGAATCTAATAGTGTTTTAGATTTATGTACTTTATCTAGAGTTGATAAAGGGAGACTTTGTAATTACTTGTAAGAACAGAAAATTGCAATAGTGGAACTCCATTCTAATGTTAAGTGGAAGAAAACTGGATGTAGCTTCATAGTGTTTGAAGTGAACCAGTATAAATCTTTTGTGTATTGATTCTTATCTCTATCTTGATCATATTCTGTCAATCTTGATTGTATGGTTTTGTTTATCAATTAAAATTTTGAGCTATTGGATACCTTGGGCTGAGCATTTGATTGAATAAGGTTTCTTGGTTTCTAAAGTGATAAAGATCCTAAGGGAAACTCTGATTTTGTCTAAGAAATTTTTTTAATTTACCAAGCCTAACCAATTCACCCCCCCTATTGGTTAAGTGTGAAGTGTTCCTATATTCTACATAACCCACCCCTTTCGCATCAAGTCTTCAACTTGCTTTTGAATTTCCTTGGTTTCTTGGGGATTGCTCCGATAGGCTGGCCTATTAGGCAATGAAGCTCTTGGAATGAGATCAATTTGATACTTAATGCCCTTAAGATGGGGTAGACCTTGAGGCACTTCTTTGGGAAAGACATCTTCAAAATCCTGCAACAAAGAAGAAACCTCTTCATGGAATAGAGTTAGTAGGACATGCTCCCTTTGAATTACACTCTTTACTCAAAAGTAAGAGTATTGGCTTTCTCAGTTGCATAGCCATTTCCACTTCTTTTTATTTTATAAACATATTTGATTCTTTTTTCTCTTTCTCTTCAATTGTTGTTCCACCTTAGCATCTTGGTGTACTAAGTCCTCCAACTCCACATAATTTTGCAACTCCACAATATCCCTTATATCACTATTTAGCCCATGTACGAAATGAGCCATAGTAGTCTCTCGATCCTCCATAACATTAGCTCTAATCATGGAAACCTCCATCTCCTTGTAATACTCATCAACACTTCTACTAACTTATGTGAGTCTTTGGAGCTTGTTATGAAGGTCTCTTTGATAATGAGAAGGAACAAACCTTTTTCTCATCAACCTCTTCATTTCTTCCAAACTATCCACCAAGGGTTCTTAATATCTCACCCTCTCCCTTTGTAATTGATTCAACCAGATGAGAGCATTGTCAGTGAATTTCATGGCTGTCACCTTCATCTTTTTATCCTCAGTGTAATTGTGGCATGCAAATAGCTGCTCAATTTTTTTATTTCCCACTCCAAATATGATTATGGATCACTTTTTCCTTGAAAAGGGGGTATGTTCAACTTTACTCTTTCAATTTTGTCCTCTCTAGCATCACCCTCATTATTTCTCCATCTCCTCCTTCTACCTACACCATCATCACCGTTTCCTTGATTTTATAGTTGTTTAATTCTCCCATATAGCTCTTGGTATGTTCTGTTAACATTCTTTGCATTTGGGTTGAAATGACATCAATCAACAATCTATTGTCTCCCCCTGGAGGAGGGGCGCCATCAACACATGTACCTGTCATATTTTAAGTAAAGGACAAAAAAAAATGAAGTAATAGAATCTCACCACTCTTTTCACGTGTTTATACTCAAAGATATACCACTCATGTATAGTGCTCTCTTTTATGGTTTTTTCTCTAATGTTTGACTCTTTGCCTTTTACTACTATTTCCCTCACTTAAAGTTCTTACTTGAACCAAACAATCTATAATTAAGAAGCACTTTTAAAAGTAGCAATCATAGAGCTTAAACAATATTCTAGCACCAACAAATGCAAAGAAGTAGTAAAGAACAATTTCACTATCAACAAACAAGCAAGACAAACATTAATTTTATGGAAAAACGATGATTAGAGAAGACATTTGACACTTAGGAATTTTATCAAACAAGTGGGGTGCAATGAATTTAATGAACACAACTGATGTATTTTTTTTGTAACTTCTTTTGCTGCAGATTTTTTTCTTTCTTTTTTTTATTACTCAAAATGCTTCTAATAATGAAATATGTAATTTTGGAATGAAGCTTTGAAGTTGCAGCAACTGAGAATGAAATTGGAAAAAAAATTCCCAACAAAAAAAAACAAATATTTAACACTAAACAACAACTTAGCCAGAGTCACATGGATTGAAAGGACTAAAGTTTATGAACATGGGATGAACTCCAGGAACACATGCAAAACTGTATCAACTGAACAAGAATTGAAGAAAACGACACACTAGGAAATTAAAAGAATAAATTATGACCAAACATAAGGTTGTAACAATGAACAATTATGAACATGGGATGAACTCCAGGAACACATGCAAAACTGTATCAACTGAACAAGAATTGAAGAAAACGACACACTAGGAAATTAAAAGAATAAATTATGACCAAACATAAGGTTGTAACAAAATTGCACAATTCAAATTGAGCAAACATAATTTAGGGGTTTAAGGTTACCCAAAAATGCAAAACATAATGGATGAACTCAACCTTATTTCCAACCCTAGAACCTTGCTTTGAATACCAAATGATGTAAATTCCCCTGTCTTGCTTCAATTCGGACCAATTCTAGGTTGGAATTCACACACCAATTGAACCAGAAACATATCGTTAACTTTTATACGTTTCTCAGTCTATAGAACTCGGATTGGAACGGTTCCAAAATGAGGTCAAAGAGGACGCTCTGAAATGCAATTTAGGCACAAGAAACACCGAAAAAGGATAAGTAAAATGAGAACTATGCAAATAAGAAATTCAGACAAAATTATAGAATTAGCAATGCAGAAATTAAACAAGAAAACAAAAAATGTGAAAGGAAAAACAAGATAGGAGCAACAATAATGATGTTTGATAAACCTTGAGGATCACCACAAGAATTAAACAATTTTTTATAAGATCAAATGATTCTAGGAATAACCCTAATAGAAACAATTCTCACGCTTCAATAATAAAACCCAACAAAAGTTCTCTGTCTATCCACTTGGAAAATGATTTATATAAATTAGTTCTCATTCACTTAATAGAAAATAAAATCTCAATATTGTAAGCATTAAGTGAGGCATAATTAAGCCTGAGGTCTAGGTCTCAAAATCATCTACATGGTAGATAATAAAATTATTTAAACTTTTTGAAATGTACCCTAGACTTATTTTCATGAATTAGACGGAAAACAAACTTTCCATCTTTATTAAGTTTCAACAGTTTTTATTTAAAAATTTTCAAAAATCTGAAATTAGAAATGATTGTTTATTTTTAAAAAAGTAACATTCGTACAAAACAATATTTTCTGGAAATGATTCTTAACGAAATCTAATTCTCGAGGGATATAGAAAAACATAAAAGAACGAACACTTAGAAGAATACAAGGTAGTAGGACAGGTTGGCACTCATCAACGTGTCTAACTAAAAAAAATATCATCCCTCTAAAATTATTAAGCTGAAACCAAAACCAAAATAATATAAATGACCAAAAACAAGCAAAAATGACATCAAAAAGCAAAGTGATTGAGTGCAATTCCCTTTAAAGTTAACAGGGATGTATCCATCGTATGATTCGTGTGAAGAAAGTTAATTTCACATCACTTATCCACCACTGCCCCTATTTCATGAACAATGGAGGCTTCCTTTCCCGTATGTAAATTTGATGATAAGCTGAGATTTTCAGAAAATCAAGATGGCATAATAATACCCTTCAGGCGTTAACAGGATCTGCTAAACCAGGACGCAAACAAATGTCCATGCACATGTATGTGTGAAAAGAGAAGCCTGTTAACTTTCTCCTTTTTTCTTCTCTCTTAACCATCCAACTCATCTTAAGTTATTTGCTATTAACCTGGAAAGGAACACATTACACAGTTAACAGAACCCTAACAAGAATTAGCAACAATAGATCATACAATGCATCCATATGATGCCTGCTAAAGAGTCCAGATATTAACAATGCCAACAGGTTCCTACAAATTTCGGATAACAGCAAAAACCATTGGATGCGTGTCCTAGTATCAAATTAAATGCCCATGTAACTTATTTTTTGTGCTTCTTAAAACTTCAACAGGGCAAGCATCTATATTCAAATTATTCCAAATCTATATAACTTCACCTGGAGGTTGTTTGTCCATTTTTTACTAACTGTATTAACTTTTTCCGCAAGTATTAAGTTACATGAGATCATAGCAAGCATCATTTTACCCAAAACATAAACAACCCAAGATTTACGTTTGAGTTTTGGGTACTAGATTTTATCACGAAGGGAATCTTCCATAAGCATCTTCATAACTTCTCACATTTGCCACCATAGATGTTTTAATCAGTTTTCCATATATCAAATATGGCTCGTATACATCATAGCAAATCAAAACCAAATAACAATCACTTCAGAAAATACTTCATTTAAATAACTTTCCAAACCCAATTTTCTCAACCATTTCCAATTAACATATCCACTTAACATTATACAATTAATAAACAAACATTGAACAAACAAGCAACTGAGTTACCCTTAACAGGATTTTTCAGTCTAACTTGTACTAGAAAACTAAAAAGGCGGTAGGCAATCAAAGGTGGTACCTTGAGTAACAGGTTGGGAAATTTGACGTCTTAAAATTTTCAGGATCTATTATTCATCTTACAGTATACTACATTTTTTTCCTTATACATCCCCCTCCCGATTCCCAAAGCTGCAGAGAATCTCAAACTATGATGATTTTAATGGCTAGCGCCACCACTAATATGACAGAAATGCTATTCTTATAACAAACTTAACTTGCATTCACAGTTATACAGTAATACAACACATAATATTGCTAGAGATAACAGAAGGGAGATAGAATCACCTACACAAATCTGGGGAGACATGTGCCTGTAGCTAGAATGACAGAACCGAGGCAATTGGCAAAACAAAAATACATCTACTAACAAGTTAGAAAGACTTCTATCTATCCCCACTGAACAAAATAATCACCTACAAGTATGAGCCAGTATCTCATTATGCCCATGAGCCACTACTTTTTTTTTTCTTCATCTTCTTTTCCTTTTATTTTAGGAAATGAAAAAGTAACAGTTTTCACAGTCAACTAGGTAATACCATAGCTTACAAATGATGAAACGTGACATTGGGAAAATCCCAACACCAAAGTTTCAACGTAAAGGATCACACATAATACATAGGAACTATGTCTAGTGGTGAAGGGAGAAGAGAAGGGGGGTGAGGTCGCAAATCATATCCTATGCCCATTTTTCAAACCCATCCATCCCTAGTAAGTGATAATTCTGCAAACAAGCAGATAGTTTTTTTATCATAACAAGCAGATAGTTTACAAATACACAATAAGTGCAAAAAAAGAGTCTTCCAGAAGAACATCAACTTAATATGATAATGCACAAAAGCTGAAAATATTACATAATATGTATATCTTTCAATGCAACTGTGGTTATACATGTAAGCATTTTCTCTTTAGTCATTCATGTATAGAATATAAATATAAAGTATTACACATAAAACCTATCAAATTGTGCCACAACCAAGACAGTTCAAGTTAAATAAATATACTCTTTTACCTTGACGGGTACCAATCAATAGGTCCTGCCAGCTGACAACAGCATATACCATTTAAAATTTGGCAGTGCGACCATGTTTAGACCAGCGAGTCAAATTTCTGTAGAAGCCTAGAATAATCAGTTGAAACACAACAAAGTATATATGAAGGGAAATATAAGGCTAATTAATTCATGTACAACATATTGGTTAGCAAAACCAAAACAATGCAGCATGTGTTAGAGACATATTAGATAGGCTGTTCTGATGCACGTCAGCTAAGAGAAAGTGAAACCAAACATGTTGGCAATCATTAACACATAAAGGGATAGTAATTAGAATCCAATAAAAGTTACTGTAAGGAAACGGATTGTTTTGTATGAGACTTTTAGTATTAATATTACTGCATTTATTGGAGTAATTGGAACAATGTATTAAGGTGTTAAAACTTCATATCCAGTTATACCTAGCAGCAAAATAAACAAATCCGATAAGATGTTCATGAACAAGTATTCCAATTGCAGTCACGGTTTCATCACAACCCTTGATATGGTGAGAAATTGCAGATAATACAATCGATGTGATGAGGCCATACTTGCAATAACGATAATTCTAGAAACCTTGACGTTGCAGCTGAAATTGTGGCAACACAAGGAAAAAACTAAATTTGCTCATAAATCAACAAATAATTTGAATTGTTATGTATGAAGTTATCAATCAGATTTGAATATCTAGTATCTTTATAAAAGCTAAAGCTGTGTTGGCACAGTTAATTTATGGGTTGCCTCATACTGAGCTGCATGTTCAAGCTTTTTTCTCATTTATTATGACTTCAGCTAGCCAAAGAGGAAAGCAAAAGTGGCATAACGAGTCTACCAACCGTGTACTTTATTCTGATCATCATCTTTAAGGAATATTCATTAGCATAATAGCAATTAAGGAGCTTCAGGCGGAAAAATAGCAAAGGAATACATAACTGAATGAGAAAATCTTAAATTAGAATCAATGTAACCAAAGCAAGATAATCCAAAATGAGAATAGAATTTGGCAAACTGGGAAAAATAAAGTTATTGAGTAAAAAAAAAAAAAAAAAAAAAACACAAAGTAAACAGTTTCTAGCTTAGTAATCTTAAGCCGCAAAATACAACTTTCCTAAATACTGAGGGTATTTGAAAAGGTACCTATCTCCAGAGAGCAATGGTGAAAGGAATATACATGTTAAAGAGGGTTCAAAAAAACTAGCCACAAACAACCCTACTGTACCAACTGCACCCTAAATCGAAATGTGCAACTCGTGCCAACCAATGGGTCAACTGGGGAAATTCTGGTTACCCAAAAACCACCAAATACCGACACCGACAGAACAACATTTGTGTGACAAAATTATCTCAAGCTTGAAGAGATTCCTCTTTCTCCATAGGAGCGTTACCCTCGTCTTGTTGTTGTTCCTCTTGCTGTTTCTTCTTGAGCATTACTTCGCAGAAAAACTGGGTCAAAACGGCCTCGTAGCCGGGCATTTTGGCGTAGCCAGGGAAATAGTTGATATCAATGATGAGATATCGGTTCCCGTATCGAGCGTCTCTTATGACATCGAAATTGAAGAGGTTGAGCTTGAGGGCGCGCCTGAGGCCCACGGCGATGTCGACGACGAAGGCATCGGGGGGCATTTCGGTGTCGTCGTCGAGATGCATCAAACGGTAATAGCCGTCGCTGTCGTTCACGGCGGCGAGGTTGGAGACCTGCGAGAACGACATCAGGTCCTCGGAAACACCGCCGAGCGCCTTCTCCTCGACGGACACATCGGGGAGGGACTTGCGCTTCACGCAGCGCACGTGCTCGCCCACCACGTACACCTTGAAGATCACGCCGCCGTGGTTCACGAACTCCTGCAGCACGATCGGCGGCTTGAGCTTGTTCAGTGCGTCACGCGTGAACACGAGCGCCATCTTGTGCGACTTGGCGCTGCCGTCGGCGACGAGAGGCTTCGCTATCACTGGAAACTTGAGGCTCTCCCAGGCCTGCGGGTCCAGGAGGGTGGCCTTGTCGTATATCACAATCTGCTTTGGGATCCCGAAGGTCTCGGGTCGGTCCTCGATTCGGAGCTCCGACACGACCTGCAGCATCGAAATTCGGTTGTGGAGGCGCTCGATCGCCTCGGGGGCATCGAGGATGACAGCGTTTGGGTAGAGAGTATGGAATTCCTGGAGCTGGCGCTTCCAGTCGTCGCCGTAGAGCTTGTGGAGGACGCAATCGAAGGGGCCCTGATCCGCGAGGGACTTGTTGGAGTCCACGCGCACGAGCTCGATCCCTCGCGATTTGGCTAGGCTCACCAGCGAATCGCGGATGAAGCTGTTCTGCTTCTTCGGCGCCAGCGCGTACCCTATCACGCCGAATCTCTTGTCCGCCATTGATGCTGCCGCGCGCTGAATCACATTCCCAGAGAGAAACCCTAATTTGGCCGGGGGGGGGGGGGGGGGGGGGGGGGGG
>PYAF01001749.1:20214-32255 GCA_007407185.1 Glycine tomentella | reverse complement strand
GGGGGGGGGGGGGGGGGGGGGGGGGGGGGGGGGGGGGGGGGGGGTGTTGGTGCTGTGTCCGATGGAGATGAATATTCTGAACGGAACGTAACGGAACAGAAAGTAACGGAACGGATGAGTGAGCGAGAGAAAAATGAACAGAAGGGAAATAGTCAAATAGTGAACGGGGTGGGGATATATATAGCTTAGACTAGGGTTAGTGTAGATGGAGGGGAATGATAGGGTGACAGGAGTTTGATGGAGAAGGGGTGAATGTGGCGTGCTTTGGGGGTATGGGTTGAGGGATCGCGCCGCTTTATGAAACGCGCGTGGAAGTGTGGGAGGGTGATAATTATAAAGTGACAGCGGATTGATGCTGAGAATGGGCAAAGTCAAAACATGATAAGATTGGATGGGTGTTTGAGCAAATTTGTCTCTGGCTGTATTGGAATAGGATCGAGCTCTCAAGCGAAGGACCTTTTGACCTTTTTGTCTTTGCCACTTTGAATAAATTCTCATTTTTGTGTATAAAAAAATATAGATGTTGGTAATTTATTGCAGAGGTGTGTTACTTAACAAATTTTTGTTTAGACTTTTGTTATGGACTCAGCATATGGATCTAATAAGGTGTCTCAGTGCAGTGAGACTTATTAAAGGCTTATTAGTTTATAATCTTAATAATAACTGGGGAGATATCAACAACGCACGTAATAATCATCAGAGGAGATTCCAACAAACAGGTATTCTAATATCAACAATCAGGGATTCTAGTTTATTCAATTAAGATGTGATAGCAACTAACCTAGAGGTAACACCCTTATAAATAAGAGGTAAGCTCACAGGTATAGGCATTCTCTCTCGACTCTATTGTATGCTATCATTGTGCACACACATCACCCATTGACTAAACGTCGTATTCGTATCAAAGTGCATAGCAATTTGCTTAATCCAGGGGTATTTCTTCCATAGATACCTTGGAAAGAGTCTCTGATCCAAAATTAACCTACTAGCTATCTAGCTAGACATTCATGTCTTCAAGGACAGAACAATTGGCGTTGTCTGTGAGAAACGTTAAATTTCAAAGCCTTTGTTCACGATGGTAAATACGAGAAGTAATAATCAGACTGCACACACACGCTCTGATGCGGGTGGAAGGGGGGATTTACCTTCAAATCCTGTTTTGGAGGAGGTGAACCCACTGCTCCCTCTAGACCAAAACACGACACTACCCCAACCGGTGGACTATGACGTTGTCCATGTGAATGAAGGTGTTTCAGACACAGCCTTCACTCCTGCTCCAGCAACACGGCAGTCCCACCTAATCAAATAGATACTCACCATCTAGACCAAACTCAAATGGTTCAAGCTCAACAAATTAACCCGGTTGTGGCGGTACCTCATAATCTAGAGCCTAACGAGCGTCTCATGAGCAACGCTCTCATTTCGATCTTGGCCCGAATGGATGAGATGGAAAAGAGATATACCCTGCAAAGGCATGAAGATATCAGAAACTTAGAGTTCCAGATGGAGAAACGTAATGCCGCATTGAGACGTGAAGAAGAGCAACGTATGCAGCTTATAGAACAGCGCTTCAGAAGCATGGAGAACTCAGCTCATAATAAGAACCGAGGACAGCAAAGTCAAGATACAGCCAGGAACAGTGTGAACCAAAATGTCAATCAAGTCCGAGTTCTTCTAGTAAGTCGGCATGTAGACCAAAGTGGCAACACAAATGTGATCCAGACTGATTTAGGAGGATCGATTAATTGGATGGAGATTGGGGCTTCATATCGAGCGAATGTTGGAGGTCCAGTCCAATCTCAAGATGCAAACCCGGTCCAGATCGACATTGGAAACTCGGCTCGCATGCAAGCAGTAGTTCCACCCTAAACTGCCACTACGAAAGCAAATCAGACAGCCCAAGTCTTGGTTGTGATCCCTGACGTTCAGAAGCATGCAGTGGTGGTTTAGAACTTGAATGCGGAGGAAGACCGAAATGCAGTGGACCCCGCCAAAGAAGCTGCACGGGACCAAGAATGGACAGTGGAGTTTACAGGAGGAAATATAGTATACGGCAGCATAACAACAACCCCTTCACTAACGAAATTGTCAATGTTTCGTATCTGGAAGACTTTGACGGAGCTTTCTTGTTAAAATATGACGGAAGCCAGGATCCACAAGTGCATATTGATGAGTTTGACATGCAAATGTGTGTGAGAAGAATTGATGAGTCCATTATTTCCTAGATTTTTGCTACAACTTTATCTGGGCTGCACAAACGTGGTTTCATACACTGCCACCTTGGTCAATCCACAATTTTGAAGATTTTGGGTAGAAGTTTCTGTTGAACTTTGCCACTAGTAAGAAACAACCCAAGTCCAAATTCGCACTTGAGAAGATAAGACAACAACCTGGTGAGACGCTCCAGAGTTGTCTGGAGCGTTTCAAAGAAG
Source organism: Glycine tomentella (assembly GCA_007407185.1). Lineage (NCBI taxonomy): Eukaryota > Viridiplantae > Streptophyta > Magnoliopsida > Fabales > Fabaceae > Glycine > Glycine tomentella. The sequence continues at coordinate 29,823 of PYAF01001749.1, read as the reverse complement.
CTGCCTTGCAGGTGCAAGGATTGGAAGAAAATCGCCGCTGGATTGGATGGGTCATCCCGTCTGGCAAAATCAATCTATAAAGATCCAGTGAAATCCCTGATGGAGTTTAGGGCTCGATCAAAAAAGTACCTAGAGCTAGAACAAATGGAGATTGCCAATGTGGTGGGCAAAAAGAAGGAAAATAGAAGTCCCAGAGGAAGAAGCCCACCTCCAAGGGGCAAGGAGCAGCAAGGGGGTCACGACCAAGGAAGAAACGCGAATACCAAGTTCAAGCCAGTAAAGTATGAGGCCATGTATGAAAAGTACACCCATTAAACTCATCTTGGTCACAAAACTGGCAAGGAGTAGCCTCAACCGTGATGAAAAAGGTAGAGCAACCACATCCATTGTATAATAGAGCGGGGGTAGATTAGTCCCGATTCTGTGAATTCTACAATGGATCAGGACATACCACTGACCAATGTTGGGATTTAAGGGATGCGATTGAGAAGTTTGACAGAAATGGCAGACTAAGGCAATATGTGATAAAGAACCAGGGTCGCAAGAACAAACGCAAAGGCGGGGGTCAGTATGAAGCACAGGCACCTGAGAAAGATAAAGAAGAAAAAAGCAAAAAGCAAAAAGATGATGGAGGTGAATTCTAGAACCCAAATTCGATTGTAATATCATCTGTGGAGCTTCGGGAGGAGGAGCAGACACCGCCAGCCAAAGAAGGAAGTATCTGAAGAAGGTTCTTTTAGTGAGAGGACAACCTAAGTTTAAAGAAAAAACTAACAAGGCAAAACCCCCTTTACTCTACTTCACGGAGGAAGATATGAGAGACGTGGTGCCGGGTCATGAAGATGGCTTGGTAATTACGGAACCCTGGTTAATTGCCGGGTTAAAAGAATATTTGTAGATAATGGCAGCTGCACGAATATAATTCTATGGAGTGCATTTAAGAAAATGAATCTTGATGAAGTTGACTTGAATCCATGCAAAACAATGTTAGTAGCGTTCAATGGGGAAAACACTATCCCCAAAGATTACATTGACCTCAGGATGACGTTAGGCACCAAGGAGGCATTTAAGTCAGAACGAGTCAAGTTTATTGTGGCCGACTTTCCCTCGCCGTATAATGTTATATTAAGGAGGCCAACTATCCATAATTGGGATATGCTGGTCTTTACTAAGCACCAGAAGATAAAAATGGTGGGGAACAAAAACAAAGTGGTTACAATGTGCGGGGACCAGAAAGAATCCAAGCAATGTTACTACAATGCAGTCAAGGATAGCGAGGGTGGTCCATCCTCGCCACCCCAGATCCGTGAAGGAGATTGGAACGGAAGGAAAGTTGACGAATGCAAGTCGGGAAAACCAGTTAATGTGGTGGAACTTGACATGAGAAAAGATGCCGAGGAGCTGAGACCAGGCCGGTAGGAGAATTAGAAGACTTAAGAATAGGGAATCAGCCTAAGGCGGTCAACCCGGTCATAAAAGCCAAATTGGTGGAGTGCCATGAAAGAAATCAAGATGTTTTCGCATGGAAGGCTTTAGAGATATCAGGGATATACCCCAATTTATGTTGTCACAAGTTGTCAATGTACCCCGAGTCAAAGCTCATGGCACAAAAGGAAACAAGCACTAGAGGAACATGTTAAAGAGCTGTTGGATGCCAGATTCATACGAAAAATCCAATATACTACGTGGTTGTCTAACGTGGTGATGGTCAAGAAGTCCAGCGGCAAATGGAGGGTATGCACAAATTACACAGATTTGAATAAAGTCTGCCCTAAAGACTCCTACGCAATGCCCAACATTGATCAACTAGTGGATAACTCATCCGATTTCCAATTATTGTCCTTTATGGTTGCTTATTCTAGGTATAATCAGATAGCAATGTACCCGAAAAACCAGGATAAAACGGTCTTTATAGGCGAAAAAGTGAATTACTACTATAATGTTATGTCTTTTGGGTTGAAAAACTCGAGGGCCACATACCAAAGAATGATGAATAGAGTATTCGAGCATCAGCTCGACTGAAATATTGAAGCATACATTGATGACATGATTGTTAAGACAGCCAATCCTGATGATCACATACAGGACCTAGAAGAAATGTTCAGCAAGTTAAGGGAATACAAGATTTGATTAAACTCGGTCAAGTGTGCATTCGGTGTTCCGGTCGGAAAATTTTTAGTGTTCATGTTGACCCACAGAGGAATAGAAGCCAATCCGGATAAGTGTAAAGCTGTGTTGGACATGAGGCCTCCAACAAATAAAAAAAGGTACAACAACTGATAGGAAGGTTTGCGGCTTTAACCCAGTTTCTCCTGAAATCAACAAAGAAGGCACTTCCTTTCTTCAAGCTACTCAAAAAGGAGGCTACAGGAGGCTGGAACCCGGAGTGTGAAGCTGCGTTTAAGGAAATAAAAAAATGTTTAGCTTCTCCACCTATATTGTCGAAGCCAGAACCAGGAGAAGTTCTAATATTATACTTGTCTGTGGGAGATGAAGCGATCAGTGCAGTATTGGTGAGGGAGACAAAGAACACCCAGTTGTCGGTTTACTTTGTAAGTAAGACACTTCAAAGTTCCGAGTTAAGGTACCAAAGGCTAGAAAAATTAGCTTCGGCGTTGTTAGTGATAGCAAGGAGGCTTCGCCCCTACTTCCAGGGCCACACAATCATTGTCAGAAGCAATCAACCAATTCAGCAAGTTATCCATAAATCGGATTTGGCTGGAAGAATGATCAACTGGGCAATAGAATTGTCTGAATTTGATGTGAAGTATGAAGCCCGACACACTATAAAATCTCAAGCACTGGTCAACTTTGTCATGGAGCTAACCCCGTCTGATGGAGGAACAGGGAATGACACAAATGTTTGAAAGGTATATGTTGACGGATCGTCGAATGTTAAAGGAAGTGGAGCTGGGGTCATAGTTGAAAATCCAGAGGGAATAGCCGTTGAGAAATCCCTCCAGCTAAACTTCCTAACATCAAACAATCAAGCTAAGTATGAAGCACTGATAGCCGGTTTGGCACAGGCAAAGGAACAAAGAGCTAAAAGGGTAAAGGTGCTTACCGATTCCCAGCTCATCACAGCCCAGATTGAGGGGTGGTACCAGGTGAAAGGGCCCTTGTTGGCGAAGTATTTGAATAAGGTCAAAGAAATTATGGCCGAATTTAATGAAATTATTGATAATCACATTCCCAGAGGGAAAAATGCTAGGGCTGATATCTTATCAAAACTGGCGAGCACCAAGAGTCTGGGAAATCATAGGACTATGATCCAGCAGGTAGTCTCTGAATTGAGTTGTGTAATGATAATCTCTGCTGCTAAAGACTGGAGAAGGACTATAATTGATTACCTTGAAAAAGGAATCTTGCCAGATGATGCTCTAGAAGCCAAGAAATTGGTGCGTGACGCTGGTATGTACACAATTGTAGAGGACAAATTGTACCGTAAAGGGTTACATACCCCAATGATGGTTTGTTTGAAACCGGATAGGGTAGAGTATGTGCTGACCGAAATATATGAAGGAATAAACGGCCAACACATGGGGGCCAAAGCATTAGCGAGGAAAGCCCTTCGGGCAGGTTACTATTGGCCAACTATGGAAGCTGACTCAAAGAGTCATGTTAAAAAATGTGAAAGTTGCCAGAAGCAGGCCAAGATAATATGGTCCCTGCCTACCGAATTAAAGTCTATCCCGGCTCCATGGCCCTTTTTTAAGTGGGGAATGAATTTTTTGGGACCATTCAAGGCAGTAGAAGGATAGCTAAAGTGACTGGTAGTTGCAGTTGATTATTTCACCAAGTGGATAAAAGCTGAACCTGTCACCCCCATAACTTCAGCCCGGGTGTAAAGGTTTTTTGAAAGAAACATCATCCCCAGGTTTGGCATCCCAGGAGAGATTGTGACAGACAATGGAACTCAGTTTATTGATAAGAGGTTCCAAGAGATGATGGTCGAATTCCAGATCAAGCACCATTTCGCTTCTATAGAACACCCACAGTCAAACGGGCAAGCCGAGGCTGCAAATAAAGTGATCGTAGATGGATTGAGGAAGTGTATGCAAGATGCTGGTTCCAACTGGGTTGAGTATCTGTATTACGTTCTATGGGGGTACAGAACCACCATTCAAACTTCCACCAAAGAAACCCTGTTTGGATTGACATATGGTTGTGAGGCAATGATTCCAGTTGAGATTGGTCAACCATCTTGGAGGAGAAAGAACATTCTCTCAGGAAGAACAAGAAAAGAACAATGAAGCTCTAGCTATAGAGTTGGACTTGGCGGACTAAGTCCGGGTCATGACACATTGTCGAGATTTAGCGGCAAAACAACTTGCAACCGCCAAGTATAACAAGAAAGTGAAGCGCCGGACCTTCAACAAGGGTGATCTAGTGCTCCGATGAGTGAATATTGGAAACAAAAATGCCAGAGATGGAAAGCTACCAGCCAACAGGGAAGGACCTTACCGGGTTATAGAGAAATTCGACAAGAGAGCTTACATGTTGGAAAACCTGGACCGGAAGGCAATTAAACAAACCTAGAACGCGGATAAATTGAAGGTGTATTACAGTTAGATCCGGTTCCAAAGTTTCATCCCAAGTTATTATTTTTCCTTTGTTAGGATCAATAAGTCGTGATTTTGGCAAGTAGTGATTTTTTCCTTTGTTAGGATTCGGAAACATTGTTGTTTCTCTTTTATTGGGATCATGAGCCGTTTTATGGCAAGTTTGCAAATAAATGAAGCATTTTTTCCTCTGTTGTGATTTTGCATATACAAAATGGTAATAAAGGATACTGGTCAATATGGCTGGGTTGTGAAAACACGCGCGGACATATTAAAAACTTCCGCGTGCATGATGCACAAAATTATTATCTTGGCAAAAGATAAATATGCTATTTAAACCCTGATCAGGTTGAGATGTAGGAATATTTGGTTAAAAAATCAAACTTCTACATGTAGCAAATTAATCTTTTTTGGGATTAAGTTTAGGGATGATAACCCGGAACACGTTGCAAAGATAAAACGAAAGGAATCTTTGCACAATAAAGTGTCTAGTCGTTGAAACCATATGGATATTTATGTAGATTGCGAAAAATATTTTTGATTTTGGCCAAATTATTTAATAGAATCCAGCGTAGTATGGATTCATGCACGTGAACGAAACTCTAAGAAGGGTTGAACTCACATAGTAAGCAAGGAAAAGATAAGCAAAATGTTAATCAAAATGAAACCGGGAACAAACCCAACAATGTTCGGTATAAATTCAAAAGGGGCTCAAAGGCCCCAAAAGAAAGGAAAATAATTACAAGTTAAAACTGGCATCCCGACCCTTCAATACTCAAGCTGCGTGAGATTGAGCTTGGTCATCAGCGTGATTGACAGGGATCACCTCTTCCTCTTCACGAATTTGATCTTCATCCACTTGAGTCACTGAATCTTCGCGAGGAGAAGGGGGAGATATCAACCTGCCATCATTAACGAAAGCCTTAAAGTGCATACCGATAGTATTAAGCTCAATTCTGGGGTTTAAACAACAAATCGATCCAGGGTATTATTGAAGGACCCCTCCACAGCAGCTGATAGCTGAGTTCTCACATTAACAACATCAGTCTTGGCATACTCCAGCTCCACCTCAGTCTGCTTATGTGTCTTCTCTAGCTTCTCATACAACGTGTTCAAATCCTTAAAATTTTTAACATTGATGGCATTTAATTTCCGAAGAGAATCAACGTCAGACTTCGCCTTCGCAACAGTGTTCTGAGCCACAAGGAGTTCCACACGAGTCTTTTTAGTTTCCTCTCGGGATGCTTGAAACTCATTAAACATGTTGATATATTTGATCTTCATAGTCACAAAACTCTGAACGAGGGATGAGCATTTCATGGCACTAAGCTCTATGAGGCCAAGTTCTTGTATTTCAGCACCAGAGAAGGGAATCGGATCCGTGAAATGCTTGGGCGCTTGAACAACGTGGAAGAGTTCTTCGGAAATACCCTTCCCCCAAAGGGACCCGGGTAATAACCCGATTGCAATGGAGGAAGAGTTATTCGGAGCTTGTTGAGTAGCAGGTGCCCGGGATGAGCTGACTGTTGGAGCAGGTGCGGTTTGAGCAACCGGAGCCTTCTCCTTGTGGGACTCTGAAAGCTTTCGCTTCTTTGACCTAGGGCCAGCAGCCGCGGTACCTTTCCCTGATTCCAGAACGGCAAGAAAATGAGGAGGTTGAGGTCGCCGTGGCTGCTTTGATGTGATTGGGTTGCCGGAGGTCGACGTGGGAGGCGCTGGCTTTCCCATACCGGAAGCCGGAGTCTAGGTAGAGACTGGTTGCTTTCCCATATCGAAAACTGCAAAATGAAAGCAAAGGAACAGTTAAAACATGCAAAGGCATGTATATTAAATAAAAATGGACATGATCATACTTGATTGTGTAGGAAACCCAGATAGATATTTGCGAATAAAGAAAGCAACGCTGGGATGGTAGTGAGCTTCCTTATAAGCAGCTATCTGGGTAACCGAGAAAGCATCAGAATCTTACAAATCCGTTTCATCAAAACAGTAGGTGGAAGGAGAAAACTCATGGTGGGTATGGGACCAATAGAGTGGAAATTTCCCTCTAAGTCTTTAGAGTCAGCGGAACAAAGTAAAAAAGGTTGCTTGCCGGGTTCGACAACAAATTTGAAATACTTGTTCTTAAAATTTTTAAAAGAGTCTGTATATACATGAAAGAGCTTACGCTCAGTGTGACCCCGGATGGATGTCCATCATTTCCTATTCGGAGGTTCCCTACCTGTCCTACCAGTTTGGACAGTAAAATAATAAAAGAAAAAGGAACGGTACTAGGGATTTCCAAATGCTGACAAAAATGTTCAAAAGCTTTTACGAAACCTCAGCTATTCGGATGGAGTTGTGAGGGAGCCAAATGAAGGTGATTTAAAATACTCATTTGAAACTCGGATAAGGGAAATTGGATCCCTATCCAAGTAATTAAATCTTTGTAGAAAAAGAAAAAAGAAGGATTATTCCCCAAAAGAACAGATAGGCTCATCCTTGTCAGGGGGCGCACGTTGAACTTCTCCTTATTCCCGACAGGAAGTGCAACAACATCCTCCGAATCCAGCTCAGACAACGTGTGTAGTATTTCATGGGTTACCCATGGGAACTTGAAAATCATGGAAGGGGAAAAGGAACCATAATACAATCTAGCAGATTGGGACTCGGCAACTCGTTCCGATGATGACAGGTCCATAAATACCCGAGTCAAAGAAATAAAAATTAGTAAAACAGTGGCATACCTGAAGAAGGATAGTTTTGGTTGGGAGGAGAGTTTGTTGGACTAGAGGAATCATCCGAGAGAATGATGATGTTCTTAGATCCGCCAATATTCTTGGCAGAATCAGGAGGACTACTCGGCACAAAAATGGCGCCACTTGGCTTGGTGAGACCCGGTTTAGGGACAAGGACCGGGTTGTGACGACAAGACCCAAGTAGTGATTCAGCCATGGAGTCACAACCGGATTCAACAAGTTTGGTGCTTTCATAAACGTAGCCAAAACACGAGTTGAACCGGGTTTCCAAGGCAATTTCTGACGTAAGGGTAACACTACCTTGGGACAACGAAAAATCCGAGCTCTTCAGTTCAGAACCTGGAGAAAAAGGGGAAGGACATATAGGGGAAGCCCTAGTGTCAAACCGAACCCCAGTCTTGTCTAAAGGAATTTCATTTTCAGGAACTTTAATTTTCTTTTTTCTGCCAACCCCAACAGTATGTGAGCAAAGCAGAGCATTTCCCGTTTCTTCTTCAGGAAGGGGAAAACCAAATAACCAATACCCAACCCTAGAGGGAATGATTTGGCATAATCTTGCCTCTTCTTCGGGAGAAATGTTCATTGTAAACGATGAAAATAGAAATTTTGCAAGAAAACTATCTGAAGAATCAAAATATTTGCAGCAAAATAAACAAAACCCAGAAAATGACCAAAGAGGGAAATCACCCCAAAAGGAACCAACAAACTACAATCAAAGTAAAAGCGAACTCAAGAAGTTTATTGGTAGTGGGGGTACCTGTTTCTGCGAATGGCGTAAATGAGGGCTCAGAAAACGCAAAGAGTTATGCAGGAAGAAGAAGCAAAGGAGGAAGAAAATGCAAATGAAAATGAAAGGATATATATATAGACACAAGGGGAGACGCAAGTGTAACCGTCAGAAGGTACGAAGCGACACATCACGCAAGTGTAATCGTCAGAGGTGTATGAAGCGTCACGTTTGAAGGCAAAAAAGACAAATCAATTCAAAATTCCATAATTAGCGCATTGTGAAGCGACGTAGCATTAAATGCCTACAGTGTGCTACGGCTAATGATAAGGCAGCTGTAAAAAGCAACTTCAAGAAAGACGTTCCCCATTCCAGATGTGAGATACATGGAGCACTTGCGACTGTCCAAATCCGGGGGGACCAGAACACATGCAATACTCGAATATGGACAGTCAGGATAGAAATAAAGAAACTACCTGGAATATACGAAAAATCAGGATCAACCATCCCTAATAGGGAGGGTCATGTAAATCAATGACAAGAGAAGAAACAAATCGACAAACCAGGTAGAATGATCTCGTGAAGTAAAACTCGGATATGCAGTTGAGAGTACTTACAAAACAAATGAACAACCTCACCCCAAGAACACGAATCCAATCTTGTAGTTGGGAGAGACGGTGTGTGTAAATCAGAACCCGTCAGAACTGGAAGATGAGATTGTATAAACTAATACACCCTGGCTGCCTAGAAGCCTTGACAATCGGGCTGGGGGCAACTGTTACAGACCCAACATATGGGCTTAATAAGGTGTCCCAGTACAATGAGGCCCATTAAGGGCCCATTAGCTCAGAATCTCAATAATAACTGGGGAGATCCCAACAACGCGCGTAACAACCATCAAAGGAGATCCTAACAAATAGGTATTCTAATCCCAACAATCAGAGATTCTAGCTATAATAGCCTTCTCTCTCTCCTTTAGCCTTCTCTCTTTCCTTTCTTCCATTTCTCTGCTTCTGCCATTGATGAACTAGAGAAGCTTCTTAAGCACTCAACCGTTGACCAAAACCTTTCACATCCAACAGGAAAGTGGAAAGGAACTACTCAATGAGCTAGATTTCATCATCACTTTTCTCTGAAAACCATTAAACAGAGAGATCCAGTTCTCTAGGGAAATTCACAAAGTTTGATTCTGAGGAGAAAAGAAGGCGTTTTAAGGACGTTTAAGCTTGGAAAAGCTGTTCTCTAGCCTTCCCTGTCGATTTAGAGGTAAGAAACTCAAGTTTTACCATTTGATTTGTGGAATTGTTCTTGGGATGAATAGTGACCACTTTGTGATAAGGCTGAAATTAGGCTTTGGTTCTTTAAAAAAGTATGCTCAGGAGTTTGTTCTGATGAATATTAAACTTTGAAACATGATTTTGATGAAGTTTGATTTTGACTATGAGTTTGGTATGGGTAGGAAAAATGTTGAGTAAATGGAAGATATTATGATAGTTTTGAGCCTAAGTGCCTTTACAAAAGTTGTTCAGAAGGTCAAATAAACGGTGAAAATGTGTTGATATAGTTGTTTTAGCCAAGTTGA
>PYAF01001749.1:2113-16639 GCA_007407185.1 Glycine tomentella | reverse complement strand
ATATTTAAAGGTTATTCTTTGATGAGAATATGTTGATTTAAGTTATAAGATAGACTATGATTTATACCCATCAATATTAGTGAAGTATGGAAGTCCATTTGATGATCTTTTGAGGTGATTTTAATGATACTTTGAACGGTCTGTTTATAATTTATGAACATGTTTTGATTTAAAATTTGAAGTAGAGGATGAATGGTGTAGAGTTGAATGATTTAAATACTTGATGATTTGATTTTGATGATTAATTATTTGATTTTGAGGATTAATTAAAATGTATACTAGGTGCGAATCTTTGCTTGTAAAGGTTTAAAGGAATTAGATATTATTGAGGATTATTAGTTAGATTACTAACATAATTTTTTTGTAGTTAAGGGTATTCTCTGGTTATGCATAATTTGGTAATAATCTTACTTGATTAAGGTATGGTGGTGTAACCATACTCATAAGCTTAATGGATAAGATATGGTGGTGTAACCATACTTATGATATATATATATATATATATATATGATGATATGATATATATATTTTGCTTATGGATTTGATTTTTATGGATGTTGATATGTTGATGTGATTAAGATAGGTGGATTCATGTTTCCATGTTTCAAGTCCAGTACGAGGCTTTGGGGAAACAAAATCTGATGCTACATACAGTACGATATGTAGTACCCAGATGCAAGGATATATGGCAAAATTCATGCATGTTTGCATAAGACTATAGCAGCGTCCACACTCAGTGTGGCCACATACAGTACGATATGTGGAGGCCATTTGCCCTGGGATAGTTCATCTCATGCATTCATTTAGTTGCATATTGCTTGTGAATGTGTTTGATTATTTGAATGATTTTACTAACATAATAATAGGTTCTGGATTTAGCTTTACCTACTGAGAAATTTATTTCTCACCCGATTTGTTTCATGTTTTTTTAGATGGCAATGATGGACAAGTTTCGTGAAGCCTTGGAGTAGTGAAGAAATATAAAAGAAGTTATATAACAAGCTGGATATTTGAGAAAGTAGTGTACTTGTATTATATAAACTTTTGTATCAGAGACATTGGCTATGTATATAAGTAACAAATGTTTTGCAGAGTTTACATTTTAAAAACGTTACTATTATACGTCTCTTAGAAATTTATTCTTAAGTAAAAATAAAAATAAGTAAATATTTAGGTCGTTACAACGTTGCCACCAACTTCCGCATCGACTCCCTCCTACTCTCATGTTGCTACTTTGCCATCTTCTATAGAGGTTGTTCGATGGTGGTCTGTGAAGAAGGTGGCACCATAAATGGAAATGGATTTTGATGGTGGGTGATTTCGTTAAAGCTAATGCGATTTTGATAGTGGCCTAGGGTTCAACATAAAGGAGGAAAGGCTTCACAATTTGGATGGGTGTGTTCAAGATGTTTGCGATTCAGATCTAGATCTATATTACCAAGATCATAGATGGCCAAGTTCAAGATGCTTGCAACAAAACTTGTTTTGAGTCTTTGTTTATCAACAAGATATATATTACATTTTACTCTAAATTTGGGATTTGTTTATCAAAAAAACACGTTCGTCATTTTGTTCTCTAAATTTTGGATTTGTATTTTTTTTTCATTTTTGGAGTTGTCACTCTCTGGTTTACATGAAACCGAACCTAGAACCCAACACCCTTTCAAATCGAAACCTGCCCCAAACTGAAAGTGCACCTCGGTGGAGTTCAAAATGCAAACAGCAACCCTTTGGGTTAGCTCAAACTAGGTTTTTTTGGCTTGGAACCGACTGACCCAAACTTGCTCACCCCTAATTTAATGTGTGTTTGTAAAGGCATTATAAACACATGTATCCTTCGATTTCCATGTCCAAACCTTAACATTGATGCAAAAGCTAATACTGAGTGCATGTTTGGAAAACATTTACCAACATGGATCAATATTCTCTCTCCACGTCCAAATAACCAAAATTATTAAAAGATACATATAGTTGTTCCTCACAAACGTGGATCCAATTGAATCTAACATGCAAGCAAACATGCACTGATTGCTTCTAAAAATTCACGTCACATCAAAAGTTCAAAATTGTTTCCAAACATGCTATTAGTTATTAAAAAAAATCAGAAGCAAAATAGTATGAAATTTCTTCCCTTAGGCATATAATCCATTCAAAGACTAAATTTTCATCAAGATTTGCATAACTAATTTACTTAAAGGGTAAATACCCACTTTGGTCCCTGAAAGTGTTAGGCGGTGACAAATTGGTCCTTGAAAGATGAAAAAATTAAATTTCATTCTCAAATGTGCAAAAAGTGCGATATATTAATCCGCGATATATTAGTCCTATAAATAATTTAATGACAAATTGATTCCTAAACTTTGCAATTTAATGTCAAATTAGTCCTAAAAAAAGATAACTAATTGTCAAATTGGTCATTAAACATTACAACTTAATGACAAGTTGTCTCATAAATTTAACTGCAGGATCAATGCGTAGCACCTTTTGCATATTTAGGAATTAAATTTGAATTTTCTATCCTTCAAGAACTAATTTGTCATCATCTCACACTTTCAGGAACCAAAATGAATATTTAATCTTAATTAAATGCATAATTCATTTTGGGATTAAATAAATTTAAATTTAAATATTAATTACACATGATAAAATATTTAAATTATTATATATTGTTACTCAATAAAAAAAATGTTGATAAAGAAGGGCAAAAGCCTAAACAAAAGATAACTACACAAAAATTCCTAAGCTGTAGGATCAACAACAAGCAAATCTTATACAATATCGAGCACTTAAAGTACCTGAAACACACTAGAATGGGGGGATTGAATAGTTTGATGGATAAAACTTGGTCTTTTGAAAACTTTGAAAGTTTTTCTCAAATAGATATCAATGGATGAAAGGGTTCGTTCAAGGGGTTTGAAATCACTTTGAGCTTTGAAATCCAGTTCGCAAAACTTGGACACAATAATGTAGAAGTAAACTATAGAAAATAACTAGTCATATAAAAGCCGTAAAGAAAACACAGAGGTTTTATATTGATTCACCCCAACTCTTGGGCTATGTCTAGTTCTCCTTCAAACTTGAAGGGTTCAATTAATCAATTCTTTGATTACAACCAAGTATTCTATATGCCATTTATGGCTACAACGAGTACTCTCTAGACCACTCCTGACACTACCATTAATCTTCCCTTGAGAGTAAGACCCAAGTATTTTTTGTTACAAAGCCCCTCCTAGCTTTCACAAACGTAAATGTTTGATAGAAAGTATATTCTAATCACTCAAAGAGTGTTTACATGATAAGCTTGAATACAATGAAACTTGCTAACTTAGCAAAGAGAATATTCACTCAAGTTTCTTTTGTCCAATAAAATTGACAACGTTACAACACTTTGTTTGTTTTGACTTAGATTATTCTTTTTGTGATTCGACAACCTTAACACAAACATCTTCAAACTTTATATAAACTTTAGAGATTCGATTCGTTAAGAGATCATAGCTAGCCATTGTCTAATAGTTTTGGCACTTTACACGAGGTCATTACTGTTCAAAGAGTGTGTGTAGGGTGTAACACCCCATAGGCCATCTTGCTTAGCAGACACGTCTCTACTGGGCCCTCCTGCCCTGAGACTGCTTTCCTCTGCCAGAAGAGTCACCTATTAAAATATAAACCCCACACGGGGTGAGATACACATCTTAGTACGCTCAGGGTCCATGGAGGAATCTCTTCCACCCTGGCCCACTCTCCATGATGCAAACATCAGGCAATCACAACAATTGGCCACCCGGCCAGGCCTCCCGGCCCTCATAACAATATGAGCAAGTCATCTTGCTCTATGTACGGCGTATCATCATCAACGCCTAACCTCAGTGTGAGATCGAAACTCACACCCGTGCCATCCCATCGGGAGCTACCCTTTGCGCATGGATGCACGTATATGGTACCTCCGACAATAGGCTTCAATCGCGATGAGACATACCTATCTCTTGGTCTTAAGGGATCATCATTACCCTGGGATCATCATCACCCATGAGCAAACCAAACTAGGAGGAAACCATCTCCTAGGGAGGTCCGTATCTATCTTACTGGCCAGAAGATCTAATAACAGGCATAATACATTTCTCAAGCATAGATGCACATACATATCGTTATGAAGATGCAACAACCACAATGCATGCATCATGAATATGACCATCACTCCACCCAGAGTGTGGTATGGCACAAACAAGCGGGAAATCATCCCCAGGGACCAAGAACTTACCTGGCAAAGCCTTGCTCTGCAGTTCTTTCCCTGCTCTGTGGCACCCGCCATTGACACCCTTGGTGTCAAGCCCTAATCAAGGCATATAGGCTCATATCAAAACAAAATACACAAGCATCCAATCACAGGGAAAACAGAAATCCCCTAACTTAGGGTTTATAAAGCTCAGCCCACATCAAGCTTCTGACCTTTCAAGGTCCATCATGGCTGACTACAGAGCAATTGAGTCACCTCAGACTCAATGTCCATCATATACATGAGTTCAAACTCTCATCAGCCCATAATTCCATATATCTCTGGAACGGTCTAACCCTCATCAAAGGCACCGTCCAACTAGCCTCACAGGCTCAGAACAAACATAATCAAGGCTCTAGCAGGTCATAAACCCAACAAGTGGCTCATCACAAAAGCCACACAAGCAAACAACAGAGCCAAGATTCAAAATTCCCCAAATCAAAAACTGAAAGCTAATCCTTCATCACTACATTGCTCTAAACAAGTTTCTCTACAGGACCCTGGGCTAATTCTAGCCCCAGCTCAAATGGGTCACTATTCACAGAAAACCCCAAATCCCAAAGTAACCGAAGAAACTCGAGTTTCTTACCTCAGTGGTGACCAAAAAGGCTGAAGGACAGCTTCCTCAAGCTCTGGTGTCCGTATAACGCCTTGGGTTTGCGTCAAACTCAAGTTTCTGAGCTTTCTTCTGGAGAAATGGATTCTCACTCCCAAGGGTTTTCAAAAGAAAGGATGAAGGATTAAAGCTCTCAAAGGGTTTCTAGCAAGATTAAAGGTCATTGGGAGGTGTTTAGATCAAGAAATAAGGTCCTAGGAAGCTTGGGCAAGTCTCCAATGGAGGTTTTGGCATGGAGAGGAAGAAGAACTATTTTTTCCTCTTCAATTTCGCGTTTTGGGCTTTTATACTGGGCCTGCCAGAGGTCTGGCGCTGATCGCGTCACCTCTGGCACTAGCCGCGCCATAATGGCGGTGTCTGTGGCACCAATAGCGCCACTCCCACGCCCCCAGCGCCAACTTCCAGAACCCTTGGCGCCATCCGCGCCATACTGGCGCCATCAGCGCCATCCTTCCCTCACCTTATGGCGCTGATCGCGTGGAAAACCAGAGAAAATTGGTTTTCCAGGCCACTTCCCGCGCCACCCGCGCCAACAATGGCGCTACCCGCGCGGGCTGGGAATCATCTGGCACCCCTCGCGCCACATCGACGCCTCAGGCGTCCCTTTCCAGAGGATCTGGCGCTCCCAGCGCCAGACTGGCGCCCTTGGCGCCACATTCCAAAGACCATGGTGCTCCTCGCATGGCTCTGGCGCTCTGGGCGTTAAGTTCCAGTGGGTTTGGCGCTACCCGCGCCACACCCCTCACAGGGTTTTCTGCTAAACAATCCCGGCGCTAATCGCGCGAGATCTGGCGCCAACTGCGCCACACTGAGGGTCATCACACTCACCCCTCCTTTTTAGGAATTTATCCGCAAAATTCAGAAACATACCTGTTAGCTAACTTGGGATACAGCTGCAACAGTTCCTGCTCTCGTTCCCAAGTTGCTTCCTTAGGTGTCCTTCCTTCCCATTGTACCTTGACTATGGGAATAGACTTGCTGCAGATCTGCTTTTCCATTCTGTCCAGAATCCTCAGGGGCCGTGTATGACTTGTCAGATTCTCTTTAATTTGAACTGTGTCAGGCACTACCACGTGTGAGGGATCAGCCACATACTTCCTCAACTGAGACACGTGGAACACATCATGTAGCCCTGACAATTGGGGAGACAACGCTAGCCTATAGGCCACTGGTCCTACCTTCTGAAGGATCTGATATGGACCAATAAACCTAGGGCTAAGCTTCCTCACACCCAAGGCTCGTCCTACATCGGTAACTGGAGATAATCTCAGGAACACATGATCACCCTCCTCAAACTGCAAGGGTCTGTGTTTCTGATCATAATAGCTCCTTTGTCGACTCTGAGCCTTCATCAACTTATCTCTGATCATCCTGATTTGCTCAGAAGTCTTTTGAACCATCTCAGGTCCAAGGAGCTGTCTTTCTCCCACCTCTGTCCAACAAACCGGAGTTCGGCATCGTCGGCCATACAAAGCCTCATATGGTGCCATTTCCAGACTGGCATGAAAACTATTATTGTATGAGAACTCCACCAGAGGTAGATATCTATCCCAGCTAGTACCTTGCTCCAAGGCACAAGCTCTCAGCATATCCTCCAGGGTCTGGATGGTCCTCTCTGTTTGACCATCTGTCTGAGGATGGTAGGCTGTGCTGAGTCTTAGCTGGGTCCCAAAAGCATCTTGAAGAGCACCCCAAAACCTTGAGGTGAACTTCAGATCTCTTTCACTGATAATACTGTCAGGAACTCCATGCAATCTCACGATCTCCCTGACATACAGCTGGGCCAACTTCTCAGCAGTGTAGTTAGATCTCACGGGTAAGAAATGAGCGGACTTGGTCAGCCTATCCACAATCACCCAGATGGAATCAGATCCACTCTGAGTCCTCGGTAATCCCACTATGAAATCCATGGAAATGCTGTCCCATTTCCATTCAGGGATCTGTAAAGGCTGTAACAGACCAGACGATCTCTGATGCTTAATCTTTACCTTCTGACACACCAAACACTTTGTCACATGTTCAGCTATGTCTCTCTTCATCCCTGGCCACCAGAAATTCCTCTTCAGGTCATGACACATCTTGGTGGCTCCTGGATGAATGCTGAATTGGCTCTTATGTGCCTCAAACAGGACGACATCTCTCAATTCGCCCTTAGGCACAACAATACGACCTTGGTACATCACCAAATCGTGATTCTCCCAGGAGACATCCTGCTGGCCAATCATGGCCCTCACAGCCTCATTTTGCTGCTGGGCTTCTCGGATTCTCCTGATTAGCTCATTATCCACTTTGGTCCTGCTTAACTCAAGACCATGTGCACCTTCTGTCACTGTCAGATGCATATCTCTGAATTGCTCCACTAACCTGCAATCAGAGATCATCATGCAGGCGGCATACACATGCTTCCTGCTCAAAGCGTCAGCAACCACGTTTGCCTTGCCTAGATGGTATCTCAACTCGAAGTCATAGTCCTTGAGGAATTCCATCCAATGCCTCTGTCTCATATTTAACTCTTTCTGATCAAAGAGATATCTGAGACTCTTGTGGTCACTGAACACTACCAGCTTAGCACCATATAGATAGTGCCTCCAAATCTTTAGAGCCAACACCACAGTTGCCAGCTCTAGGTCATGTGTAGGATAAGACTCTTCATGAGGTTTCAGTTGCCGAGAAGCATAGGCAACAACCTTCTTATCTTGCATCAACACACATCCAAGTCCCCGCTTGGAAGCGTCACAATACACCTCGACGGTTCCTTCAGGATCAGGAAGAGTCAACACTGGAACTATGGTCAACCGCTCATTTAGCTCCTGGAAGCACTGCTCGCACTCATAGGTCCAAACAAATGGAACCCCCTTCCGTGTGAGTTGAGTCAGAGGTGTCACCAACTGAGAAAACCCCTGAATAAACCTTCGGTAATAGCTGGCTAATCCCAGGAAACTCCGGATCTCAGACACGTCCTTAGGCCTCTCCCAGGACATCACTGCCTCTATCTTGCTGGGATCCACTGATACACCAGCTGCTGAGATCAGATGGCCCAGAAACTTCACCTCAGTCAGCCAAAACTCACACTTGGCCAACTTAGCATATAGCTGCTTGTCCCTCAAAATCTGAAGGATTGTCTTGAGATGTTCGGCATGTTCCGCCTCCGTCTTGGAGTAGATCAGTATGTCATCGATGAACACCACCACAAACTGATCCAAGAAAGGTCTGAATACCCTATTCATATAATCCATGAACACTGTTGGGGCATTCGTCAGACCAAAAGGGATGACTTGATACTCAAAGTGACCATACCTTGACCGGAAAGCTGTCTTAGGTATGTCTGCAGGCTTGATCCGAATCTGATGATATCCGGATCTCAGGTCTATCTTGGAGAACACCCTGGCTCCCCTCAACTGATCCAACAGATCATCAATACGAGGCAGAGGATACTTGTTCTTGACAGTAACCTTATTCAACTGCATGTAGTCTACACATAATCTCATACTGCCGTCCTTCTTCTTCACAAAGATTACCGGTGCTCCCCAAGGCGAGACACTCGATCTTATAAACTGTTTGGACAGTAGGTCCTCCAACTGCACCTTCAGCTCCCTCAACTCCAGAGGAGCCATACGATAAGGTGCCACAGATATCGGTCCCACACTAGGAACCAGATCAATGGAGAACTCAATCTCTCTTTTTGGTGGTAGCTGAGTAATCTCCTCAAGAAACACATCCACAAACTCGCTCACCATCGGGATCCGTGACAGATCAACACTTGGCTTATCTTCTGTCACACCAGCGAAGATATAGCCCTGAGCCCCCTCCATGATTGCCTTGCGGGCTTGCAAGACTGATAGGAATGAAGTGGAACTCAAACCGGTCACGTCAGAAAGCACAACTACCCTCTTCTGACAACAGTCTAGCATCATGCCATATTTGGCCAACCAATCCATGCCCATAATCATCTCAAGGGTAGGCATAGCTAGACAATACAGATCGACCACATACTCTCTACCATCATACAGAAACTGCACGTCTTTACAGCACGTGCTCACCCGACATCTCTCTCTAGATGCGGTGGTAACCTCCATCGGAGGAGCAAAACTGAGCTTAGGCAATCGGAGCTTATCAACAACCACATCCTGTATGAAGGAATGTGTAGCTCCAGAATCAAACAACACTCTAACATCACAATCATCGATCAGAACTGTACCTCTGATCAGGTCTAGAGCTCTGGCTGCTTCCCTGGCATCCACTGTATACACCCATCCTGCTGTGGGTGTGATCATCTCTGCTGGAGCAGCCTGTGCCCGACTCTCTGTCTGTGGGCACTCTCGAGCTAGGTGGCCTGGCTAGCCACATCTGAAGCACACTGATGTGTTGCTAACACATCTTAGTTTTAAGCTAGTTTAGGTTATAAATTAATTGAATAATTAGGAATATAGACTAGAATAGGTTAGTTTGTTAATTATATTCAAATTGTATCTCATTTCATTACCAAGTTATGATGTCAGGGCCAAAAGGAGGAGATTCAAGCCAAAGAAGAAGAAAACCAAAAAGAAGGCCTCGCGCGATTAGTGCCATAAACTGCGCGAGTAGCGTGGGATGCCCAAAGCCAACCATTCAGTTCGAAGACTCCACGGGATCAGCGTGGAAGTCCACGCTACCAGCGCCACCAAGTCGAATGATCCACGCGATTAGCGCGAGGGCTCGCACTAGTAGCGCCACAAAGTCTAGAGGAAGCTTCCCATTCGTGCAAACCGCGCGATCAGTGCGGAAACCCGCGCGATTCGTGCGGCGAGGATTCCATTTCCTTATTTAAAATATTTGGCTCGCAAATGCAGAAGAAAAGAGGCTTTGTTACCTGAATTAAACCACCCTGAAAGCAAATATAAAAGAAAGGCCTCTGGACTGAAGGGGGGATCATCTTTACAACATTCAAGAGCTTGGAATACCATTGGAATCACTCCTACATAGAATCAAAGCTAGGGTTTGCTGCAGAATAATGTCTTCTATATATGCTTTGGTGATCTTGATGACTATGTCAGGCTAAATTCTGTATTGTGGTTAGGCCAAGAACCAATGTGAACTCCTCTGTAATTTACTGGTATTGAATGAGATTATTCTAATTGCTTTGCTTTATTCTGTTCTTCATTATTACAAGCTTTCTTAGAATTG
This sequence comes from Glycine tomentella, assembly GCA_007407185.1. Lineage (NCBI taxonomy): Eukaryota > Viridiplantae > Streptophyta > Magnoliopsida > Fabales > Fabaceae > Glycine > Glycine tomentella. The sequence goes on along the minus strand of PYAF01001749.1, from coordinate 6,587 downwards.
ACTGTTCTGTTAAGCTCTGAGAGTTAGGATTGCAGTAGGGATGTTGGGATTCTAGTTTCTGACAGGAATAAAGTAACAATTGTTCATTGCCTAGGGATAGGGATGCGTGATTGCAGAACTTTATAATATATTCTTTTAAATGCTTAACTTGATAGAATTCACTAAGAGATTAGGTTTTTGATTTAGGTTAAAGGGTTAATTCGCTAAGGGATTAAGGATTCGCTAAATTAGAAAATATTTATTCTTTGAGTAGTCAGAAATAATCGATTTTGATAACCAGTTAAGTGAAAGAGGTAGGAATCAAAGGGGATTGTGTCCTGATTACAATTATTCCTTCCATTGGTTACAACTCATTTTAATTGCTTTTGAATTCATTTTAATTTCTGTTCTTTATTTAAACACTCAAATTCACAACACAACAATTCTTTCAAAAATCATTCCTTTTTCCTTCCAATTGCTTAGACTTCAAATTATTGTGAAATTAGTATCAATCTCTGTGGATACGATACTCTACTTACCTACTCTATTACTTGAAACGAGCGGTATACTTGCCGATTCGCAACAAGTTTTTGGCGCCAATTCACAACACAACAATTCTTTCAAAAATCATTCCTTTTTCCTTCCAATTGCTTAGACTGCAAATTATTGTGAAATTAGTATCAATCTCTGTGGATACGATACTCTACTTACCTACTCTATTACTTGAAACGAGCGGTATACTTACCAACAAACCCTTGTTTAAAGTGGTTTTACTTATCTAAGAGGCTCACCAATAGATGATATTGGTGGCTGAATTTTCAGCCAAAACTCACACAAAGGGGCACGTGAAAATAGAGGAATGTAGATAGGGTTCTTCCTCTCCATTGGTGTGCCTAGCCTGCCTCCTTTGGTGTTTGTTGGTAGCCTTCAAGAAGTGTTCTTCAGTCTTGACAAGAAGTGGTGTGGATCAACATTAGAGGGCTTGTATCTTCAAGCCTATCCTTGATCATCAAATTTCGAATATAAACAAGGTAACATCTATGTCCTAAAGAATGATTCTTGTGTGGTATGTATGTTTCCGCTTGAAAAAATTTTGTTTTTCTCACATACCTTCGGGCTTCAAGGCCCTATATTTCAAAGACACACCCAAATAATAAGAGACTACTCTAATGATACTATCTATAAGATTTCCTCATAGAGTCTCTTTGTGGGTCCGTTCAGTGCGAGCTATACCCTTATAGGTCCACCATGACTTTAGCTAAGACATCTCCATGTCTTTAGCTCATGAGGTCTTTACCTTGTATCTGCATACAAGTAGTTAAGCCGTGCTAGTCTTACCCGAAATCACTGATCCCCATTCTCAGTGTCTTTAGACTAGGAAATTAAAATTTAAGAGTAGACATCTAGTATCCTTGAATCCTCATGATCGTGATCCCATCACTGATACTAAAGAGATACCTATTCTATTCCAAGGGTTTTATCCAGTTACTCATATAATTAATAATGATATCAAGACAGAATATGAAACAAGATAAAGAGAGCTTATAATTTATTCATGACAATATGAAAGGTACATGTACGTCCTAATCTAATGAAAAGATTGTCTCTAGGACATCCATATACTAACACGATCACTGATGATATGTTACCATCTGGAGACAAGGTCATTAATGAGGTAGGGCCACAATCATCAAATGCTTAAAATGGAAATTCAAATCAGACAACGCCAATCATTACCAATCATGAGGACATTTAATGGCAGAAATTTTAAAAAATCCCAAGATTATCTCTCTTCAATCAAATCACAAATCATTACACATTAAGACTCCAAATAGTGATGCAATGATTGTTGAGGAATTTATTGTTAATGATTTGGTGGTAGGTGAAAAGAAAAAATGAATGGAAGATCAAAACCAAATGGCCATGCATTCAAACACTTCAGCTAACATGGTGTATCCATGAAACCATAATTCTTGTTCTCTTTCATATCTGATACTTTTTTATTGGTAGGCCTTGGGAAAAAGGCCTGCCTGGAACTGTCGGGCCTTGGCAACCCGAGTGCATTTCCTTTTTTCAAAGACCTTATCCAGGCATACCACTAGGACGTTAATTTTTTGTGTGAAACTATGGTGAATTCTAGACGAATGGAAGAAAAAAAAACTAAGGTCCACATTGACTTTTGCTTCTCTGTTGATTCCATAGGCAGGAGTGGTGGTCTAGCTCTACTTTGGAAGAAACCTTTTGATTGCAAGCTGATTAATTTCTCTTCTAATTTCATAATGTTCGAGTTTTTTAGTAAGGAAAACCTATTTGGAGGCTCACTAGCTTCTATGGCGACCCTGATCGTGAGAATAGGGACGACTCTTTGAACGTGTTGCGTGTTCTAGCTGAAGACACATCCCTCCCTTGGTTTACCTTTGGTGATTTCAATGACTTGTTAAATAATGATGAGAAGATCGTCCTTGTTGATCACCCTCCTAGACTATTGAACAGGTTTCATAGTGTTGTTTCTAATGCAAATCTCCACGACCTTCCAATAACGTCTACAAATACACCCAGGCTTGAAGGCTTGACCAACATGATGCAATAGAGCAAAAACTTGATCGAGCACTTGCAGTTCCTAACTGGATTGACCTTTTTCCATACTTAAATTGATCAATGGTGTGTCTTCCAAATCTGACCATTCCCTTATTCTTCTCAAACTTGATGGTGATCATCAACAAAACTTTCATAGACATTTTGTTTTAAAAATTCTTGGCTTTTGGAGGATGATCTCAAAAATTTAGTTTAGTAGGGTTAGAACAAAACTCTCACAGATGGATTAATGGCCAAGATCAAGTCAAGTTCAGAGGAGATAGATCGTTAGGGGAGGAAAATTTGTACAAAGTTTTGTAACAAAATTGATTGAAAGCAGCTTGAGATGATTTATGAATCTATGGATGGTCATTCTTCAACTTATTACTAGGAGGTCATCAATCAATTAAATAATCTTTTTGCTCAAGAGGAATCTTATTAGCAGTAGAGGGAAAAATTATTTTGGCTCAAAGATGGTGATCTAAATACTAAATATTTTCATTTTGTTGCTAGCACTTGAAAGAGAATGAACCTTATCAAGTCCTTGACTTGTGAGGATGGGTCTCTTGTTCATGATCAAAATGATATATTTAATGTTGCCAAGAGCTACTTCTAAATTCTTTTTTATTAATATAATAATAATAACAATTCCTCTTTTGAGTAAAATGATGTTGTTGACCATGTTAATTGTTGCATTTCTCATGATGATAACGAATTGCTTTCTAAACCTTTTTATGTTGATGAGTTTACACAAGCCATGTTCCAAATAAATTATGACAAATCTCCTAGTCCAGATGGTCTTAATCTAACTTTCTATAAATATTTTTGGCATTTGTGTAGTGTTGAGATTTTTTCTACAACTACCACCTGGCTGAACACTGGTACTCTTCCTTCTGAATTGAACAACAGCAACATTGTCCTCATCCCAAAAAAATAATAGTCCTTACTTTATGAAAGATTTAAGACTTATCTCTTTGTGTAACCCTTGCAAATCGTCTCAAACCCTTACTTCCTAAGTGCATTTCTCAAAAGCAATATGCATTTGTTGAAGGTCAGTCTACCCTAGATAATGTCCTATTAGCTTTTAAGATCATCCACCGTATCAAATGTAAGACCAAAGGCAAGCAAGGAGAGGTTTCCCTTAAGATTAATTAGGAAAGCCTTTGACCATGTTAATTGGAATTTTCTCTTTTGTCTCATGACTAAAATGGGCTTTAGCAATAAAAAAAGGTGGGTTGGATAAAACTTTGCCCCCAAACTGTTCAATATTCAGTTATGATCAATGGGGATTTTGTAAGACCTACTATCCTAGGGAGAGAGCTTAGGTAGGGTGATCCATTATCGCCTTACCTTTTTATTCTTTGTCCTTAGGGTCTTTCAGAACTTTTGAGATATAAAGAGATGAGAAGAGACATCTATGGAGTGAAAGCGTGTAGAGGATCTCCTATCCTCTCACACCTTTTATATGTTGACAAGTGTTTCTTTTTGTAGGGCTGATGAGAAGGAGTTGGAATTTTTTTTTAACAAATCTTCACACATATAAAGTGTTAGAGTCTGGGGGAGCTCAAGAGGATCAAGAAGCTGAGTCTCAAGTCTACAAAGTGTTTAGACTTTTTTTTTACATGCCAAATCAATTTGATTGGTAGTTTTAAATTGTGTATGAGATGAAACTTCCTATGATCCATTACATAAAGCTCATACATGGTTTTTACATTCATGTTTTCTGATAAATGTCATATCTTAGTGAAATTCGGATTACATTTGAAGCATTTATCTTATGTTTTAATTAAGAAAATCTGTCAAAATTTGCCCTAATCTAGTTAGTTTATGTTAAACACTTAGTAATTATGTTTCTCGAAGATTCATCCAAGTTTTATTTTTATTTTGCTAGCATTCGAGGACTTCCGAGGCTTTCGAAAAA
>PYAF01001747.1:40436-75206 GCA_007407185.1 Glycine tomentella | reverse complement strand
TTTCTAAAGTCATCGTGGTCAGTTTTGACCCAGGGGCATTTTGGTAATTTTGCCCCTCCCTCTAGGGGTAAAATTGTCATTTCAAAAAAATGTTCAAGATATCTCTGTATATATCACCCTAAAGGTATTCTGATCATTTTCCAACCATCCACGAGTATTTGTAAAATTTCCTCCTTCAAATATTTTGCTAAAATCCCTAAGGGCAATTTGGTCATTTTCAAAATATCTAGGGGTATTTTTGTCCTTTTCCCCAAATTCTTCTCTACTGTCTCTAGTTAATATCTTACCCCAATAATTGACTGTAATTCCAAAATTTTGGGGTGTTACATGTGATGAGGATGGAGGACAATTGTCTCAAGGTATTTGATAAAAACCAGAAACTTGTGATTAAGGCAAATCTGTCACAGAATAGAACCTTTAGAATTGGGATGAATATTCTGAAGCATGAGTGTCTTGCAACTTCAGAAAACAAGATTGAATGGTTATGGCACCATAGATTTGGTCATCTCAATTTCAAGGATCTACATCTTCTTGCAAGACACCAAATGGTTGAAGGACTACCTTAGGTCTTAGTCCCAAAAGAGGTGTGCAAGGAGTGTATTGAATGCAAACAAACTATAAACAGTTTCAGCAAGTATGTTCCCACAAAAGTTGTTGAGAAACTTGACATCATCCACTCTGATGTGTGTGGCCCTATGCAAGTGGATACTCCTGGAGGAAATAGGTACTTTATCTCCTTCATTGATGATTTAAATAGGAAAGTCTGGATCTACCTAGTTAAGAGAAAGCATGAGGTACTGGAAGTCTTTAGAAAATTTAAATGTTTGGTAGAAAAGCAAAGTGGAAAAATGATTAAGATTCTAAGGACAGATGGTGGGGGTGAATATGTGTCAAATGACTTCAAACAGTTTTGTGAAAGTGAAGGGATAATTCATGAAGTAACACCACCATACACACCTCAACACAATGGTACTACTGAAAGAAGGAACAGAACAATAATGAACATGGTGAGGTGTATGTTAAAAGGAAAAAACCTACCAAGCTACTTATGGGGAGAAGCTGTATCAACATCGGCTTATATCTTGAATAGATCACCTACTAAGAGACTTGAAGGTATGACACCAGAAGAAGCCTGGACTGGATTGAAGCCAGATGTGACTCACTTGAGGGTATTTGGTTCAATTTGTGACAAACATGTTCCTGATCAGCTAAGAAGAAAGCTAGATGATAAAGGCACTCAACACATCTTGTTGGGCTATCATTCAACTGGTGGTTATAAACTGTATGATCTAGAGAATGGTCAAGTTACCATAAGTAGGGATGTGATATGTGATGAAAGTAGAAGCTGGAATTGGGGAACAACCTCTGAAGAGGCTCAGTCCAGGATATTCTTAGAAGAAGAAACCTCAGCTGCACTAACTGACCAAACTGTGAGAAGAACAGCAAGGATAAGTCAATTGTCATCCCATTTGATTGACTATGAGCTGTTTCAAGATTCAGCAGTAAACTCAGATGGTGAATTAGTGCATTTTTCACTTATAGCAGAAGCTGAGCCTGTTGAATTTGAAAAGGCAATGACAAATGAGAAATGGTTAAAAGCCATGAAGGAGGAGATCAACTCTATTGAGAGGAATCAGACCTGGGAATTGGTAGATTCTCCTCAGCACAAGAAGCCTATAGCACTGAAATGGATCTACAAAGTGAAGGTTAATCCTAAGGGAGAAGTAGTGAAGCATAAGGCCAAATTAGTAGCAAAAGACTTCTTGCAGAAATCAGGAATTGATTATGGTGAGATATATGCACCAGTGGCTAGGATTGAAACTGTGAGATTGGTAGTAGCCATTGCAACCAATGCTGACTGGTCCATGCATCAACTTAATGTGAAGTCTGCTTTTCTGAATGGTCCTTTAGAAGAAAAAGTTTATGTGCATCAACCACAGGGATTTGAGGTCAGAGGCAAAGAGAGTTTGGTATACAAGCTCAAGAAAGCACTCTATGGGCTTAAACAAGCTCCAAGAGCTTGGAATAGGAGAATTGACAGCTTCTTGTCCCAAATTGGGTTTGAGAAATGCACCTCAGAACATGGAGTCTATGTGAAATGCTAGAAAAACAGTGAGAAAATAGAAAAATTGATAGTCTGTTTATATGTTGATGATCTTTTGATTACTGGCAGCAATGAGGATGTTATTATCATGTTCAAAGGTCAAATGATGAATGAATTTGAGATGAGTGACCTTGGACTACTCACTTACTTTCTGGGAATTGAGTTTAAAGCGACTCAATATGGTACAGTGATGCATCAATCCAAATATGCAAAAGATCTTTTGAAAAGATTCAACATGCAACAAAGCAATCCAGCAGGAACACCAGCTGAAGTTGGACTTATCCTGAAGAATGATACAAATGAAGACCTGGTTGATCCTACTTATTACAGAAAGATAGTAGGATGTCTGAGATATTTGTGCAATACAAGGCCTGATCTAAGCTTCAGTGTTAGGTTAATTAGTAGATTCATGCAAGAGCCAAAGCAGTCCCATTTGATAGCTGCAAAAAGGATACTGAGATATGTGCAAGGTACAATTGATTTTGGAATTCTGTTTCCAAAAGGAGAAGCTGATTCAGAACCAAAATTAGTTGGATATTCTGATTCAGATTGGTGTGGAGACAAGTGTGACAGGAAAAGCACAGCAGGATATATCTTCTTCTTTGGAGGAGCACCAATTTCATGGATCTCCACATTAAGGAACCTGTTCACTTTCTTCCTGTGAAGCATAGTACATTGAAGCCTCAGAAACTGCATGTCAAGCTGTTTGGCTAGATGCCTTGATGACAGAATTGCAAGTGAAAGGTAAAAGCAAAGTGAAGTTGCTGGTGGATAACAAATCTGCCATTGATTTAGCAAGGCATCCAGCATCTCATGGTAGGAGCAAGCACATAGAAACAAGATTTCATTTTATAAGAGAACAAGTCAGCAAGGAGAAGTTGAAGCTAGAGCACTGCAAAACTGAAATTCAGTTGGCAGACATTTTTACTAAAGTTTTGAAGTTAGAAAGGTTTAGAGAGTTGAGAGATTCAATTGGAATTATATGTGTAAATGCAACTTTGAATTAAGGAGGAGTGTTAAGGATAATTCAAAGTTTTAAAAGTGCTGTTAGATAACTAACTTTCTATTATTAGAGTTAGTGGCTTTTATCAATATGTGAAAGCTGCTATATAAGCAGAGCTATTATTCATTTTGTAATGTGCTGCTACTGCTGGTATTGTTTTTCGTTACTGCTATCAATGTAATTCAATATCTCTTTCTGTAGCATGTGTGTTCAAATGATTTGTTAACATCTCCCACTTAGCCTCATATTTTTCCTCTTTACCCCCCATTTCTTTCTTGCACTCACCGTAAACGACGTCGGGGAGATTCGCGAGCATTTCGACGGAGACACGTCTCTCATAGTGATAGCACCTGTACGACGACAGTGACACGTCAAAATATTGGCAAGCTTTTGGATGGAGACGCGCTTCTCGCATCGGGGAAATCAAACCTGCTGTCCCGCCCGTTTCATGTCCCGATCCGAGTGGGGAACAAATATGACTTAGAGAATATAAGGACGGTGACCATTGACGAGGGGAAAAGCCTTGCAGAAGCGGAAGGTTTGTTTTTAAATTTGTTTAATTAGAAGTAGCTTAGCTTATACTCTGATTTTATGCACAAGCACAAGATTGATTTTTGATGATTAATGATTGTTTTTTATCATAAGTATGCGGATGGACCAAATGCTTAATGGACAGGCTATTTCACTAGTCGGCCAGCGTTTAAGCGATATGTTAGGATCCTTTGTGGATACTATTTGGTATGATTAACATTGACTTCACATTCTTTAGATTTTCTAATCAAAATGAAATCGTGTGGATTAAATATATATCTTGTTTGCTTCTCTTCAACAAACCTGAAACCTTATCTAAATGCTAATATTATATACAGGCAGCTTCACAACTTGATTTTTTTGCTGGAAAAAAATCCACTAAAGACTGGCACTGCCAAGCAACACACAACTAATGACTATGCAAAACGAGTTGCTATTAGAGCCTCAAGGGTCAGGGACTTAAATTTAACTTTTGATAATGTATTTTTGTCTCCTATATATTGGTATTTGTATGTATGGACAATTTTTTAAATGCAATGAATGATTTCTTTTAGGCTAAAGTTGTTGTTAGTTCCTCTTTGTATTGTCTTACTAGTAACAAACTAGGGGTTCAATGATCAGCACCTACATCAACATTTTCCCAAGTACTATTTGTAAAATAAAATTAATATTCCCGTATATCTCTATTCTTATAATTGATTGCTTTAATTTAAACATTTAATTAGGTTCTGGTCTTATTGGAGCCACAAACATAATTTTAGGGCCTTTATTTCACTTCTTATGTAATCCATGTCTTTGTAGATTGTGGATTTTAATCCTCCTATTCCTATCCTTAATTCTTAAATGTTTTTTTTTTGTTAATTTTTTCCCTTATTATTTGATTTTGGTAGTGTCAATTACTCAATATCAGTTACTGCTCACCAACAGAAGACATTATTCCACAAGCGAATAGTTTGGTATGTTACCATATTTTGTTTAGAAAATTTTGATAATTTTTTACTTATCACGTGCTAATTGGAGTTCATTCTCATTTTTTAGCATCTTTAAGTGGCATATATTGTTGCATATTATGACTCACGTTACAATATTTTTCTTTTTGTATTTTTCCTCTTTCCTTCTCTTTATATCCCCCTTATTAGCTTCATTGAAACCTACCTAATTTTTCTTGTGCAGGTTTTCATTATCATCCATGTAGTGGCTCTTGTGCACTATATCAAAGGAATTCTTTCACCGAAAATGTTCAAAGTAGCTGTGGCACTAGTTGTTTCTATTGGCCTATGGGTGTCTCTTTGATTGGCTTATTTGACTATTCAAAACATTGCAAGTAGATATTAAACAAGTACCTGTGCTTTTCTTGTTTATTTTGCAGGGCAGTGTGTTGTGCAATGGTGGCAGTACTTATAGCATTGGTAGCTTCAAGCCCAACAAAAGGATGGAGTGGAAGAAGCTTAAGTCTGCTTGATTCGTAAGTGTTGTGTTTTCAATATTTATCATTCAAATTCTTAAAAAGATGTTAAAATAATTTTTTTTACCTAAAATGATATTATGCGATTAAGAAGGGTCTTTGAAGTTTACCTTTCTTTTTGTCAGTCTGAAATTATTTTCTTTTAATGATTTGGATCCAATCCTAAGTACTTAATTTGTTTGTTGTGTAACAGTACTTATGCAAGCAAGTATATACCAATCATTGCTAGTGTTAGTGAGCATCAGTCGCCTACTTGGCTATCATACTTTATGGATATCAATGTCTTGGCATTCCTCGTTCCAGCTGGCATTATTGTGAGTTATTTTTTATTATAAAGATTAAGGTGATCTTCTTTTTCTTGTCATATTCTGTATAAACTAAATTGTGGTGGTGCTTACCTACTGTAGGCATGCTTTTCTCCCCTATTTGATGCAAGCTACTTTGTGGTACTTTATATTGTTATGTCGGTATACTTTTTTGGAGTCATGGTAAGAATAATAATGGAGGAGGTTTTTCTTACTATTGCATTTTATTATTTCATTGAGGACATAATCTGACTGATGCAAATTAAGAAAAGGCTTTTGGTTTTACCTCTCGAAACATCCATCATTGCTATTATCTTGGTTGTGTTGCTAGGTGCCTTCTATGTGGTAATTTCCTAAGCACAATTTCAGTTAAGATTATTTATTTGATGCAATTTTATTTCTCCCTTTGTATTTAAATAAGATATATAATATATTATTAGTATTATTTTACAATTTACTTTATTAAATGAACCCCTAGTCTCTATATAGTTAAGAATTGTGGTATTGTGCTTATTAATACTGAATTAGAAGTATGATGTCTTCCTATATTGATTTTTTTTTTCTTTCTGAACAATAATGCCCTTTCATGCTTATTTGTATGTTATAACTAAGTTCCTCACTATATTGATCTCTCATGTAGGTTCACAGTGTATGGGCAGCAGCAGAAGCTTATTCTTTGATGGCAGAGTACTTATTCTTAAAGCTTGGCATGTTCTAAGAAAAATCAAGTTGTAATAAGCAATTTCCATTTAATTTTTTTTTATAAAAAATACCTTAAACTAAGACGATTATAAGAAAAACTGTCTTAGAAAGATGTTTAATTTTTTTAAAAAAAGAAACATATTCTAAGACAATTATAGAAAAACCGTCTTAGAATATCACATTCTTAAATGATTCTTTCTAAAAACCGTCTTAGAAAATTGAATATTTTTTTATTTATAAAAAATGAGTTTCTAAGACGGTTTTTGGAAAAACTGTCTTAGTATCTCAACATTCTAAGACAGTTTTCTTAAGAATCATCTTAGAAAATAAGTGCTACAAAGACAGTTTTATAACCTCTTCGAAAGAAACGTGTTTTCAACGACCCTCGATACAAAGACGGTCGTACAACCATCTTTGCATGGGGTATAGAACTGTCTTTGAAAGGTACTTTCGTATTAGTGAATTATATATAAAGATATATTTAAAATCAATTACGTTGAATAAAACTAAACTCTTTAAAATATTCAGTTTATAAAATTAATTTATAATTATAACTATTTTTTAAATAAAAATAAGTTATTTGAAATAAGGTAATTTTAAGTATAGTAACTATGAAATAATGAATAAGTTGTTTAAAATACCTTGCTTTTGATTGTAAAATTATATTAATAAAATAGAATAATTTTGATTGTTTCTGTCTTTGCCTTGGAAAAATAAAGAAATAATTGGAGACATGGAACATGAAAAGAAAACAACAAGCTAGTTAAGTAAACAAGATAAAAAGAAAGATAGTGGATCCCACACAAATTTTTATTCTCATCGCATTTGAAAAGAAAGCAGAAGATTGAACTTGATTTTCTTATCATAAAAGGCAACATGCACAATGTGGTAGAGTAGTACCCAGTGTTATAAAACTCGGTCCGATCATTGATCCGATCGAGGTAGTGGGTCAGTGGTCTAACCGGTGAGTCAGTAATTGGCCTGATTTGACCCAGTATATATTAAAATTTTAAAATTATATTATATATAAGTATATAACTAATATTATGTGATTAAGAAGATTATACTCAAAAATTCAAAATAACTAACATTCGTTGATAATATAAGTAAAGTGTACTAATAATAAAAAAGAGTGTAAATAGCAACTAATTAAATTAAAACACAAGCCCAATTTTTAATAATAAAAAATAGTCAAAAAGAGTACAGAAAGTAATAAAAGTGCACAAAAAGCAAATGAGTGGGTCTGGAGGCCCAAAGGTAAAACCTAATCCCAATAATACATGTACGCTCATTTGGGATTTGCGCCTCATCTTTTGATTCTTCTCTGCATGGCTACACCTCATGGTCCTCACCTCATCTTCTCATTTTCTGCACCTCATTTAGAATTTGCGCGTCATTTTCTCCGTGACGAGCTTCTCCATGAAGGAGAGAATGAAGAAGAGGATGACGATGACACCTTGAAGGCGCGACGACAACAGATACGTGAAGGCCCAACGACGGCATGAAGGAAACCAACCAAAACGATGCCGTTTTGGAGTCCATTCTTTTAGGCACAACTCAGTCCAGGTTCCAAAAATCGGTTGGGTTCAAGGGTTCGTATAAAACCTGCCGGGTTCCGCCGGGCCATATGCATGTCCGTTTAAATCCCCAACCCGGCCTGGATAATGGAACAATTCTCGGTCTGACTGATTCGACCAGCTGGGCCGGACTAGGTTTAATAACACTGGTAGTACCAATGCCAAAACGTGATAAAACTAAGTCTGATTTATTTTAATTATTAATTAAATGTACTAAAAAGTAAGAATGAAATAATTAATGATGATAATATCATAATATATATTTCGTATTCTTTTAAGGGATATAATTGTTTATTTATCTATTATCCTTCCATGATAAAAAGGTAACTACCGTTTATCCACTCTCTTCCAACCGTTACTCATGCTTCATGTTTTTCAGTACCAGAGTTCCACAATCAAAGTAACGGTAAGTCGTGCTTCGTGTTTCCTATAATCGATTCACTCTTCTCCCTCTTCTTCTAATTTCTCATTGTATTCTTGCAAGTTCTTCTCATTAGCTTTTCGGAAAATTTCCAAACAAACAATTTTAACGAAATCTTTCAATTTCTTATTTTACTATGTTCAACTCTATTCCTTTGAAGTTTGATTTACTTCCAGTACATCATATGTCGATATTCTCCTCTCAGATTTCTGAAACTATAGACGATATCGCACCAACCGCTTTGTTGTTTCATCTCATCAAAATTTACCTATCCCAAAGTACATTTCCATCTCTTACACAAAACTTTTTTTATTTGATTATTCCAACTTCCCTTTTATTTGATATTGCATTCTCTTTCTTCATTTGTTTGCTACACGCCTACACTTCTTCACTACTCGAGTTCTTCTCTTATGAAAGAGAAGTGGATTTTGTATGGTTAACAAAGACATGCATGGAGTGATGGAGTGATTACATGTGAGTTGCAAATTATACCTTCCCCCTTCACACTTTGCTCCATCTTGGCTTGCCACATCTTTCTATCTCCACCCCTCTAACAAAATTAGGCCATCAGATCAATTTTTGTATCCCAATATCTCAACTATTGTCATTTTTTTAGTTTAATTGTTTTCTTTTTCTTTTTTTAAAAGTTTAGTTTACTTCTTTGTTTGTGCACTACTAAAAAAGTATTTTTTACGACACACCTTCGACGACGGTTCTAAGAAAACCATCATTGTATATAAGACGATGACAATTTTGTAAATATGTGATTTTTGAATGTAGACGGTTTTACAAAAATTGTCTTGAAAACTACCATTCTAAGACGGTTTCATAAAAATCATCTTAGAATGATTGTCATTCCACGACGGTTTTCCAAAAACCATATTAGAAATTTGTGTATTTTTAATTGTTATCCACACATTCTAAGACGGTATCGTAAAAACCGTCTTAGAAAGTTGTCATTTTAAGATTATTCTTAAAAATCGTCATAAAAATTTATATATTTTTTATTTTTATCCATACATTTTAAGACGATTTTTAAAAAATCGTCTTAGAAGTTTGTGTATTTTTTAATTTTAACTGCATATGCTAAGACGGTTTCGTAAAAACCATTTTAAAAGTATGTATCTTTAATTTTTATCCACACATTGGAAGACAGGTTAATAACATCTAAGAAGTTTGAATTTTAAACCAATTGTAAAAACGATAATCGCGTTCACAACCTTTTCACAACTTTTTAATTTTTCATTTTGATAGGTCTCTATAATCGACCTTTCTAGCTCCATCCAACTCTTTGCAGCTCCCAGTTTAGGCCATCAATTAGCATTTCATTGGCTAAGGAGTCCCAGAGGTCTCGCTGCCGCCGTCGATTTCTAGATCTCACACCACTAAAATCAGTTGTTACAGAGAACAAAACTCTATGCTCCACGATTTGGTTTCTGCACAGAAGAATCGTTGTGCTTCGTCGGAGGTTGCCACTCGGTGCACAGAAAACATTACCACCACGGGAGAATGCACAACGCCAAAAGAGAAAGATGAAGGCGTTGTGACTCAGTGACGATGAGGGATAAAGGGAAAGACTTCTATTCCACTATTTTAATTCCTAGCATCAGGTTTCGGTTCCGACGTTTCCGGCGGGGATGACTCAGCCATTGGCGCAAAGTGCAACGCGAACGCGGGTTTTAGAGAAGCATCGATAAAGGAGGATGAAGGAAGGAGGAAGGGTGCGTGATGATGGTGTCACGGGGCCACATGATGAGTGAAAGGGGAAAGCATTAAAGAGAAAGAAGAAAAAAAAGGGGATAGCGGTGGCGGAAAGTGCTTTTGGGGGTGGATGATAGGGTGGGGATGGTGACATGGAGTTACGGTGTGGGCTATGGTGTGGTTGGTTGGTGAGGGAGAAAAGTCAAAGGTTGTGAAGTTTTTTCAGTACTTGTGTTTCTTCAGTACAACCGGAAGCAGTTCGTTGTTTAATTGAAGAAGGTTATTTTCTTTACCCAAACTCTATATCCATGCCACCCCTCCGTTTTGGTTTCTCCCTAGCTGTCCCTTTATTTTATTAATACTATTTTTCGATTAACTTTGTTTTTAATTTTTTTTTTTTTTTTAATTTTGAGACCCTGTCCCTATGACATGAATCCATTGCTTTTTGACATAAGAATGGAAGAAACCAATCTACTGAGCTTGACCAAAGCCACTGTAACACATACTCAAGTAATAGGAATGGGTGAAAGTTTTTTGTGATAAATTCCATGATTGTGATACTTACTTTCTTTTAGTTTAAGGTTTCTTTTGTTTGATTTTTATTTTGAAAAGCTTACCAATTCTCACATCCCATTAGCAAGTGCGATTATCTATTTCAAATGTTAGTAATTTTGATTTTTATGTTTTTAGCAACTTAGTAAAATCTCCCTTTCTTATCTTTTTTTTTTTAATCTCTGTGGGATATATCATCTAATTTTCTTATAAATTACTAGTAATTGAATAACAGATAAATATATTGTTGTCAATTTGTTTCTCAACATCTCTGTAAACTTTCATTGTTTTAATTTATGCCATGCAATGCCATGTGTTTATAGGTTATTTTGACTGTTGTATAGGGATTCCTTGAAATTTGGATTTATTTCATTGAAGTGAAGAAATAAGGAATATAATAAAAGTCTAGAACGTGGATTTCTTTTACGGTACCAGACCTAACCAACTACCAAGTTACATGTAGTACGGGTGGGTGGTGATATAGGGATGAATGTGGTTTTCAAGGTCTCCAAAACGTTCTTCTATATATGAAAATATTATATTTTTCCAAATAAATTAATATACTCAGCACATAAGATTATTACATGAACTGTTGCACATGTAAATTATTATTTAAATTTTGTTATCTAATTAAGAATTGGTTTAAAAACTGTTGCCTTGTTCAAGCTTTGATGGTGTGAATTTTGTTTGCTGCTGTTGGAGAGAATCAGTTTTATGTAAATTATTATTTAATTTTTTGATTTAGTAGTAATAGTAATGATGGTGGATGTCGTTAGTGCTAGAAGTTTATTGTCACAATATTTTGGATCCCAAACATCTAGTTAGTTGTTATGTTGCATTTAGTGATATTATTGTAATTAAACTAGACATTGACAATTTGTTTATGCGTGTGAAGTAGGCCATTTTGGGGGAAACTGTTCAAGTCCCAACTTTGACCGGAGATGTTGTACTTTAAGGTTAGTGTTATATTTAAAGACATAATATTTCTTTTGCAAGGCCTAATAACTCTAAGTGAAAGAAAAAAATAATGAGTTACTAAAGCTAATAATCTATAAAATAATAATAACAATAATAATTGAAATAATAAAATATGGACAACTTTTTTATAATTTTTTTAAATAAGACATTTTAAGACAATTCTTTAAAAAATCATCTTAGAAAGTATATATTTTAAGTAGGTTTTTGCATAAAATGATCTTAGTGCTCTTAATTTTTTAATTTTTTTTTTAAAATGAGACATTCTAAGACGGTTCTTTGAAAAATCGTCATAAAAAATATACATTCTAAGACGGTTTTGTAAAAAACCGTCTTAGAATCCTTAATGTTTTATTTTTCTTATGAAAAATATATTCTAAGACAATTGTATGGAAAACTGTCTCTAGAATGTCTACTTTCTAAGACGATTTTCTACAAAAATCGTCTTAGAATTCTCAATTTTTAAATTTTTTATTATAAAAAAATACATTCTAAGACGGTTGTCTGAAAAACCGTCTTAGAATGTTTATTTTCTAAGATGATTTTCTACAAAAATCGTCTTAGAGCACCTTTAGTGATGAATCTTAGAGAGAGATCTGAGTTGAAGATCTGTGCTTCCCCAGATCCACCACTAAAGGGGGAATAAGGATCTCCACGTGGAGATCTAGTTCTTCGACAAGAACCTTCAAGATTCGCACGTTTTCCAAAAAAATAAATTTTAATGTTGTAACGGAAATGAGCGGGGAAGAAAATGGAAAAAACAAGAACAAGAAACCATACTTGAGGGGGAAGCGGAGGTAGAGTGGTGACGAGGTGCCTACGGGAGGCATGCGGTGGGGAGGGGATGACCGTGAGGGAAAGAGAAAAAAATGGGGAAATGGGGAAGGGGAGGAAGAAAGGGGAAACAAATGAGGGAATGGGAGAGGTGTACAGGAAGGGGAGGAAGAAAGGGAAAAAAAAAGAGGGAGCAGGAGGGGGAGGGGGGAACGTTGGGGAAGGGAAGAAGAAAGGAAAAAAAAAAAAAAAAATGAGGGAGGGGGAGCGTGGGAAGTGGAAAAGGGGGAAATGAAAAAAAAAAAAAGCGGAAGAGTCTAGAAGGGAGGAGGGAAGGGAGAAAAAAATGGAAGTGAACCGTTGGGGTTGGAAACGTAGGGGAGATGGGGGAAGGAAAAAAATAAGATAAAATGGGGGTGGTGAGGGGAGAAAGGGGGGTAGGGAGATGAAAAAAACGAAAAAAAAAAAAATTCAAAAATCTAGCCGTTAAACTAGTTGCTTTTTTTAAAAAAATATTTTCTATAAATTGGTTCAATCTCCTGTGTTTGATGACGTTTTGCAAGGTCGAGCTCCTCCAGTACAATTTTCAATTAATGGAACTCCATATAATATGGGGTACTATCTTGCATATGATATTTATTCTAATTTGGCCACATTTGTGAAGACCATATTAATGCCACAAGGTCCAAAAATGAAATTATTTTCAAAATGTCAAGAAGCCATGAGAAAGGATGTTGAAAGAGTATTTGGTGTGCTCAAATCTTGATTCGCAATTATATGCGGTCCATCGCATGCCTAGAACATGGATACAATGAAGGATATAATGTTGGCATGCATTATATTGCATAACATGATTGTCGAAGATGAACGAGATACTTTTGGTGGTAATGTCGATGTTGATTATGATCAGGTAGATAATGACTTTTCAAATGTTAAAGTATCTCGTGGTGCTCCTTCTGACTTTGCTACATACTTGCAATTAAGACGTGTTATGCATGCAAGAGGAATTCATCAACAACTTCAAGTAGATTTGGTAAAGCATATTTGGGAACATTTCGGTCACGAAAATGATGAAAATTGATTTTTCTTTAAAATTAATGTCTTGCATTTTTTATTATCAATTTTATGTATTTTCACTTATTTAACATTTAGTTATAAATAAAAATTCTTTTAATTTTATCATTTTTTAATATTAATATATTTTTTCTATGCTTTATTAATTAAAATTTATTACTTAATTAATTAAATTTAATTTAATCAAAATTAAAAAATTTAAAAATGGGGTCCAAGTGGGACCTATTAAAAGTTATTTAAGATATCAATTTGAGATCTATCACTAAAGGAAAAAATGTTACAGATTTTAAGAGATCTTCAATCCTACGTGGCACTATGGGGTCAACCAAAAAGTAAGCTAAGATCCCAAATTGGGATCTAGCAATAAAGGTGCTATTAGAATCCTCAATTTTTTAATTTTTTTTATTAAAAAAATACATTCTAAGACTGTTTTTCTTAGAAACCGTTTTAGAGGCATCCATTTTTTATTAAAAAAAATAACTTCTAAGACATTTCTAGGGTAAAACAGTATTAGAAAGTGTATCATTCAAAGGCGGTTTGAAAATCGTCTTTGAAAGTGTCAATTTTCAACAATGCTAGCTATAAAGACAGTTGCAATATCGTTGTTAAAAGCCATAAATAACCGTCATAAAAAGCATTTTTTCAATAGTGGTGAATACAATGGTACTGTTTCATATGCTTATCTCTTTTAATTTCTAATAATAATTGCACTAACAAGGAATGTGCACCATTGGCTGCAGGCCTCATTCCGTTAAGGACCTGGTGCCCAATTTCTTCATAACATGTGGGGTTTTCTATTTTCACTTCCCCTTCCTCTCACTGTATCTTTTTTTAACTTCTCATTTTCTTCATCACAACAACAAAGAAAAACATGGAGAAAAAAAATACAAGAAATAGAAGACAAAGAATAATCATGTGACAAAGACAAAATGAATTATCTAGAAGACGTGCAAGTTATAGAAAAAGTAGAAACAACGCAGTTAACATGACAAATAATACGGGTAATGAGATTGACATCTATCCAACAATTGATATAGGTACCTTGATCTTTGAAATATAAATTTTATATTTTTTACTTTTAGGTATTCATTTCATATGTAATTTTCTTTTTAAAATAACACTCCATAGTACTTTATTTCTTTAATTCACATAATAACAAATTTTTATAGAATTGTTAAATATTATTATTTGATTGATTTATGTTTAAATTTAAATAATTAATTATAATTTTAGTGGATAAAATTTTGTTGCATCTTTACATAGTTTGATGTTATAATTTTTGTTATTGTAATTTGAAAATAATCGTATTACTAGAATGAACATAATAGATGCAAAAATGTAAAATAAAATAGAATAAACCAATTTATGCTTAATTTAAAATATTAAATATTAAATTATAGTTATACTAAATATACTATTTTTTCACATTTTTAGATCGTTCCATCTTATACTTTTTTAATTAAAAATTGAAAACAATCATATCACTAGAATGAAAATAATATATTTAAGGCAAAATAAATTAGAATAATAGAATAAGATATAGGTGGCTTACAATTTCATATGTGAGTTGTTTTTTAATTATAACAACACAAAATTAGGTGATTATAACAACACAAAAATAATTGTATGAATTAAAAAGTTAAATTCAGTAAAAATAATTCAAGTTCATAAAGTCACGTGAAAAAATTATCTGAACACAATAGTGTAATTGAATCACGTAGCAATTGAAATGGCGACCAAATTCATTGCATCGCAAAACCATAGTCACAAAGTCCTTAGACACTGAATTCTTACCCTATCGCTACTTAGCGACCAAAACACTCAGTCTCAAGGAAGAAAAATTTGGTCATTGCATATTAGGTTGCTATTTTGCTTTGAACCAATTTAGCAACCGCACTAGTACTCAATTAATAAAATTTTCAATATAAATAAATTGAAATATTATTTGATCACTATTGAAAAACTAATTTAAAATAAATAAAAATTACAGTCGGTCGCTAATTCGGTGATTAAGTTATAATAAAATGTGTTAAAAATATAATTCGATCACTAATTAGGTCTCTATTTAATAATTAATTTAAGAATTAAAAATGAAATTCAGTCGCTATTTAATATTTAATTTTTAATATAAAATTGGTTAAAAATACAATTAGGTCCCAAATGCAGTCGCTAAAGGGAATATGGTGTATTTTTTTTATGTCACATTTTTACATGCTTAATAATTATTGACTGTAAATATAAATTTTAATTAAATTGTAAAATTAAACTTATAAATAAAATTGGACATTCATAATGTGTAAATATATCTAATAACAAGTTTTAATTTAAAGATTGATGAAGTGCAAATTCAAAGTTTAATAAAGTTCAAATTGATAACGAACATGGCATAATCAAACTAAAATAAACAATAATCAAGAGTCAATGATCCTTTGACGTGCCATGAGGACAATCAACCTAAGCATCGTCAACATGGTGCTCAGTTCCATCCACTGTCGTAGACGATGGACTAGGAGCTGACATGATAGACTGAGTATGCAAGTGTTGTGATATATGTTACATTTGCTCATTTTGTTGACAACTTTGTTCATTTTGCTCTTGCATCTGTTGTCGCATCTCCTGACTTTGGTGATCATGATTCTCCATCAGTTGCAACATCTTTTCCTCAAGTGTCCTCTCCTTATTTGCCTTTGCCAAAAGCTCAACATTCAATTTAGTAATTGTCTCGCACATTTCCTCTACTTGGTCTTCCACATGAGCAATAGAAGTAGATGAAGCTGATTTTGAGTAACTAAGCCAAGCTCAAAGTACCTAGCCAATACACGTTCCCCTTCTAATTTGTACCTCCAATGACATTCAAATATATTTCATTATCATTAACAGAAGTAGCAATGTTAGGGGAATCTTGTGTAAATGTGTCTTCCTATGTCAAATGTTGTAAGATTTCCTCTCGACGATGATGATATTTCCCTTGCAATATAAAGTGAGATATAAAGATAAATTATTAAATGTGTAGACATATAAGGATTAATATTCAAGAAAATCACCTCTAATATAGGAAAAAAATGAATTTAATATACTATAATAAGCTTCAAAGTTTATACTAGCCAAAGGTAGAGTTCATATATAATATTAGCCACAATATATCAAATAAAGTGATATAATTAGAGAAAACAACTTATAGCAAATTCCCGAGACTTATCATTGATCCATTCTTCCGATTTCAATTTCTTAGTTTTCTCCATCACCTCCCAAGCAGTTTGTGGTCTTCAAAACTCCTTTGACTACATAAATTTAAAAAGTTAAAATTGTAAAACATTTAATTAAGTACATTGAATTGAAAATGAAATGAAGCGTGTGTGTGTGTGTCTATATATATACACATACATATATATATATATATATATATAAGTGAAATTACTAGCTTTTCATAGTTAATTGCAATAGGTAAGGAACCACCACAATATGTTGAGGCTCCTCTATCAACAAATCGATTTGCCTTGGCATTGGAGCTCTTGTTTAGGAAATCTGTAGAACCCCAATGTCCGTCCAAGGTTGCTCGAACATTGGTCATTATCCATTTTCCTTTATCTTGACCATTTTTGATCTTGTTCATTGCACTTTTCAAAATGCGTGAACCTTTTTCTCTCAAAAACAGCTCTAGTGGCTCGCTCTTCTATTGGGTACCACCTATAGTATTTCTACATAAAATAGGAAACAAGAACTAAATTAGAAATAATACAAGAAACAATCCATTTTAAATTAAACCACATTTCAAATTACCTTAAACTCTGCAAACCACCTATCACAAAGTTCAACTGATACCTTCAACCAACTTGTAGTTGGTTCATCAAACTTTTCCCTAATGATATATAATATGATATTAGAACATCCATATGTTGTTTGGAACCTATGTACAAAGACATTGTCAATACCACATTTAAAAAAAAGTAAGAAAAAAATAATAGTTAAATAAAATGCACTTACTCTCCTTTATATGCACGAATGAAAGGCCTTTGATCAACAATATGTTCACAATTTGGATCAGCAATACACTTTAGTAAACAAATAAATCCAATCATAAAAGAATAAAAGTAATAATTATCACAAACCACAATCATACAAATGTAAATACACACACACACACACAATGAACATAAGGCATACAATCAACTTTATGTATGAATTACCTAACAAGTATCTATATCATCAAAATCACTCTCAATCTCATTCTCTCTTAATATGCATTCATCCTCACCTGGTTCAACCAAGTTTGGTTGTTTAACAAACTTATGTTAACATCGATTTTTCAAAAATCGATGTTAATGAACTCTTGTTATTTACGAATATGTCATCATATTTTTGTTAACATCGATTTTATTAAAAACTGATGTTAACGTAGCGATTAAAATCACTCTTTCTAGTAGTGAAACAAAGCAAATAAAAAACCAATTTTTAACTAAATATGATTTGAAATTAGTTTAAATTTATGTAAAGTTAAGTATTAACTTGGAAAGGTAGCCCTTGAGATTCTAAGCCAAGTGACCCTTCACTACTTTGAGAATCCCCTCTCCATGCATCTTGTACTTGAGATTCAAATTGCAAGTTCCACAAAACATCCTCTATAGAAGACCTATCTATTGGCTCTTTAATACTTTGGAGTCTAAAGGACTCATGTTAAGCTGGAGCAAGACAGAGTATATGCAATGCGAGTTTTTTCACTGGTAAAAGATGATGATCAAGACCATGTGCATCTACATGGTCAAGAGGTTCCCAAGAAATATGCTTTTAGATATTTGGGATCAATTTTTTTAAAAAGGTGAAGAGATTGATGAGGATGTAAATCATAGAATTAGTGTAGGGTGGACGAAATGACAGAGTGCATTTGGATTATTTTGTGATTGCAAAATTCCCCTTAAGCTAAAAGGAAAATTCTATATAACAACTGTAAGACCTGCAATTTTATATGGGGCTGAATGTTGACCAACACATAGACAACATGAGCATAAAATAGGGGTAGCAGAAATGAGGATGTTAAGGTGGATGTGTGGTTATACAAAGATGGATAAGATCAAAAATGAAGATATTCAACAAAAGGTAGCAGTAGTACCAGTGAGTAAAAAGATGAGGGAACATAGATTGAGGTGGTTTGAGTACGTAATGACATGACCCTTGGATGCTCCCGTAAGAACCAAAGTTTGCTACCAAGAGCTTGACATAAAGAGAGGTAGAGGTAAATCAAAACTTATTTGGGGAAAGATAATTAAGCAAGACTTAAGGGAATGAGATATAGATTGGCGGATGGTGTGTCTTAGGACAAAATGGAGAAAAGTTATAAGCTTGGTGGACGGTTAGACCCGTTATTATCTCTATGTCACAGATGGTCCGTTTTTAGTTCTTTTCTTCTTCATCTCCTATCTCTTTCTTCCCTTTTTTTCAACCTCCTTATATTTATCATTCGGTTCATCTACCACCGACCCCAATTAACTTGGATTATAGGTGTTGTTGATGTTTGACTAAATTAATTTTTTCGTAAGCTAAGTGTACTAGTAAAAAATCAAAGGACAAACAGCACAAGGCCATCTTATCGTTACTATTGTGGCAAAACACAGAGACAAAAAAGCAAAAGTCAACTATGGCCCCACATATGCACATGACACAACATTAATTTAATTTATTTTCTGCAAATTAATGTTACTAAAATTAAGAATGTGAGTGGAATTAGAGCATATAAATAAACTAACACTAAATTCTTGATTTTCTTTTTAAGGAAGACACTAATTCTTGATTAATAATATATGATCAGCATTAGTATAAGTCAACTAACTAGTAAATACAAAAATCCTACCTAACTAAGTTTATTCTTTATTTGATCACTGTTTACAGCTCAAGAGAATGGGAATTGGAGAAGTGTCGGCAAGGAAAAGTAAGGTCCACCTTTAGGCACATGGTACTCCTTACTGTTATTTCTGCAGAAAGTTAAGTTTATATGGACCAATTATTTACCTGAAAGACATTGCATACCACCAAATACAGAGGTTGTTTACAAACTATAATAATTTTCATTCAAAACAAAAGGCATATAAGGTGACACCATACTTCCCAATTTGCACTGATTAATATTATAACCCTGTTTACTCGTCAAGATGAATAGACATTGCTAATTGCATGCCTTACATTCATAGCTAATTGTGTAGAAACAACATCCAAACACTAACATCAAATGCTATATTGCTAATTGCATGCCATACATTACAAGCTTAAAAAAATCACATTGGACCATGGTGCATTGGTGGCTAGAGTTTAAATTATGACTTGTAGCATACCTGACATAGATGGAGGACTCTAGAAGCGTGATAGTGCAAGCCTCCCACTTTAGTCATGGATAGATACTTCCAAATACAAAGTTGGTTTTGATGTGCACTTGTACTAAATCCATGACCACTTAAAAGCTCCTTGTGGTTTTGTAGGCAAAGAGCATGCTCTTAGTGACTTCCTTGTGGTCGGCGCCGGTCTTAAACTCGGAGAGGTACCTGTGGTAGTCTCCCTTAATCTTGAGGTAGAAGACACTGGAGTCGTCAGAGGCAATGAAGGGTACAAGGCGCTTGACGAGGGGTTTGAAGATTCTATTGCAGATGTTAGAGAGCTCGACCTCTATCTTGGAGCGATAGTCGCAAATGATGACAATGTGGTCCTTGTTGTCGCAACTCTCCTCATTTTGCTTGACTGAGGAGATGACGCACCAGGAGGCATGCCATGTGCCGATCACGTTCTTGTAGGTGATGGAGAGGAGGTTGCTCTCCTCTACGGTCAACTCCTCACTCTCGGCGGAGGTGGAAACCTTTTCCATGAACTCCACCATCTCCTCATAGCGCTAGGCATGTTTCGCCATCTTTTCCATGTACAGGAACTATTCGTGTGGAGTGGGAGAGCTCACCAGTTCTGCAAGATTTGGATGAGAGAGAAAAAGATAGAGAGAGATAGTGTGTGTGTGTGTGAGAGAGAGATAGAGAGACAACACTCGCTCGCAACAAGCAACGAATAATGGGTTGTGGTAATCATCATTCCATGACGGTTATATAATTAAGTGTCGTTGAACGCATCTTTTTAAGACGATCATTGTAGAACCGTTTTCGTTGAAGTCATCCGTGCGTTCGCAAAGACATTCTAAGACTATTTCTTGGAAGCGTCGTCATTTCGCGATCGTACAATGCAATTTTTTTGTGGTGATATGACAATGATACTTCAACAACAACCAAAGGTTATAAGGAATCAGTCATCTGTTATCAACAATCAGTTCTATTTATAGGTATTGGTTCCCCAAATCGTCTTCTACACTCCGGGTTGAGTCATTATCTTGTTATGTCTCTTCTGAGAACTATTTAGGATACCTTTTTTGCACTGACCATTCTTAATACATGGAGATTTTGGATTAAGTGTTTTGCAAGATTCATGTTTCATATGTTTTGGTACGACCTTATGCAACTGCGTTTCGTCTTAAATTTTTGGTATTTATATCCTTGCCACACTATCATACTCTTGTGAATCTCATAATTTTTCATTCCTGTCTAAGATCAGTAGCATAAGTACTTAAGGTAGTCCCTGTTTCTGAAATTCTATCAAATACATGTAACTTTTAACCTTCCCAAGGACACCTTTATTAATTTCATCATCATTTAGTTGCTCAAATTTGGCTCAAAAGATTATTGTTAGCAAGTCAGGACGATCTTGTGGTGTTTGATGAGTGGCAAGATCGGAGGATATTTCACTCCAAGAAGGATTACATGTCATTGTAAGAAAAATACCAGGTTTACCATCATGAAGAACAATAGTCATACAATCTTCATAACGTTGTGTCAAGTCTCGACGACTACCAACACATGGTGATTGTAATATTATTCTTTGTCCATAAAAGCGCCTCCACTGGCTACATCTATCATACTTAAGTCCACCAACATCAAGCCTTCATAAAAATACTGGATCAATAATTGCTCACTGATTTGATGGTGAGGACATGTAGCACACAACTTGTTGAATCTCTCCCAATACTCATACAAAGTTTCTGCAGGCAGCTGCCTTATGCCACAAATTTCTTTCTGGATGGAGGCTGTTCTGGATGCAAGGAAGAATTTCTTCAAGAATCTTCTCTTCATGTTTGTCCAAGTGTTGATAGGATCTGGTTGAAGGTACAATCAGTTCTTAGCAACACCATCTTGAGAGAATGGAAATGCCTTCATCTTGACATAATCCTCATGAATGTCATGTGGTCGCATGGTGGAACACACCACATGAAACTCCTTAAGATGCTTATGTGGATCTTCACCTGCAAGACCATGAAACTTTGGAAGCAAATGGATCAAGCCAGATTTTAGCTCATAACTAACCTCGATCTTAGGATATTAAATACACCAAGGTTGATAAACAACATCAGGTGTAGCCAATTCCTTAAGAGTTAAGTTGTTATCAGCCATTGTATCAACAACATTTTCAGAATCAAGATGTGCAGAATGAGAACTAGACTTAGAAATAGAAGACTCAGAAAAAACTACACTACTATATAGAACTACACTATCAAATTCATTTAGACTACTATTATGCCTGCTCAATCTGTGAAATGTCCTATCTATTTCAGGATCATATGAATGCAAGTCACTTGGTTGGGACCTAGTTGTTAGCTTTGAGGAAGTTGAAGTTATGGAATCAAGAAGAATGAAGCATACAAGTTTTGATGTTTCACATGCCCACTCAATTGATGGCATTTATAATTTCTTGTTTAAGCTTGGTTCAGTTGTTAAAGCTTTATAATCCTCATTAGCTTTGATTAATTCATGCACTCATACATACGTTTAAATAAGTTTAATCATTGTGGTAGTTAAAAAGTTGAAAGAAATTCATAAAGGCAACTAAGAACTTTAAAAAACAATTTCTTACTGTTTTAATCGATTATATTGATCATTTAATCGATTACAACATGTATAGATTTTCTGGAAAAAGCTTTATGAACATTTTAATCGATTAACACTGATTTGTAATCAATTAAGTAAGCTTAGCCAGAATTAAACATTCTCTGTGATAATTGATTATTTTGAGATATAATTGATTACATAAGCTTCTGCATATTTTACTAAGCATTTTTTGTCTGGTTTAATCGATTACCAGATGTTCATAATCGATTAAATATGCATTGATGTGTTTTTAACATGTTCTGTGTTAATAGATTAAATTGGAATTTAATCGATTACACAAGTGTATTAGAAAACTGAGTTCATCTGGAATAATCGATTACTAGATGACTTAATCGATTATTTTTTTCGTGACAAATTTTCAGATTCTTGATGAACACTTTAATCGATTATCTGGTTAAAATAATCAATTACAATAGTTTAAATAATCGATTACATTGACAAAATAATCGATTACAGTTAGTTAAGTCTGTTTTTTTATAAATAGAACAGCTTGGTCTATGTTATTAATTAAGAGAAATTCTGATAGGCTCGTACAAGCCTTGTGAAAAACATTTTCTACAGTTCTCAAAAACATCAAAGCTGAGTTTAAAGACAAAATCAAAGAGGCTTATTGTCATGGAGAGTTACATGATTTGTTAGTATATATTCTCATTGTTTGAAGAGTTGTTCAAGCTATTGGTTAAAGAAATCATCAAGAAAGAGTATTTGCATACATTCTCAAATTGTTTGAATCATTCATTTCATTAAATTAGTTGAAGATTATGAGGTGATATCTTTCTTGAACCTTAAGCTTGGTCTTTTTGTTTGATATTTATTTTGTATGTGAGTTGATTGTCCATATAACAATTGTATGCTTTAAAGCTTTTTCTAGAAAGGTTTTCCAGAGGGAAGAACAGAGAAGGGATCTTTGGTTCTTGGTCTTTTGAAAAGTCTATAGGGTATATATTTTGAATTTTACCTAGGGCAGGTAAGAGAGATCATTGTAAGCTTGTAAAGAACTAATATTTGTTATAGTGGAACTCTGACCAAGATTTGGTTAGAAGAAAACTGGATGTAACCTTCGGGGTTGAGAGGTGAACCAGTATAAATCTTGTGTGATTTAATATTTCTGTTTGTATTTCATAATATTCTTGAAGTATTAGTTTTGTTCATCTTACAATATTGGTCACAACACAAGAGTGGTTTGATTGGTGAAGGAAATCGTTTTTCTATTTTGGTTTTAAAAGATACGATCCTTTTTGAAAGTCTTCCACTGTTACATATTTTGAAAGGAAATTTAAAAAAAAAAACTCTAATGTAAAACCAATTCACCCTCCTCTTGGTTATTTGCATAAGTGTTCATTATATTTTCACTAGTCATGCACAATTCAGCTCATCAAAGATAAGACCGTCTTTGTAGTCAATGTTGTCGAAAGTCGAGACTTTCGACGACGATTCTAAAACCGTCTTAGAAGATGTTTTTTTTTTTTTTTTTTAAATTATGTGTCTTTCTAAGACGGTTTTTAGAAAGAACCGTCTTAGAAGATGTTTTTTTTTTAAAAAAATTTCAAACAAGACGATTTTTCTAGCAAAACCGTCTTAAAATGACAATAGTCTTTAATTTTTTTCCACCCGATCATATATATATATATATATATATATATATATATATATATATATATACTGTAACACCCCGTAGGCCTCCGACGTGTTATCATTAATAATATCAGATTAGCGCATAAAACATAGATTATAAAACTTAGCGGAAGCACATAATCGCTTTTCTTGATACATTATGTATGGAATCATAAATATAAAGCATCTCACACACAGAACATACATCTATCACGCCCCTGCTGATCCAGTTTTTCATATCATACATCATAAAGATAGATAATATAAACATACAGGCAGATAATCAAGTGTACAACATTTGTTCTCAAGGAAATGTCACATCTCATAAACTCAGATAGTTCTGTACATATATACATCTCAGTTTCACACCACACTATGGTGCTACAAAAGAATATCAACCCTCAGCAGGGTATACAGCACTATACAAAATCAAAATAGAGCCTTCAAGCTCTCCATGCTGCTCCTAAGTCAAGCAGCCTAGTCTCAACTGGGCCTCCTGCCCTGAGACTGCTCTTCTCTTCCAGAAATATCACCTGAAATCATGTAAGCCCCACACGGGGTGAGATAACATATCTCAGTAAGCTCAAGGTCCTTGGGAAATCATTCCCACCCTGGCCCACAGATTCACATCACATAAACAGGCAAACATATCACACATGGCCCACTGGCCTGGCACTCTAGCCTCATCATATCAAATCAATATCATAATCCTGGCTCATGACAGGTGGCAGAGCTCCTCAATGCCTGGCGGAGCTCCTCAACGCCCTGACGGAGCTCCTCAACGTCAGTACCTGTCATGATGTGGCAGAGCTCCTCAATGCCATGGGCGGAGCTCCTCAACGCCCAGAATACACGGCGGAGCTCCTCAACGCCGGTATTTATCTATTTGCCAACAGATATCTCAATCACAACATGCATATATCCAATGCAGATACATATAAATCAACATAAACAATGTCATAGCGAATGCATGCAGTATGAATCATGACCAACACTCCCCAGGAATGTGGTGTGCAACCAAAACGAGAATTCATTCCCCAGAAACACTGAACTTACCTGGTAAGGAATTACTCTGAAGTTCCTTCCCAGGTCTGTGGCTCCCGCCACCAACAGTCTCAGAATCAATGCCTAATCAAGGCATAACAATCTCATATCAAAACCAGTCCACATACATACAGTTCACAGAACATATTATAACAGAATTCACCTATCCTAGGGTTCAATCAAACTCAGTCTACACTAGGCTGCTCTAGAACCACTCAAGGTCCTTCAGGGCCGAATACAAGCCATCTGAGTCATCCCAGACTCACTACATATATACATATCCTAAGCCTTCCCTCAGCCCCACAACTCAATTGTCATCAGAAAGGGCTGAGCTCCACTCAAAGCCCTGCTCCACTAGCCTCTCGGCTCAGAACATCATATAACCAAGGCTCTAGCCTATCAGAGAACCATCAACAAGTGACTCTACACAAGTCACACAGGCATATACAGAGCCAAGATTCAAAGTCATCTAAACCAAAAACTGAAAGCTATTCCTTCATCTATTCATCGCTCTGAACAAGTTTCTCTACAGGACCCTGGGCTAATTCTAGCCCCAGCTCAGTGTGGGTCACAATATCCAGAAAACCCCAAGGTTCCAAAATAACCAAGAGAACTTGAATTCCTTACCTCAGTGGCGACCCAGAAGACCTCAGGACAGCTACTTCAAGCTCTGGTGTCCGTTTCCCGCCTTAGGTCTCGACCACTCTCAAGTTCTCTGAGGTTTCTACTTGAGAACTCAAACTCTCACTCTCAAGGGGTTTTCAAGAAAACAAGTGAAGGATTCTAGCTTTCAAGGGTTTCTCTCACAATCAAAGGTCATGGAGAGATGTTTTGGTCCCTAAACATGGTCCTAGGAAGTTGGGGCAAGCATCAATGGAGGTTTGGGTTGGAGGAAGAAGAAAAGGCTGAAATCCCCTCCATTTTCGCCTTTTGACCCATTTATACTCAGCTTGCCCGAACTCCCGCGCGATCCGCCCCACAATGTCAGTGAACTCGCGCTGTCAGTGCCATCCCTGCGCTAACCGTGTGAACCTTTCGAGACCTTTGGCGCTTCCCGCGCCAGCTCTGGCGCCGTCCACGTGAAAATCCAGAGAAAATTGGTTTTCCAGGGCACATATGGCGCGATCTCCGCGGCCCATGGCGCTACCCGCGCCAACCTCTCGACCAATCCACGCCACCAGCGCCATGTCCACGCTAAAAACGTGAACTGGCCGAACCTATGGCGCCATCAGCGCCACAGCCAATGGGTCTGGCGCGATCAGTGCCAACCCTGGCGCCATCCGCGCGGCACCCTTAACAGGGTTTTCTGATGTGAATCCCCGCGCTGTCGCGCGGGGTTAGGTGCCAAGAATGAGGGTCCTTACATATACCCTAACTTTTGCCTAGACTGTCCTTTCGGGTTTTCTACCTATCGGGTGAGAACTTCTTATCTGCCCTTAGGTTCGCTTGGAGCCCCGGTGTAGGGTTTCGAGGTATCTGTTGCTATCGTTTGTCATGCCTTTGTAGCAAGAAGAAATAAAAGAAACTATGAAGGTTCTCGAAAGAGAATTTTCATAGGCAAGAAATATTTAAAAGATTTTCAATTGACAAATTAAGCCAAATGACTCTAACTCTTCACAAAAAATTTAAGAAAGCCAAGATGAGATTGCATGCATGTCTGTTTGTATATTATTTATTCATTTGAAACACAGTCAATCAAATGTTTATTATTTTACTCATTGGTTACGACACCCCCACCGAACATGTAGAACGTGCAAATTTCTGATTGGGCAGACTTGGAGATCAACTCTAGAGCACAGGTCAGATGAGCAAACAAACTAGTGGCATATATTCATATTCCAGTGAAAGTTGAATAAATATGCAAATATATAATCATGATAAAATAAGAGATGATGACATCAAATTCATCCATACTATTAACATTGCGATTGTTGTTTACAATAATAACATAAACATGAAAATCCTAATTAGTCCTTGGAAACGTCCATAAGCAAACACTTCAAACTGCCTAGGGCATCACGCATAGTATCTCTTGACGACATCAGAATTCACAGACGAAGGCATCTCTTCACGATCCATATTTGTGAGTATCAGTGCTATACCCGAGAAAACCTTTTTCACCACAAAAGGTCCTTCCTTTCTCTTCAATTCCTATGTCTCATCGTCCTCTATATTCCCATGGTTCGCGAGTGGGTTAGTTTGCAAATTGGGATTGTCTTCCTGAAATTTTAGCCAACTTGCATCAATTTAACTTTGCACCTCATTTTTCAGAACCATACAGTGCTCAATGGAATGCCCCTGGACTCCACCATGATAAGCACATGCCATATTCGGGTTGTATCCTCGGGGGAATGAAGGTTGAGGAATCTTTGTTGGGATTATTGCTACCATTGCATTCTTGAGCAGATATAGGAGTAAGTTAGCATATGATATCAAGAATGGGGTGAATTCTACAGGCTTCCTTTTTGGGAAATTCCTTTGCTGGTTGGTGTTTTGGTTGGTATTAGGGGTGGTATTTTGTCTTGGCGGTGCAGCGGGTGAATTTTGTGTCCAGTTTCGAGGTGGCCTTTGTGGTTGATTGGGTGTTCTTGATTGGAAGGGTGGTGGGTAGTGGGCAGGATTGATATTGGCAAAGTAGTGATATTGCTGGGGAAGATATTGGTACAGGGGATTTTAAAGGGCTTGTACCAAGTTTGGTCATATGGGAACAACAGCCACAACATGAGCTTCTCCTTCCTTCTTCCTATCTCCACTTATCCCGGGTCCTGTATTACCAGGGTTCGTAGAATCAATATGATTAAATTTTTCCTTCCTCGGACATACTTCAATTCTTTCACCAGTACACAATAGATCTATAAAACTTTAAGGCATGTAACCTACAATCTTCTTGTAAAAGAACACCGACAATGTGTCCATTATCATGGTTATCATCTCACTGTCTGGCATGGGGTGTACTACTTGAGCCTCCATGTCTCTCAACCTATGAGTGTATTCTTAAAATAATAGTTGCATTTTATCTGGAGCCATGTCAGAATTGTATTGATATTGCTTAATGAAGGCATCCATTAGATCCTTCCAGGAGCAGACCCGATAGTGTTCCAAGTTAGTATACCAAATATTAGCTACCCCAGCCAAGCTTTATTGGAAGAAATGCAACAACAACTTTTCACCTTCAGGTGGTTCTTCGGGCAAGTGGTCCCCTTGTATTTATCAAAGTTTGGCACCTTGAACTTTGGAGGAATGACCACATCAGGTACCAAGCACAATTTTGACATGTCAACAAAGACATAATTTCCTCCTCCTTTAATGGCCATCAACATCTCCTCTATATCATCAAAATTTTCCTTCTCAACCACAACAGAAGGCCCTCCTCCCATCACAAAATGAAAGGGTTGTGATGGTGGTCGATATTGAGGAGCTCCCACAGCTTTTGGCACGTTGATAAGCGATATTGTATTGCTTCAAAACAATTAAACTGTACTAATTATGTAGCACAAGATTAACCTAGGTTAACTCAGAGACACGATCAATATGGTTCCAACTTCAATTCACTAATAAACACTTGGGGTTTTTTGTCAAACAGTTTGCGATAAGTAATAATTGCAGAAAAGCATATAAACGGACATAATTAATAAGAGATATTGTAAAACAGATTAAAGAACATCAATCCAATTCACCAAACCAAGCAATGGTAATTATCATAGTTCCCAGATAATAATTATATTAATCCAATTCATTCAATTTCATTAGAAGCAGTTCAATCGAATTAACTCCTAAATTAATTGAAATCACAAACCTAATTGAAATATCATCCAAATAATATGTGATTAAAATTCGAAATTAGGAAATGAATCCATAACCTAATCCGCTTTCAATCCTAAACACATTCATAATCATGGAAATTGAATAGAGGATTGAAGAAGAAAGTGAACATTTACACAAAATTTGAAATACCAAACTAGAACTCAAATTCTCCTTGCTTGGGCTGGATCCTTGGATTGATTGATTGTTTAGCCTCTCATGATCATCATCAATGAAAGCCCCACGAAATTGGTGTAAAAAAATGGAAGAATAGAAAACAAAAATGAAGAACAGTGAAGAACAATGAAGAATAGTTGAGAGAAAATAAGAGAAAGAGTTTTAATTCTGAAAACTTAAAAAGGAATATAAATTCTGTTTTTGCTAAAATGTAGTGTAATGTTCACTAACTAATTTCAGTAGCATATAGTGACTAAGTCATAAGGAAAGAATGGACCATGAATAGGCCCATCTATTCTAATTAATTATGTTATTTACACCAATAAAAATCCAACTCGCAGCCCAAAATTCAAGTGGAGTGATTCTGACTTAGAAGCCTAAAATGACCCTCAAAATGATAGGTCAAGTGAGCATAGAATCAAAAAATAAGCAACAATTAGCAATTAAGCCCATTTGCTTGCCTAAGATAAAAACTGAATTATAATGAGAAAAAAGCCCAAGAGAAGTCAAATAAGGTAAGAAGAATAGAAAAATATTTAACTAAAAATGCTTAATCAAAATACCCTACACTTAAACATTTGCACTCTTGGGCAAAACTAAAAGAAAGACTAAAAGGAAAATTCAAACTAAAGTAAACCAAAAACTAAAAGGAAGGTATGAACAAGACACACAAATTTTTCAATGGATCCTAACAGTGCACAAAAGTGAGAAAGATGAAAGATGGAAGAATGATATTAAGGTGACAAATAATCCATGAAAACCTGATCACAAAGTGCAAAGTGAAAAAGTAGTCAAGTTAAAATTAAGAATGCACCAAGGTGATAGAAATCTCTCAAAGGAAAACACTCAACCTCGTGTAATGTGTATGGCTTTGTGTTTACACTCAAACACCACATGTAAATAGCACATCCAAATATTGACAAGACTCTAATTCATTCAACTTGAAATACACATGCATCAAAAGATTGAAAAGACTTTATTAGTTTGTAATGAATGGCTTAGGTAAAGGGTGGATAAGAAAAGGATGTTTAGGCTAAAACTAAGAGAAAAGAGGGGTAATGGGGAGCAAGCCAACAAGTTAAAAGAGGGGTAGAAACAAAGAAATGAAATTTAAGGAATTTACAAGGATGAAAATGAACCAGAACAACTTTTATTGTATTTTTTTTGCTTGTACTTCTTTTTCTTTGTTTATACACAATTTTTTTTCTTTGAACTTTTTCTTTTAAACTCTTTCTTTTCTTTTCTCATTTTCTTTTCTTCCAAATCATAACAATAAAAATACCGCACATTTGCTTGAAACCCACTCCCAAAACAATTCCAAAGCCCCTTCTGTCCCTAAAGCTAGGATAACATGGTTTTCCATTTTTTAGTTTGCAATGAGCTATACAAGAAAAAAAAGGCTAAAGGCTCAAAAATGGTGACAATGGATATCAATACAAGGATATGTTTATTTGGCTAGTGGCTAAAAGAAAGAAGGCATAAATCATCTTAATCAAAGCATGTGCAATAAGGAATGTCAAAAGTGGCAAGCAAAACATAGAGTAATCTAGCACAAGGGTGAAAGAACATATCCACAAAGGCTCAAAAACTCACAAGGCATAATTCTATCACACATGATCCATCTTAAATTCTATTTCTCAAGCCTACTTACCACTTCAATAATTACAACAATGATTCACATCAAGCATGAAACATCTCAATCCAACTAAAATTTTTACATTTCTCACAATTTATACAAGTTAGAAATCCTATGAAAAACATGAAAAAGTGCCTAAATTCTATATATTTTTTATTTTCTGAATGAAAAAACAGAATAACAACAAAAGAAAACAATTAATGCAATACAATAACAGAAACAATAATAAAAACAAACAAAAAACATAAACAACAAAAACAGACAGAAAACAAAAAATAACCAGAAACTACAAAAACAGACTAAAAATAGAAACAAAATCAAATAACAGAAAACAAAAATAGACTGAAAAACTAAAATAGATAATCTAAACACAGATAGACAAACAAAAAATAGACACAGATAAACAAAAAATAGAACCAGATAAACGTAAACAGAAAACAAAACACAAACAAATAAAATAGAAAATAGATAGAAACAAGTAAACAGATAATAGAATGTAAAAACAGAAACAGAAACATAAAAAAAATAGAACACAAACAAATAAAATAGAAAACAAACAGAAACAAGTAAACAGATAGAAAACTAAAACAAACGGCAAAATATCAAAACAGAAATAGAAAACATACAAAAACAGAAACGTAAACAGAAAACAGAAAATAACCAGAAAACATATTTTGTAATTCTTCACCCCACACTTGAAATGCACATTGTTCTCAATGAAGCATGCAAAGAAATGCAAACAAAGAGATAACAAATAAAAGAAGGGAAAAGGAAACTCCCCAAATGTCATTCAAGACGCATCATCACAAATTGGCAAGACCAAAGAGATGTCCGCCACATCTCCTCCTCCACTTGAGGGCTCTCATGAAATACTTTGAGTTGGTGACCATTGACCTTGAAGACTTTGCCGGTAACTTCATTTTTAATCTTAACTGCACCATGGGGAAAAATATTAGTAATAACAAAAGGTCCATCCCATCTAGATCGAAGTTTACTAGAAATAAGCTTAAGGCGAGAGTTAAACAAGAACACTTTTTGGCCATTATGGAACTCCTTTCTAAGAATCATAAAGTCATGAAATTGCTTCAATTTCTCCTTGTAAATCTTGGAGTTCTCATATGCTTCTAAGCGAATCTCTTCAAGTTCTTGCAACTGAAGCTTCCTTTCCATACTCGCTTCATCAAATGCCATGTTACAACTCTTCACCGCCCAATAAGCACAGTGCTCAATCTCCACCGGAAGGTGGCATGACTTACCAAAAACCACTCTATAGGGAGACATCCCCAAAGGTGTTCGGTGAGCGGTCCTGTAAGCCCATAAAGCATCCTCAAGTAGCTTGCTTCAATCCTTCTTGTTGGGTTGCACCACCTTCTGTAACACTTGCTTGATCTCTCTGTTAAAAACCTGTGCTTGCCCATTAGTTTGGGGATGATAAGCTATAACAACTCTATGCATAACCCCATACTTCTGAAGCAAGGATGTCAATGACCGGTTATAGAAATGGCTCCCCTGGTCACTGATAATGCCTCTAGGCACACCAAACCTACAAAAAATGTTGAATCTCACAAAATCTACAACAACTTTAGAATCATTAGTTCTGGTAACCTTAGCTTCAACCCATCTAGAAATATAATCAACAACAAGCAATATATATGAAAAAACATGAGAAATAGGAAATGAACCCATAAAATCAATACCCCACACATAAAAAATCTCACAAAAAATAATGGGTTATGTCTATGTGTAATGGTTCCTCCTGCTCTTTGACACTGCTCACAAGTGGTGGTAAAGTGTTGAGCATCTCTAAACAAGGTGGGCCAAAAGAACCCACAGTCTAATACCCTCCTAGCGGTCTGCTGAGGACCAAAATGACCTCCGGTAGGTGTGCCATGACAAAACTGAAGAATAGACTGAATCTCATGATCGAACACACCCCTTCGGATCACTTGGTCACTACCAAACCTCCACAAATAAGGATCATCCCACACATAATATTTAGCATCACCCTTAAGTTTATCTATTTGAGACCTAGATGCATGAGGTGGGACAATAGATGCAACAATGAAATTCACAATGTGAGCAAACCAAGGTGTGACATGCGATGAATGCAAATGCATCAAATGCTCATCAGGAAAATTATCACGAATAGGAAATGACTCAAGAGGTCCTTCAACCCTGCTCAAGTGATCAGCAACCAAGTTTTCAGCACCATATCTGTCCTTAATCTCAATGTCAAACTCCTGAAGAAGAAGCATCCACCTGATCAATCTATGTTTCGCATCAGGCTTCTTCAACAGGTGCTTTAAAGCTGCATGGTCAGTAAAGATAGTGATATAGGAGCAAAGTAAATAAGATTTGAATTTATCTAAAGCAAAAACAATAGCCAAAAGCCCCTTCTCAGTGGTGGTGTAGTTGACTTGGGCTGCATCCAAAGTGCGTGAAGCATAAGCAATGACATGGGAGAGTTTATCAGCTCTCTGTGACAACACAGCCCCAAGTGCATAATTAGAGGCATCACACATGAGCTCAAAGGGAAGCTCTCAATCTGGTGGCTGCATGATGGGAGAGGTAGTAAGCTTCTTCATCAATCCCTCAAATGCCTCTTTGCAAGGCTGGTCAAACATAAAGTCTACGTCCTTTTGGAGAAGCTTGGACAATGGCAATGCAATCTTACTGAAATTCTGAATGAATCTCCTATAAAAACCTGCATGTCCAAGAAAGAACGAACTTCCTGCACAGAAGTGGGGTAAGGTAAAGAAGTAATCACATCGATCTTGGCCTTATTGACTTCAAGACCTTTACTATAGACCAAATGCCCTAAAACTATACCCTCATGCACCATAAAATGAGATTTCTCAAAGTTAAGAACAAGGTTAGTCCTAATACATCGGTCAAGCACTCTAGAGAGACTATCCAAACATGCATCAAAAGAGGAACCATAAACAATGAAATCATCCATAAACACCTCCATGCAACTCTCTAATAAATCAGAAAAGATGCTTACCATGCACATTTGGAAGGTGCTGGGTGCGTTGTATAGGCCAAAAGGCATCCAAGTGTAGGCAAATGTGCCAAATGGATAGGTGAATGTTGTGGAAAATAAGGAGCACTCACACTTAACCAAGAGGGGGGTGAATTGGTTAACCTTGGTAAATTAAAATTTTCCTTTAACAATATCAGAGTTTGAAATCAGAGTTTAATGCCCTTTGGATCTTTATCACAAAACCAATTGAAAACTTTATCCAAAATCAATCCAAGATTTGTTTTGCCTCAAGAATAAACTTTCAATGAAGAATTCACAACACACAAGATATAATTCACAAAAGATATGATCTAAACTGCAGAATATAAATCAAGAGACAAGATTCATACTGGTTCACCTCAAAACCTATGAGGCTACATCCAGTTCCTTCTACTCAACACTAGCATAGAGTTCCACTATTGCAAATATGTTTCTTACAAGCAATTACAAGCTTCTCTTCATCAATCCTAGAAGAAGTTTAGAGATCTAAAACCTTATTAGATCCTTAGAAGCCAAACCCACACTGAGAAACCTACTCAGTTGTCCTTGGAGAAACCCTATCTCCCTTGGAGAAACACTATCCCCTCTTGCAAGAAAAACTAAATACAATAGGATCAACAAAATACAAAGTTACTGTAGAAAACTTAACACCCACAAAGAGCCAAGAAAGAATTCACCTGATGATCCAAGATTGAAATGCATATGAATGAAAAATCTCAGGTTGAATGCAAACCAATTATGCAGAAAAACTTTCCTAAGCCTTTGTGAAAGAGTAGTTTGCTTCACTAACAAGTTTAGTAACACATGAATGATTTAATGGAAGCAAAACTCAAATAACCTAGAAGAATGCCTTAGTGACTCCTTAGAAAGCTCAAAACATCGAAAAGTTTTAAGATCAATCTCAATCTCTGTTCCTTCTTAATCACAATATATAGTTATTTTCGTAATGGAAATAATCGATTAAAAACGCTCCAGACACTCTTGTAATCGATTAAACCGACCTTTGGTATTCTCAGGATTTCAGTAAACGGGTTAAATAATCGATTAACCCGTGGTGTAATCGATTAAAGCAGACTAAGCTAAAATCCTGATAATGAAGTGTAATCGATTACATCCATTTTTAATCGATTAAAGCAGTCCTATGCTAAAATCATGTTTGTGAAGGATAATCGATTACATCCATTGGTAATCGATTAAAGCAGCGTGATGCAAAAACATGAATGTACTAAAATAATCGATTACAGTAAGTGGTAATCGATTAAGCCAGAGTGACAGTATATTTCAACTAAGTAGGTAATCGATTACAATATCATGGTAATCGATTAAAGT
>PYAF01001747.1:12299-34313 GCA_007407185.1 Glycine tomentella | reverse complement strand
TTGGTAAAATATCTAGACCGCTTATTAAAGAATCTATTCCTTCCATAATTAAGAGAAAATTCCCTAGATTGTATCTTTCCTTTTTCTGTGTTTTTATGGAACTTGGATTAATTTATATTCAATTCTTTTTGAAATATCTTTCAAAATTTCTAAAAATTTCATTTCATGGTTTTTCTTTACTAGGAATGTCAATAATTCCTTATCTAGGAGCATACTATACTTTTGTCAGGTTTCCATAACCTTACTGAAGCTATCTGACCTTATCAGAGCTAAAAGGGTATTTTGGTCATTTGCGCAAATGTTCAGAGGCATTTTTGTCATTTTCAAAAATGTCCAAGGGTATTTATGTCTTTTACCTAGAAATGCATATTTATAAGAAAATGCACATATATAGTGAAATATGAGGGTGTTACATTCCTCCTTCACAAGGTCACCTTGATGTATTATTTTCTCCCCATTTTGGTAAATTTTCAGCTCAGTCTGAGACAGTTTGTTGTGAAATGACCAAAATGCCCCTGTGCCAAAACTGCTAAAACTCTTACTTAGAATGGGGGATAAACTTCGAACACCAAGTTTCAGAATCAAACTCCATAGGACCGAAAATTTCTGGACAGCAAATTGGTGCACTTACAACACAACTACACTACACTAATTCTCTCCTTACTACTCCTCTGTTTTTTCCTCTATTTTTTTTACAGCAATATAACCACTACATCATCCACACTTCATAACAAACAATAGTAACAATGCAAATATGTAACAAAGTGCAATTGTGCAACAAAATGACAATATGCAGTGAATGAATGCAATTTTTTTAACTAATTATGAGTGAATTAAAGCTAGTACACAATGAACCGCGTCCCCGGGAATGACGCCAGTTTTGATAAGCGATGTCATATCGCTTCAAAACAATTAAACTACGCTAAGTCTGTAGTACAGGATTAACCTAGGTCGACTCCGAGACACAATCAATATGGTTCCAACTTCAATTCACTAATAAACAGTTGGGGTTTTTGTCAAATAGTTTGCATGCGATAAGTAATAATTGCAGAAAACTTATAAACAGACATAATTAATAAGAGATATTGTAAAACAGATTAAAGAACATTAATCCAATTCACCGAACCAAGCAATGATAATTATCATTGTTCTCAAATAATAATTTTGTTAATCCAATTCATTCAATTTCATTAGAAGCAGTTCAATTGAATTAACTCCTAAATTAATTGAAATCACAAACCTAATTGAAATATCATCCAACTAATCTGTGATTAAAATTTGAAATTAGGAAATGAATCCATAACCTAATCCGCTTTCTATCCTAAACACATTCATAACCATGAAAATTGAATAGAGGATTGAAGAAGAAAATGAACATTCACACAAAAATTGAAATACCAAATTAGAACTCAAATTCTCCTTGTTTGGGCTGGATCCTTGGATTGATTGATTGTTTAGCCTCTCATGATCATCATCAATGAAAGCCCCAAGAAATTAGTGTAAAAAAAATGGAAGAACAGAAAACGAAAATGAAGAACAGTTGAGAGAAAATAAAAGAAAGGGTTTTAATTCTGAAAACTTAAAAAGGAAATGTAAATTCTGTTTTTGCTACAATGTAGTGTAATATTCACTAACTAATTTCACTAGCATATAGTGACTAAGTCAGAAGGAAATAATGGACTATGAATAGTCCCAGAATTGGTCTTGGCTTATCTCTGACAAACGTGTAGATCTTTTCCTTAACTTTCCAAGGACTACTCATATGCTCCATTCGGAGTTCTGTAGAGCTTTGTAGGTCCAGCGCAAGGAAGATAGGTTAAGTGAGCATAAAATCCGAAAATAAGCAACAATTAGCAATTAAGCCCACTTGCTTGCCTAAGACAAAAACTGAATTAGAATGAGAAAAAAAAAGTCCAAGATAAGTCAAATAAGCTAAGAAGAATAGAAAAATATTTAACTAAAAGCGCTCAATCACACGTGGACACTAGAAAACGCATGCCCTTCATTGGTATATCTCGGATAAACCCCGAAACCGGTCAGAGTTTGGCCTTGGGGAGCCGCATGTGTTTCTTCCATGACTTGAGTAACATGGGCACGAGTATGATCGGGTTGGGGTTGTTGATTCTCAATGAATACAGGTGCAAAATTACTGATATTCTCACCAGGAGCATATACAGTAGTGAGCGGTGTATAATCAGGAGGCAAACCATATGGTAGAAAAGAATACATGCTATGGACTTGAACATAATGAGGACCATATACGTTTGTCGTCGCCTCACCTTCTTGACATGCTACGTTTGAGATTGGACGACTCTCTTGATTGAAACCGGGCGGGCGAATCGGGTCCCTTTCAATAGTCGTATTGGCAGCAGCAGTAGTGGCAACGTTAACCTCCATCATCTTCCTCATGCTCATCATTGCTTCCATCTTTTTTTTCATCTGCTCCTTCATGGCCTCCATATCGGCCTTCATTTGCTCCTGTACTTGTTCTATGTCACTTATTATCTTAGTCTTGACACATGTCTAGTATGGGTGTCATAAAACACAATCTTTCTTTCTTAGTACAATGATTACTTTTTCTGATTTCGAGGAAAGAATGTAGTGAGTGATGCATAACAATGTGACAAAACAAATAAGCATGAATGCATGTAAATGATAACTTGCTAAAGTATTGTGAATTTTGCACAAAACGCTTAATAAAACATAGGTTCGAATCAACTCTAATTTCATTAAAACAACATTGTTCATTACATCTTATCAGAGTCAAAGTACAATTGGAAATAAAACATGGGCACATTAGCAGTTTCTATTATGTAAGTCATTAGCTTAATCATGTGTTGGCAGTAGTCAAAGAGGATATGAAAACCTAATCCATCCGTTGTCCTAACTTTCGCAAGCTGGCTACTTTTAGACTTTTGACCTTGACTTGTAAAACCTTTTCTTAAAAGACTACGCTTGGTTCGACCCCATGTTCCAAGGAATAGAAATTTTGATCTTCAATACTTTGGAAACCTATCATAGAGGAGATATCACTACTACACAGAAGGCCTACGACGACGGTTATTTAGGCCATACAACGATGATTGTTGAACCGTCATTGTTGCGCGTGTCGTTGAAAATGGAGTACTTTCTACGACAATTCTAAAAAACCGTCATCGTTTCTAATTT
This sequence comes from Glycine tomentella, assembly GCA_007407185.1. NCBI lineage: Eukaryota > Viridiplantae > Streptophyta > Magnoliopsida > Fabales > Fabaceae > Glycine > Glycine tomentella. Next base: position 31,145 of record PYAF01001747.1, on the reverse strand, counting down.
TTTATTTATTTATTTTTTAAATAAAATACAAACGAAGACGATTATTAAGGAAAATCGTTATCGTATGTCAGCGTACGATGACGATTTTTTCTTAATAACCGTCTTTGTTTGCATTTAATTTCAATTTAATTTTTTTTAAAATTAAAAACCTATGAAGATGGTTATTAAGAAAAAACCGTCTTTGTTTGTATTTAATTTTAATTTAATTTATTTTTAAATAAAATACAAATGAAGACTGTTATTAAGGAAAATCGTTATCATATGTCAGCATACGATGACGGTTTTTTCTTAATAACCGTCTTTGTTTGCATTTAATTTCAATTTATTTTTTTAAATTAAAAACCTACGAAGACGGTTATTAAGGAAAATCATCATCGTTTGTCAACATACATGACAATTTTTCCCTAATAACTGTCTTTGTTTCTATTTTATTTTAATTTTTTTATTAAACATAAAGGAAGAGTGTTATTTAGAAAAAACCATCATCGTATGTCAACCTATGAAGACGATTTTTTCTTAATAACCGTCTTCGTTTGTATGTTTATTTTTTTTAAATCTCAACATTTACGAACACAATTTTTTTTAATAATCATCTTTGTTTGTTTATAAATTTTTAAATATTATTTTACACCTACGAATGCATAACATATAACCATTAAAACCACATCATATATTAAAAGCATTTAACACTTTCCATTGGAATTCAACGTCACATCACCTAAAACCATTACAACTTCCAGATTGTTGTACCAAGACTATGTTAGCAAAATGCTAGAAAATACAAAACACTGCTAACCACTTATAACATCCTATGCTGTAACTCACCAGGGTTAACAATCTTGAGAGTTCAAAAGGGAACCAAGAATCAATTATCAATTCAAACTAGCGATGAACCTTACAGTCAAAAAAGAAAGGATCTGCCTAAAAATGGATAATTAAGCAACAACAGTTATGCATTGGATTGGCTAGTTGCACTGGTCTTTTATAATATTGTTGCCTCAGCTCCATAAACATGTGAAGATAGCAAATACTAAATCAGAGATATTGTGAGCATCGGTTTAGCTGGTTTGTTATTAGTGATTACATGATGGGCTGGTCTCAAAACGCAATAATATAGAATCCATAGTTAGTAAATCACACTGTACAAATTAATTCTTTCAATTGCTTAAGTCAAGGCTTATGATTGAAGTTATATCTAATACACTATAGTCTGGCTTATGCATTCCACAAACAAAATTTATATGTTGACAAATATCTTTGTATGGTTAATGACATTTGATTAAAAGAAGTTCATTTTTGTCAAACATTAATCCTATGTAGACAGCCATTACTGTACCTGAGCCTATCAAGGTAAAAAAAAAAGGAAAAGAAACAAAATTTACCTACGGTAAAGATCCTTTGGGCCAAAAAAGCAATGGCCTGAATGGTCTTTCCAAGTCCCATCTCATCTCCTAGAATACCATTTAAACCCTGAAAGATACCAAAAGCCTTCAAATTAACAACCAAATGAAATAAATGTTTGAGACTTTAGCAAAACAATACAACACCAAGGTTATTCCTTCAGGTGATCTTGTCAAATGTAAACTCCAACTAAAGAAAAACTACTTATGTTTTATACCAATATCAATGTTCGACAAAAAGGAACTAATCACAAGTAGCCACATAAATATCACCTAAAAATTGCTGCACCTTCAACCTTTCACATCACCCCAATTACAAATTTATAATGCATAGGTTCAGTTCAATACATATGCAGCAACAAAATCAAAAGACTAGGACAATGAATAGTATTATACTAGTGAAAAGGAAGAAACTACAAGAACATATATAATAGTAGAAATTGAGTAATTGGGAAAGAGAGAAATTGATTGTTCCTCATACTATTGATTTAGTACCTATCAACAAAAATAATTCGAGAAATTTAAAGTATAAATGATTTTATTGAAAAGTAAAAAAATTAAGTTGTCTATTATTTCTTTTACACTCTTTATATATATATATATATATACTAAAAAAATTATTAATTTTTTTAATCAATATTCTAAGAGTATTCATTAGCGAGAAATAATAATATATTTGGTAAACCATGATGCATTTGTGCCCCTTATCGTAGCAGTCCACAATTGTACTAGAGCCATTGGCCCAATTGTAAGCCATCGCATGGTCATCATTTCAAGTTTCAATCAAGATTTGGACCAAAAAATAAAAGTTGCTATCATCACAGTGATGCTTAGTTATCACTTATTTACTTAGTTCTCTTGTGGACAGTTTTCTTATACATACATACATACATACATATATATATATATATATATATATATATAAGAAAAAGATATTTTGATACACCAATTTCTAAATATAGCAGCAAGGGACATCAGTTAGAAGAGGCAAAGAATATAACTAATTCGAAAGTAGAATAACTAGGATAGTTTGATATACTAATTTCTAAATATAGCAACAACATATAAACAAAAATGCAAAACACAACAAATATCTTCATGTTTTACAGGATCTTAGCAATTCGGTCCATTTACAAAAACAAATCTTAACAAGCATGCAATTCATTCTAAAAGTGACAAGCAATCTTGTTTATAGAATATGCCAATGTGAATATTAAAAAAGAAAGAAGGCATAACTTGTTGAAAATCCACAGTGCTTTAATACTCAACCAGATAAAATTTGTTTATTCAAAGACTGGTCTAATGGAATTTCAACAGAACATCCCCTGAAATATGGACATTCCAAGATAGTATATAAACGTGTATAATCACCATAATAAAATACCAATCAACACAGAACCTCACTTAGGCCAACAAAACTTCATATAACTCCTACAAGTCTATAATACAGTGTAAATATAGAGCCACTAAAAGATAATAGCTTGGTCTTATTCCTTAGCCAAGTGACCGTGTTTCGGCAATCCAATTGGCAATGATGAAATAATTACTAGTAAAATAATAAGACATTTAATTTGAATTGAAGGAGGAATTCATTTTCTTTTCATTATCTGGCTCTAGCAAACATTATCGTGTGAAGAAATTAAAGTCCCCAAGCTTATTTTATGAAGAATTGTTAGAAATCACCTTACAGAGACAAAACACCATAAACCTAAAAGATCCACCAAAATTAGCAAAGTGAGAATTTGGAAAGAACCTGAAGCTTATCTTGGCGCTGATTGAGCAACTTTGCAGCCCCAAGTAGCATGGTGGTGTGAGCATCATGTCCACATGCATGCCAACAAGTAAAAAAGGACACATCTAAAAAAGGACAAGTAAAAACTACAATTACATGAAGTTCAAAATGTATTAACTAACATAAACTTTTCGTGGAAGATAAAATATAGGCAAGAAAACTACATTCTAGTTGCCAACAAGTAAAAAAGGACACATCTAAAAAAGGTCATGAATCATAAAACTAGTGTTTTGCCAACAAGTAACTTTTCTTGTTTTACTTATTTTAAAATTTTATGTTCAACATTTTTGACAAAAATAACATAAAAATACAATTTACTTTTCTTGTTTTATTTATTTTTAAATTAGCAATTGGTAATGAATCAATAAGAATGTTGATTTTACATTCTAAACTAGCATTCTGCTTCAAAGTATGAAGCCTAGACATTTAGGAACAACCAAAGTTCAAAATATATGACAAGACAACTTTGGATTGGAGTCTAAATCTATTAGCCTACATAACATCAATGCAACTCAAATCAGCCAAGAACCCAACTGTTAGTATGAAGACTCAGTTTGGACATAACTAATAACAGTTTCATAAAAATCAGTGAACACAATGCCAAATACATTTAAATTCTTATGCATGACACTATGTAGGCAAAGATTCAAAGAAAAAACATGAAGATGATTGCCTCCCCATTTGCCTTATCACTACCTGGCTTTCTATAGGGAGTTGGCTTGTTAGTAGCTGTAGATAATATGTAAGTTTGTCATGAGAGTCAAATTGATACCTTTTAAGCTTTTGTCAAATTGAAAGTAAAAACAGTTTATCAAGGCAATTAAATAGGCCTTAAACAGTTCATAGTTCCTTTATACAGGAAATTTCATGCCTTAGCTGCATAACAATTATAGACTATTCAAAACCAGTCACAATTAAAATGTTGCACATGCCTTGTGAAACTCTAGTGTGTCACCCCCGGTCTTTCGCAGCTCCACCATGTGCAAGGAGGGAGCCACTTCAAAAACTTGTAATCATATTCAATAGATCAAAAACAGAATTCATACCACTATCTCAACAATTAGACGAATAAGGAAACAGAAGAAGAAACTGGTATTATTATTATTATTCTTAGCCACACATAATATGCCATTATCCGGTAAGTACCACAGAGAAGGCCGACAATCACAGTAACTAATTTGAGAAAAAGGTTATTGTAACACCCCGTGTGCACCCGGTGTATTATCATTATGATTATATCATATTAGCGCTTAATCACTTAATTAAAACATGTTTAGCGGAAGCATAAAACAAAAACCATATCTCTTGATTACATTATGTATGGAATACAAAAATCAACCCATCACAAAGGATAAGCCACGCCCCTGCTGAACCAGATCATAGAACCAAACCATAGGCAGATAACATAAAAATCTCAAAGATATACACAGGAGGAAACATCAATATTTACATAACAGAACTGGTTATGTACAATATCCAAAGTCTGACACTCGAAGTGTCTACAAAAGAATAAGCATCTGTGTGCTTAATCCCATGGATCCTTCCTCACAAGAGGGCATAAATACATATACAAAAACTACATGTGCACACACATGTCTTCCCTCTACAGGGGTACAAAACATCAAAAGCTGAGCCGAGCTCCAAGCTTTCCACTGCTGCCTCAATGCCAAGCAGGTACCGTCTCTACTGGGGCCTCCAGCCCTGAGACCGCTCCTCTCTACCAGAAGCATCACCTGAAATAACATAAGCCCCACACGGGGTGAGATAAACATCTCAGTAAGCTCAGGGTCCTTGGAGGCATCTCCTCCACCCTGGCTCACTCATCATGACACAAGTCATCAGGGTATCACAACTAACTGGGCCTCCCGGCCTAGCCTCCCGGCCCTCATAACAATACAATCAATGTATCTAGCTCTATGTACGGCGGACCGAGTCAACGCCGACCTCAGTGTGAAACCGGAATTCACACCTGTGCTATCCCTTTGGGAGCTACCCCTTACGCATGGACGCACGTATATGGTACCTCCGAGAATAGGCAATCAATCGAGACGGGACACACCTATCTCTTGGTCTTAGGGGATCGTCATCACCTCGAGATCCAATCAACCATGAGCAAACCAAACTAGGAGGTGCGTTCTGCTCCTAGGGAGGTCCATATATATCTAACTGGCCAAAAGATCTATCAACAGGTATCATACATTTCTCAAGCATAAATGCAAACATACATATATCATTATGAGGATGCAACAACCATCAATGCATGCATCATGAATGCAACCAACACTCCCTCGGAGTATGGTGGAGCACAAGCAAGTGGGAAACATCCCCAAGGGACCAAGAACTTACCTGGCAAAGCCGAGCTCTGCTGTTCTTCCCTTGCTCTGTGGCCCACGCCACTGACACCCGCGGTGTCACACCCTAACAAGGCACATACAAGCATGTATCAAACATCCATACAGCCACACAAGGCATCAAAACATAACACGGTTCACAACCGCTCACATGAAAGGAATCACAATCCTTTCCAAACCATAAGGTCATCTAACCTAAGGTTCATCAAAGCTCAACCATCCAAGCCATAGCATAGACTCCCAAGGTCTACCTCATGCCCACAAGGCACTTGAGTCATCACAAGACTCGGTGCAGCCAATATCAAGAGCTCAAAGCTCCATACTAGCCCATAGGCTCAAGGCTTACACATGGCTTGAACAGTACTCTCATCACACAAGACTCCGTTCCACTAGCCTATCAAGGCTATCTAAGTCACAAACCAAGGCTCTAGTGTGTCCACACATAGCCAAGCAACTCAGCCTATCAATAACATGCTTCACAAGAGCCAAGAAAATCAAAGTTCACCAAACTCACATTTAAGAGCTAATCCTACATCCTCATAACATTCTAAACACATGTTTCAACAGGACCCAAGGCTAAAACTAGCTCTATCAAAAGTGGGTCACTATTCACCCAAAATCCAAAATCCCAACTCACAAATCAAGCGGTGAATCTCGAGTTTCTTACCTCAAAGATGACAAGGAAGGCCCAAGGACGACTTCCCCTAGCTTGGGTAACCACGAATCATTGTCGTTCCTCGCCGAACTCGAGTTCTACGAACTTCCTTTGAAAAATGGGTTCTTTGATTTGGGGGTTTTCAAGGAGAAATGAGGAAGGATTTAAGCTCTAGAAGTTATTTCCATCACAAAATGTGTTTAAGGGATGTATTTTGGTGAACTACGGTGAAGAAATGAAACTTGGAGGTTCAACAATGGAGGAAGGGGGCTGGAGGAAGGAGAAGAGAAGGTTTTCTCCTCAGAAATTGTGACATCCCCCTTTTATAGTAGTCCTGTCAGAGCTGTCGCGCTGATCGCGCCAGCTGCAAGTGACCACGGCGCCAACCCCACGCCCAGAGCGCCAACCTCCAGAACCTCTGGCACCTAAAGCGCCAACTCCTGCGCCAAGAGCGCCAACACCCAGAGACTATGGCGCCTCTAGCACCAGATCCCGTGTCAGAAGTGCCAACATCAGAGAGTCTGGTGCCTCCCGCGCCATAAATGGCGCCACTTGCGCCGGCTGCTCAGAAGAACAGGTCTGCTGGGTGGTTTGGCGCTACCCGCGCCAGATTGGCGCCCCAGGCGTCAACCACCAGAGACCCTGGCACTGGGAGCGCCACTCCCATGGCATCAGCGCCGCACTCCAGAAGCTGTGGCGCCATCCGCGCCAACTTGGCGCTAGGAGCGCCACAGTTCTGCAGAAGGTTTTCTGCAGAATTCAGCGTCGTTCGCGCCCAGAACTCAGAGTTATTATAGTTATTATGGTGGAACTGGCATTGAAAGCAAGGGAGATGTTCATAATTTATATATATATATATGTATATATATATATAAACTGTTTGGACAGATGTCAGCATTGTTAAAAGTTTCCCCACCCTTTCCTTATTCTTTTTTATTGATTCTGCATTTTTCTTACTGAAATTGGGTTGCTTTTTGTTTGTCCACTAACCTTACTGACACAACATCATGGAATTTTGAAAAGATGGAAATTCTACTATTATTTTTGTCTTTGGTGGAGAAGATAACTTGAGAACAGATGGGTAAATACCAACTGCAAGAATGGGTTGAGTGAGTTTAATACGCCTTGTGCTTTATAAGCCTTTTGTGTTAATGGTTTTGTTAATGTAAAACTAGAAAATCAAGAATGGGTTATTTTGAGTTAGATAAAATAAAGTGAGCTAGCTAGAAAAGCAAGAAAGGAAGGGCAATTTAAAACAAAAACAATTATGCAAAGGATGTTTTACACAGATATATCAGATTGTTAAGTAGTGTAATTGTTCAATAAGTATCATGAGACCAAGTATATGGTTTAAATCTGCATATGGCCTCAAAGGAAAGTGAGAAAAGTCATAAGGAATTGGACATTTTTAGGTAATCATCTAATGGAAAATAATCCAATCAAATATTTAGGACTTTCTCCCTAAATAACATGGCATAAAAAGTTGACAGTTCACTAAAGGACTAAGGAATACAAACCAAAATTGCAGAAACAAAAAGAAGCATATTATTAGATTTAAACTCAATAAGTACAAACTAGAATATGACAACACAAGAAATTAGTTAGAAACTCAATTAGAATTGCTTGTGGGAATATAAGTTGTAAACTTATACCATTTATAGGAAAATAAGCCATTATCCATGTCCCTATCACTGTAGTTTGGTACAAGTCAAAATTGTCTGTTCTTTTTGTTTTGGTGTAACAACTCTTAACAAGTCCGCATTTGTTGGATGTTTTCCTAAGGAGAATTAACATCATGTAGCCCAAAGAGAGTTGAACAAGTTAAGGGAACAAGTAAAGAATGATGAAACTACAAAGCCTCAAGCTCTTATGGAGCTTCAAAGGTCTAAAAGAACACTTGAGGATCTAAGTTTAGTACACTAAACTAGGATTTTCTACATTAATTATGATCTCCGTGTCAAAACAGGAAAATGGGCCACAACAATGAATTTAATTATGTCAAATGGAACCACCTTGGTGGGCACAAAGCAACACTAACTGATTTCAAATAAATAACAGATCAGAAACTAAAATAAACAATAGATATACATGATAAGTGCCACAATTCAGTTAATCTCATGTTTAAAATATTGGCACTTATCTTTTGATTTCTTTCATTTAGCTTATAAATTTCCCTAAACCTAGTTAATTAGCACCTTATACTTGTGTTTAAAGTATTTCGGAAGATTAATCAAATCATGTTGTGTATTTGATAGATTTCGTGGATTTTCGAGGCTTTCGGAAGATCAAAGCAAGTAAGGAAGGTGTACATATCAAGCAGGGGAAGTTCCGCAAGCAAATAAGGCCCATCAGGAAGCAAAAGCCCAATGGTTTCTTCAAGGCTAAGTTTAAGCTCGCCCAGGCCACCATTTCATGTGTATTTTGGTCGCCTGGGCGACCCATACTTCCCCAGAAACCGCCTTAGCTCGCCCAGGCGCCTGAAAATAGGCTATTTTGGTTGCCTGGGCGCCCCAAGCAGGCAGGAGGCCAAATCCTATAAATATGGGACGAATTTGAAGGCCAGGGAACCATTCTTCCACTTCTCTTCTCTCCTAGGGCACCAGCTGTTCTTGTTTTCTTGTTTTCTTAGTTTTAGTGAGTGTAGAACTTAGGGAAGTGAGGTGAGTGACTTTTGTAAGAAGATTCTGCCGAAGTAAGGGTCGATGACGTGCTTAATCGGTCAGTCTCTCGAGGAGGTTCTGCCCATGTTCACTTAAGCTTCTCTAAGGATTGGGTGTACTCTTCTTATCCCTATGCTCTTTTAATTATTTATGCATCGTTCTATTTCTTGTTGGTCATTTCATTCTACGCTTAATGCTTGATTCTACTTGATCACTAGGGTCACGAACTTAAATTCCCAAGTGAGACTGGAAAGTAATCTTAGGGTTTGAACTGAATGAAATTACTTGTTACGTTACGTTGCTAGGAATAGAGCATAATGTTTCGATCGTATTAAACACGTGAATATGATCTTAATGCTTGGGTATTTAATTAATTATGCGAGGAATCGATATTTAGTAAAATATCCATAGGGCTTAATTGCGAGGAATCGAGTTAAGTTTACCTAAACGTATGCGTCAACAAGAATAGAAAAATGCATAGGTAAAATCAATTATAAAGGGATAAGCAAGAGGAAATCCAATCCTACTCTCACTTGATTTGTATTTGTTTTATTTCATTTCCCGTAATTGTTTATTTGTTTTTCGTTATCTTTATTTTACATTTTCCGCAAACAACAAATGAATCTTCGCTCTTTCCCATCTGTACATCACTACTAAACTGTTAATTTTAAAACCAACCGACGTAAACCCAAATTCCTGTGGAGACAATCTTTTATAAATTTGAAACTTACAACGATACAACGATACGCTTGCCGTGGTAGAAAAATTCCTAACAATACAACACTTTGTTCTCAGTAACTCAATTATATAATCTTGATAAGAATTGTTTTTCAACTTGATTGCACGAATTGCTACTCAACAAATAAATTAAGGTTAGTGGAATCAGACTACATCAACAGTATAAACATACTAAGGCAATTAAGGTAAGCATCTTGTTTTAAAGATTTTCTAAGATCTCAATCAATATGCTCTAGTTTTTTAAAAGAAAAAATCTTGCAGTTAATAAAAAATTACAACTACAAATTTCAAGCCACACACTATGATAGTGACACAACTTAGTCTGAATCCTTTAGAAACATAGCACCAACAGTAAGACCCATAACAGATGCAGCAAAAGATTCTATAGTAACAATGCCACAGAATTTCAAAAATCTAGAATGTCAAACTAATTAGTCAATTATAGGAGATGGGAAGAGATAATAGGAATAAAGCTTTCAAGAGAATAAAGGCAGAAAAAAGGAGAGTGAAGAGATGATGACATAAGGGATAAAATCCTGGTCACGAGAGAGCCTCTAGGCCAACAGAAACTTATCCTTGTACATACAGAGCTGCTTTTGCCGATGCTTCTCCATCAATAGGTAAGCTGCATATCTGCCTAGAAGAAAAAATTTAAACACAAGAGCATGGAACAAAATTTTGGTCATATGATAATTTAAAAATATTTAATTAAAAAGGAGTAAAGATAGTTTGCTTAATTGTTCACTATGCTTCACAGCCTTTATAATTACAACTTAAAAGTTGATCTAAAGCATCATGAGCTTGAGGGCTGAGAAAACACAACCTCTTATTGTGTCACTAAGGTAATACTCAACAACCTAAGCAAAAGATTTATCACCTAAGTCAAAACCAACTAAGTTTATATTCTGACTTGTGAGAGGTTTCCATTACAATTAATATTTGAACATTTTGAGTATGTGAATTAGGGTAACTCTAGTTTATCTTGCAAACCCATGATGTTTACTGTCCAAATAATTATAATTTGATTACTGTATGCAAAGGCAACCGAATTCACCATACACATAATACGATGTACAATGATAAATCTCAAGGTGGCAATCCTACTCCCCTGCAGCCAGCATTATGATTAACGATATACTAAGTACCCCAAAGAGGAAATTCATTTGTGCCACACTCTTGCCTATTGCAACTGCAATGTCTTTTAGGACTATCCATACTATCTGACCGAACACACTCAAAAGAAACATATATTAGAAAGGTGTCTTCTGGTGTAGGTGCAAATTCAGAGTACAGGTCCACTTTCCATTAGCAAAGGTCTAATATACAAGGAACCTTTACCTGCAGGGGGAATGGTGGCAGGATTTTATGCTCCACAACCTAGCAATCAGTAATAAGATTATTGGTATATATATGAAGCTTTACCAGTTTTACTACTGAATCAAATTCTTGGTGTTACATTGAGAATCACAAGAGTGCATCAGTTATTACTTATAAGCATACAGACTAGAGAGTATATATGCCAACTTAAAATATGAAAGTTTCTTCTATGTATTGGAGTATTATACTGACCAGAGTCCAGAACTATTGCCAATACACCAAAATTCATTCATATTACCCAATTTCACACGAACTCAAGAAGTATGCAATCAAACTTGTTTGTGTGAAGTATGCTATAACATTAAAACAAATCAGTGAGGGAGTAAATGAGCCAAATTTAGTGAAACTTTGCTTTTTTTGTTTATCAAAGAAGCTTTATAGGTTGATTGGTCCATTAAATTAAGCTCAAATTTGGAGTTAGTGACTTATGGCTATAAATATCACTACATAATTTGTTTCATTCATATTGCCAATACACCAAAATTCATCAGCCGTGTCCTCTGGACCAGATTTTTAATGATTTTAACAAACATTTACTGTTAATGTAACAATTTTTTAGAAATGCCATGACATATATCTATGATTTTATACATATAATATTAAGAAATGCCATGGCCTCTCTTTTTTTCCTTAGATGTTTTGTTTCAAACTATTTCCCATTCAAGAAGTTAAATGAACAATTACAGTCAAATTTGTTTAGCCTCAAGCTTTCCATATGTATTGTGTCTAAAATGCATATGCATATAAACTAAAAAGGAAGTATGGAGGTAAAAACAAGGCATTTTATTCAACCAAGCCACTTAAGTACACCAAGACATTAACCGAGCCATTTTATTGAGCATATGTATTGTGTCTAACATGAATATGCATATAAATTAAAAAGATAGTATAATTGATCACTTGACCAAAGATTAAAATGGCCTCATACTTATACTATGTGGAACCCGCATAGGTGGAAATGTAATGCCTTCACATTATCTTAGGGGAGCATTTAAAAGGGATCATTTTATTATTATTATTATTGTTATTGTTATTGTTATTGTTATTGTTATTATTATTATTATTATTATTATTATTATTTGATTCTAGTCAAACTTAATAAATTAAACTACTCTCCAGAAATGGATTTAAGTTTGTACTTATTTCATTATTTAGCAACCAAGGACTGATATCATAACACACCTCCAATGAAGAGAATGCGTTGTATAGTTTTTTTAGTCTTGTGAAATGAGGGAGAGGGACTTTTTTCAATTTTTAGATCGAAACGCCTAAAATGATTGTATATCTAACATAGCTTGGAATTGTTTAAAAACCTCCAAAGTTTCTGATTTAGTTTTAAGTATACCCAAAGTAAACCTACTATGAGCATCAACAAAAGTAATGTAATACTCAAAAAATTTCAACTTCCAGTGTATATATTAAATTTTTTGAATTAAAATTTTAGAAATATTTGCTCATATAATGCCACATGGTAAAAACCTACACAAATATTGAAGACCAGTTGATTAAGCATCATGCAATTCCAAGTCTGGCACGAATGCTAAAGAGACAAGAAGGGAGTACCAATTAAGGAAAAGAAAATATACCTTAAATTTCATTGTGGGTAAGATTAAATTAAATGAATTGCTTGGTGTCACTTGCAAAAAAAAAAGTAAAGAAAATGAAACATCTATCTCATATGCCTTAAAAAGAGAAGTGGCAGCTCTTCATATGATACATAAAAAATTTTATGCATACCTCCATGGAATATTCAATATCATTTATCATCACATTGAATTATATATAAAAATAAGTACAAATTAATTCCAGCCACGATACATATTCTATCTTTGAAATCCCCTGTCAGTCAAATCTCATTATATTTAGGCACTTGTATAAAAATACATAACAAGAAAAAGAACAAAGCAAATTTCAGTATATGCCATAGAGTTCCTTATATTATAGCATATTTTTGGTTCACATTTGATTCTTTGTTTATATAACATATTTTTGGTTAAATAGGGATATATAGCTTGCTAGACTAATTAAAATTGTTCGAAGAATAAGAGAAAGAGACCTCCTCAAGGCTCATTCAATTGAATACTATGGAAGGAAGAAGCCAAGCTTCTCTCACCATCATGTTGCTCAATCGAATACGAATCTCAATTCCATTCTACAACTTAAAAACTATGCTGTAAGTTTGTGTTATGGTATTGGCACTTTTCAATATAGCAATTAATAACAAAATTTTTTATCTCACTTGGTGAGGTTGGTACATGTGAATCATAGTCACAGTGTCATTTGGCTCATTTGAAAATTGTACACCTTCAAGCACTCACTCTTTCATGCAAGATCTTCAAAATTCTCTCTATCCTCTCCCACTGTATCAAATCTTCTTGTTCCTCTCTCTCTTAGAATTCTCAAAATACAGAACATGTGAATTGCATTGGTTTATGTAATCAAAGGAACAACAAATTATTTCCTTTGAATTCTAATACTTAATTAATTCTTAGTGATGGAGAGAATAAAGTAATCTTTTTTTAATTTAATTTTCAATGGTGAAGGAAATAAAATAAGAATGAAAATCATGGATTTTATTTATTACGAACCAGCATGAACAAGATGAATTGGTGTTTATACTTTCATATATTACAATAAATCACATAATCGTGAATTTATTATTGTTGTTCTTGGGCCATTTCTACGCGCAACACTCCATAGCCACGCCGCGGTCTTTACCATAGCACCCTCGCAACATCTCATAGTGAATTTGAGTAGCTTCAAATAACGAATTATAAAAAGTTTGAAGAAAATGAAAAATTCTTCGGGAGGAAATGTGTAAATAAGTGCTCTACAGGTGTAACAAATTTGGTGAGACTTGAGAGGGATGACATAAAACACTAATGTGGGTTCTGGTGGTCTGCTAAGGGATGAAAATGGAAATTTATAACAACTTTCTCATCTATAATTGGAGCTTGCTCTATCACTAATGTGGAGCTTTGGGGATCAAGAAAGGTTTAAGACTTCCTTGGGATAGTGGTTTCAAAAATCTAGTAGTGGATTCAAAATTGAAAAGCTGATATCACTCTCATTTTGGAGGATTGCTCTAAGTCCCTATCCTTGTGTCTAAGAAACTCGAGTACTATTGTTGATGGTCATATGACCCATCAATTGGTGCATGCCTATAGAGAGAGCACATGTGTCAAAACATGCTTAGTGCAGAAAATAATAAAAAAATATATATAAACAACTGGTTGCATGCCTATAGAGAAGGGACATTCAGCAAACATATGTAAAAACATGTTCAGTGCAGAAAATACAAGCATAACAAAATATCAGTTTCATCTTGGATATCAACATATGAATGGAAATAAGCTACCCACCCACAATTTAGATGCCTACAATTCATCAATATAAACCCCACCAGAAAATAGAACCCATCGCAATTAACCAAGACTGCTTTGAGTCAAACACTTTATGCTTTGTAACCTTTTAAGTAGCATCATAAAAACTGATGTGCCTTCTATTCTACTTGTCCACAAGTATCATTACACACTATAATTATAAATGATATAATTAACCCCTAAATTCTCATTTATGATGCATAAACTCAACTAAAACAAAGATTTTAGACAGGCAAGTGGATTACAGTATAAGACCTTCTTCTCTTAAGTGCCTCACGGGCAAGATCCTTGATCTCCATTCTGAAGAACAAGTTGTGCCCTTTCATACCTATTATTAATGGAAGGAGAGAGGAGAATAAGTACCAGATAATGAACGGTGAGGGCAAATAAAATAGAAATTTTTTAAACCAAAGAAAATAATGAAAAAATAATGCCAATAATTGATCACTAAGGATAGAGGGATACAAATATATATAGTCATAGTCATAGACTCATAATCTAACTAACCTCATTCTGGATCCTCCTCTGTCAAAAGAGTGGCAAAAAAGCTAGTTTTGTGACATATTCCATTGAGTGTTTTCGTTGGAAGAAAAATAAAATTGCAAAGCCAGAAGAAACTAGTTACTCAAAAATTAATTTCGTTAATTAGTTAGCTAGAATAGGAACGAACCATTTGGTTGGATTTGCAGAAGAAACCCTAGCAGCTGCTCTAATGCTAATGCAGCAGGAAGAAGAAGAGGTTGTGTTAGCAATAAGATGTTGTCATGCGGCAACGAGGGCGGAGATCACCTTTTTGGCACGACAAACCTACCTTCACCGAGGGGGGTTTGTTCGAGGGGAGTGATGGCGATCTCGACGACGCACTAGAGGTTGTTGACGACATCGAGCCCGACGGTCACGACATTGCAGACGTCAAGGGACTGGAAGACACGGTCGAGAGAGAAGTTCAACCTCTACAACCTTCAGTGGAGTCAAGATGGCCTCATTCTAAGACGAAGTGAGCGGAGGTGAAAGGGGTACGAAGGTGTCAAGTGAGCGGTAATATTATAAAAACTTAGCCTCATAAGAAGACGGTTTCTAACAACACCTGTCTTTGAATGTTCTATTTCAACGATGGCTTTTTGAAAACCATCGTGGTTTTGTGATTTCAACTTTAAAATGTTCCTTATATTTACAAAAATACCACTGTTTTGAAATTGAGGACGGTTTTAGAAGGACCGTCGTTGAGCTTGTGTCTTTAAAACTACTTTTTGTAGTAGTGTATGATGAATGAGCAGGACATACTTATGCTATGCATGGCAAATGTACTTATAAGATCGACGCAAGGCGCTTGAAAGACCACCCCTTCTTGCTATCAAACGCGTTGGGTACCGTGTTCACGTGATTTTCGATCATTGTAAGAAAAAAGGAGTGGATAACCCTACATGGTTTGTTTATAGATATCACCATGAGATCCAACGCGTAACCAAGAATGCGGTGTAAGCTTTCACACTTCATTGTGACTTTTGGCAACACAAAGGAAAATGCAAGGCATGATTAAATATATGTTAGAATCATACATGGGTGAGCAGGGCATGTGACTAATGACGGGAAAAATATATGTAATTGTTCGAACAAGCAACATGCTATACAAATATGTATGAAAATGCAATGACTTATGCAAATGCGATGCATGAATATGATAAATGATGAATGCGAAAATGATATGTCCATTGCAATGCTATGAAGAGACAAATGATGTGATCAAGGAAATAAGGTGGGGTGAGTCTGCTCTGTGTCCCTAATTCATAAACCTAGCATAAAAGGGTCTAAAAGTCCACTATTCAGTGACAACTTCCAAGAATAGTTTCATGTAATCTCGCCAACCTCTAGAGATATCATCCTCTTAAGTAGCAACACTACGACGATAGGGACTACCAGCGACAGTGCATCACAAAAATAGGAAAACTCTAGATGAGGCTTTAGTGTCACCAAGTGAGTTGGAGACCCAACATGACCACAGATCAACCTCCATTCCCTATGGCTCACATAGACCAAGGTATAGGACCCAATATCTCAAAGTGTGTGAAAAAAATGTAGGTTTCGTGTGTAAACGGAGCAATTTAAGAATTACCCAACCCCACCTACAAAACAACCAGAAAATTCCCTGGCAGACATAACAAGTATAACACATGTCATCTACCCTAGTATTCAATGACACAATTTATTTCTAACTACAAAGGAGTAACAGCATAGCAAAGGATATATACAAGCATGAGCGAGACAAAGAATAAAAAATGAGATAGAAGCAAAATCACAAAAAGAATGGTAGCGGAGTGAAACAATAACAAACGAGAGCACAACGAAAAAAAGGAAAGATAAATAAAGAAAAAGGCATGATAAAATTGCACATTGGATCAAATGGCTTAATTATTTAACTAGTCCCCAGGGGAGTTGCCATCTGTCACAACGTACGGGCACGATGATAAAAAAAGAGATAAAGAAAGTTTTCCAAAATAGGAAAACTAGGGGAATTGCCACCATCGTTTATTTAAGGAAATCGTCAAGAAAACTAAGAAAGATAAGGAATGATCTATGATTTGAGAGAAAAAGAGTTTAGGAGTTGTTTAGCACGAAGGTGTTAGCACCCCACACGTCCATCATGAAGACGATAGCGTTTAATCGAGTGTGCTAAAAGTAGAATGACTTTTTAATTATTTATATTTCCTTAAGAACATGAATTATGTTTGTCATATTTTTGTTTATTCAAAAAAATAAAGCAAATTTTTATTTTTAGAAAAGAGAGGAGTTTATATATATATATATATATATATATATATATATAGTTTTTTGAGGTTGACAAGGGGTTTGTCCTCGCTCTAACGTATCCTAGGTGCAATGAGAAAATCATACTTACGTAGTTCTTTGGGTAGAAAACAGCTTGTGTGTTGGGTTTAATTTATTTTTTTAAAAAAATTTATTTTAATTGCATGACAAAGGGTCGTAAAGCCATTGGACTTTGAAACGACGTTGAACTTTTAGAAAAAGAGGAGCGAATCGCTTAAGCCATTGGACCTTGAAGCGATCTCGAGTAATGTGTAATTTTTGTGGAGAAAAAGGAGAATTGAGTGATAATTTATTTGAGTATTTATAGCTTTTTTAGAAAAGATTTTGGGTTTGCCACTACTAGAAAAATGGGTTTTAACATCGCTAAGTTAACATCGGTTTTATTAAAAGTTGATGTTAACCAAAACGCGGTGGCAAATTCGTAAATAAGCAGATGTAGTTAACATCGATTTTCTGAAAAAACGATGTTAACGTGTTATGTTAACATCGATTTTCTTAAAAACTTCAAAATCGATGTTAACAGAACACTTTAACATCAATTTTTAAGGTTATTTTGGAAAACTGATGTTAACAGATAGACAATAATATCGATTTTTAAGGTTATTTTGGAAAATCGATGTTAATAGATGATGTTAACATCAATTTTCTTTGAAAACCAATGTTGTTCAGGAGATAGTCAACATTGGTTTTTCTTTGAAATTCGATGTTGTTATTGTTATTTGTTGCAATAACGGCAAGTGCACCGCTCGTTTCAAGTAATAAAGTGGGTAAGTAAGAATCGTCTCCACAGGGATTGGTGTGAAATTTACAATAATTCTAGTCTCAGCAATTGGAAAGGGAAAAGAAAATGTTTGTGAAGAATTGGTTGTTGTGTTGTTGAATGTTGAAGAAAAACAGAAATAAATGCAGTAAAATTGAATGGAGTTGTTACCAATGGAATGAATAATTGTAGTTAGGACGCAATCCCCTCTGTTCCCTACCTCTTTCACTTAACTGGTTATCAAGTTTGATTACTCAAATGATATACCTCTCCAAATTTAGTTAATCCTAATTCCTTAGCAATTTAACCCTTTAATCTGAATCAAGAATCCTAATTCCTTAGCGATCCCTATCAAGCTAAGCATTAAAAAGAATATATCATAAGGTTTGCTTGTTTCTGATTGATCAAAGAATAAATCTTTTCTAGTTTAGTTAACCCCTAATCCCTTAGCAAATTAACCCTTTAACCTGAATCGAAAACCTAATCCCTTAGTGAATTCTATCAAGTTAAGCATTTCAAAAAATATATTGTAAAGTTCTGCAGCCATGCATCCCTATCCCTAGGTAATGAACAACTGTTATTCTAATCAGGTCAGAAATTAGAATCCCAACATCCCTATTGCGAATCCTAACTCTCAGCACTTAATTAGAGTGATCAATTCCAAATAAGAATAACACAAATAAGAACAGAATAGAATAAAACAACCAAAACATTCTCATTCAATACCAGTCAAGTTACAGAGGAGTTCACATCGGTTCTTGGCCTAACCACAATACAGAGTTTAGCCTGACATAGGCTTCAAAGACACCAAAGCTGTCAAATAAAACATTATTCTGCAGTGACCTAGCTTTGATGAATGAATTCCAATGAGAAGAAGAGTGTAATGGAATGTGTGGAGGTGTCC